>CM038230.1:100739862-101142551 GCA_021442155.1 Cymbidium sinense | reverse complement strand
AAGAATATTGTTTTAGGGACTTTGCAAACACATAATAATTATTATATACTTATATATTTAACACTCAAGCTTTAATATTTATATAAATAACACTTAAATTTTTAATATCACATAAAAATATTACTATCATTAACTTTTATTTAAGTAAAATACACCTTTTTTATATATAGAAAAGGTGTTATATATATATCAAACTTAAGTGTTAGAATTATGTGGTATATATATGTAAATCTAAATCTTCCTATTTATTAGATAAGAGAAATGTATTTCTTGTTTCCCCCACAAAACATTATATACTTAATTTGGCTTTCTCTCTCCTTACGGAAGACATCTGAACTCTTGTGGTAGTTTCATGATTTATAGTTTTCATTCCAGGCATAAATTGTGTTGATCTGGGAGATGTGTTTATTGTCAAAACTGTAAATTTTATAATAAATAAGTATTAAGCTACTTTCTATGTGATGGCAATTTATATTTAGAAAAGGGACATTTACATTATATCACATTATTCTTATATATTTATTTGCATATCTAAATGTCTAAACTTTGATATTTTCATCCATAACATTCAAATCTTCAATATCACATCATCAAATTATTATTATTATTATTATTATTTTCTTTTAAAAGTGAATATATATATATATATATATATATATATATATATATTCTTAGTAAATTCATTTTGACTTTGAAAAGATATTTCAATATAGTTGAATCTCAAACTTCGTATCATCTATTATTTGTTGGTTGGGCATTAGTTGGGAGACTAAAAGAAAGAAAGATGCTTAGTGTTAAGTTCCAAGTGCAAATAAAAAATCAACAAGTAGCTTCATACTCTCACTTATTATTGGCAACTCTTTGAACATTGAAAAGGCTTTATAAATAGTCCAAAGTAAATCTTTATGAGCTTTGATCTCCTCTTCAATTGCAAAGTGTGAAGTCAATCATGATGTTGATCAACCAGGGTGGAACTAACTACTCTTCTTATGAGAGGCAAAAGCAGATGACAAAAAAAGTTTTTAAGTGCACAAATGATTAATTTGCTCATCTCTTATAAGAAAAATTATAAAATTCAAGAGGCTTAATTGCCTCTCCTCCCACTTCAAATATAAGTAGATCTACTTGTTCGCCATTGCTTCCAACTTGATTGACACTTCTTGGCACATAGGAGATCCAGAATTCATTAGGTAGGATCTTAAAAGTTATTGTCAAAATCTTGAATTTGATCTCCGCATTATTCAAAGTGAATGGGCTCATGTCTTCCTCCTCATCAAGACTATCCATTTTTTTGAATTGAAATTCGATCGATTTCACTTAGGATTTGAGAAGCCATCCTCCACCTCCCAGCCTTCCTGAACAAATGCTCAAATGCATCTTTCACAAAAATTGGCGGATAGAACCCTTTAACAATCATCCCCTTCAATTCTTCATAAGCAGCATCAACTCTCCCAGCCTTACAATGGGAATATAAGACCTGAACCTCCTTCTTCCTCTCCATCTCCAGCAACATATCATGCCTTCCATTCTCCCTTAAAACCATCCACCAACCTATACAGAATCAAAATGAGGATTCCATCCCATATCCATCATTTCCATCAGTAATTCGTAAGCAGCCTCCCAGTTCTGAACTTCGCTGTACGCATGAATTAGCAGAGTGTATGTTGCACAATCTGGTTCACACTTCATCTTCTTCTTCTTCTTCATGTTATCAGTATTTCTTTGCTTCCTCCACATTTCTCTGCTTGCAGAGCATTTGAATACTGAGTTGTAGCCAGCAACTTTTGGATTAAACCCTTCAGACAGCATCTTCTCTAACAAATTACAAGCTTCGTTTGATCTGTAAACCTTGCAAAGTTCTTGTATGACTATAGTGTAATTCTCATCGCCACAGTTCAGCTTCCTGTTGCCAACCATTTTCAAAATTTCAATAGCTTCTTCTGCAACTGCAACTTCATAACTCTGTGATCAGAGCTTTTATCACATGCCCACTAGGAACCAAGTCCATGTTCAAAATCGCCCAGAAGATCTCTACTGCTGTCTCTATGCAACTCTTGGCTCTAACACAGGGAACCAATATTTCGAATGGTTTGTGAAAACTCGTAACTTTAACCTTATCAATGAATTTCTTTTGCCCGCCAGATTCACACAGTTGCCTGATAAGAATGTTAGCTGCAGTTCTAGTAGGAATCAAGCGAGCTCTACTCATTTCATGGAAAAGCTGTATAGCATTCTCAAATCTGCCAAACCTCGACAGGCCGATGAGGATGTTACTGTATGTGAATTCATCAGGCTTACCGATTCTTCGAAAGATTAGGAGTGCGGCATCAATGGAGTTTCCATGGGGATCTTTCCTGCAGAGAACATAGAGCATGTTGTTGAATACAAGATTATCCGGGCTGCAGAAGAGCTCAGATTCCATGCTTTCAAACAGAGCCAGCGCCTCCATAATCCTCCCGTTCCTGCCGAGGAATCTTATACTGATTGCGACCGATCGTGCCGAAACCCGTCCTTTCCGTGACGCCGCCGTCTTCAGAGGCAAGGTCGTCGAAGAGTTTCCTGCGGCCGAGGAAGTCGGCCATATACTCCACCACCGCATCGTCGAAACGAAACTCCAGCTGAAACCCGGCCCACGAGAAAAACTCTAGGGCTCGGGATCTCCCTAATTGCTTGGTTCCTGAGAATTCGAAGCACGAGATCGGATGTGAGCTTGTTCTTGAAGTTCTGCAGCAGGAAATCGAGGTCGAAAGGAAGATTGGAGGGTTCCGAAAGAAGAGAGAATAGAGGAAGCTATGGGGTCGGATGGAGCAGACGGCGAGGATTGGCGGAAGGACAATCCGGCGATCGCCGCCGGTGAGGAGGGCTTTGTTGGACCTCGTAGATTTGGGGATCCTGTTACGAAGGGATGTTAGGGTTTTAGGGTTGGGTTTCGAACAGTAGGAGCTGTGTCTCAGAGAATAGAATGAGAGGAAGAGAGCAGAACGGCTTTGCCTCCAAAGCATTTGAAGATGAAGAAGGAAGGTTGGAGCAAATAGCATATATATATATATATATATATATATATATATAAAATAATTTAATGTCTAAATTACATAATTCACTTTAGGAGCTATTTGGTTAGGAAGATTTTAAATGTATAGTATTCTAAATAATGAAATTTTAGAAATTTATGTATTAGTTTTGTTGTTATGAGGAAAGTAGAACAAATTATTTTGATTATTTTGAATGTATTATAAATTTGTCCAATTCAGATCAATTCTGTACATATCTTTTATATTTTAGTCCTTGAACTTTTATTACTTTATATTCAACTACACAAAAATAAATTTATAATTAATCAAATACAAAAAAAAATTCAAAATATGATGTATTTGATTTACACTATTTTAAAACTCATTCAACCAAATTACTTCTACCAAATTACACCTTAGATAAGTTAATAATAGTGCTATTATTGATATCATGGGATTTACATACCACATAATTTTTATGTATTTATATATCTAATACTTAAAGTTTAATTTTATATATATAACACCTAATCTTTAATATCACATCAAAATATCATCATCACTCATTTTTTAAAAAAAAATGAAATACTTTTAAAGCATAGAAAAGTATTAGATAAGTAAATATCTAATTTTAGGTGTTAGATATGTAAATATATAAGATTTGTATGGTATGTATGTAAATCTTATTATATTAATACATATAAAATTTTAGGTATTGTGTATGTAAATACATAAAAATTTTGTGATATGTATGAAAATATGTATCACTTTAGGTAATCTAATGTTTGTGGTTTTGATTTGATATTATGTAAAGTTTAAATTATTATGCAAATGAACATAAAATTTTAGGTAAGGGGATTTATAAATATAAAATAAAGTGATATATGTAAAGTAGTGGAGAATTCTTTTTTTTTTAAATAATTTTTAATGATGTATCATCCTAAATATTATTATAAGTAATTATAGCTTAAAGTTTATTATTTTTAGTTGATATTATCTTTAAAGTTTCAATAACCATTTAAAATATGAAATTTTAAATAATAAAATCATGTCATAAATCATAATATAAATTATAATAAAATAGTCTTCATTATTATTGGATAGACTTTGAGATTGATATTATATATAAAGAATTAATATTATACTAATAGTAAAATAAATTTAATAACTTTTAATCCCATATATATATATATATATATATATATATATAACTTTTTTATAATTATTTATGTGGTACTAAATCTTGAAATCATATGAAGATGTCAATAATATTGTTTTTTTAAATAATTTATATATAGATTGATAAGATTAAGAAATTAAATATTATTGTTGACCTCTGATGTCTCTTGAAATTAAATAAATAAAGTAGAGGTTTATAATGCGATGAAATCAATTAAATTGATTCGATTTGAAAATTCGACTTTATTATCATTGAAAGCGTCAAAATTAATTAAATAGAAAATATAATCGATTAATGGGAATTAAATAATTAAAATCTATTTTTTAATGAAATTGTCGCATTGAAATTCGAAATTAAAGCGATATTCCGAAATTGATCAGCGTCGTCATCGCCGAAGCGTCAAAACCTATCAAGCGGCCTTGCGTCGATTGACAAAGTGTCGCGTGGCGTCGAGTAATTTGGCGTGACGTCGCGTAATTTAGATCTAATTTATTCGGCCGTCGACTTTGCTCAAATGGACTCGTCGTGAAATCGTCGTTATATTGATGAAAATATTTAAGATTGATGTGTATTGTTAGGATTTGTTATTGGAGGATTCATGAAAATATGATTAAGAACTAATTATCTTACTAAGTAATTAACCTAACCTTAAAACTCTCGTGCCGCCCCAATTAAGGCCGTCCGTCCACGCTCATTCACGGCATTCTCTCCCTTCTCTCGGCTGAAGCTCTCGTGCGATTCCCTTCTTTGATCGGCTCCCTCTCTCGTTCCTGTTTGCTGGACGCACGATCCTCCCTCTCACGCAGAGCTCTCGACCGAAGTCTCCTCTCTTCCTCTCTCGCTCTCGTGCGACTCCTGTCCGTCTCGAGCAGCGTAGAAGCCGAACGAAAGTCCTCTATCGTCCGTCTCCCTCTTGCTGCACTTGGCCAAACTCCCCTGCAGCAGTTCCTTTATCGTCTCTCGGTTCGAAGCACGGAACCCTAGTCGAGCAAACAGAGGGATCGATCCTTCCTAATCACTCTTCCAACCGAAACAGGTTGTTTCGTTTCAATCCTAAGTTATATTTTGTTATGTGGATTTTCTTGAAGGAAATGCAGATTTCTATTTTCCTCTTCCATTTGTGTTTTATGGTTGGACTTGTTTTCTGGGTTTGCAATAGCATGAAATTAAGATGATTGGATTTATGCTACAAGCTTTCAATTTGTTGTTTTCTCCTTCTAAGGTTGAGCGAGGAGCTCATTCCCTTTGCTTGGTTCCTCCTTTCCTTTAGTCCGTCTGTTCCTCTCCACTAGATAGTGAGGCTTTCTCCTCTTCTGTGTGATATGTTGGTTTATGTGCTTTTAGTATTTTACGTATCAATTACTTATCTACCTCTGGAGTTGCTCTATATATTATTGCTTTGTTTCCTCTTGCGGGGCGATGGTTCATCATCCAATCTTGCGAGAATTCTAAACTCTTTAGGTTTCTCGAACTTACTATTCTTTGCTCTAATGGACAAGCTAAGTATTCTATTGCTCTTGTTCTCATAATATAGCTCCAAAGGGAGATTTCAGATTTGTTGGACTCATTAAACATAGTGTGATTGTTTTAATCTATGTGGAGTAAACTTCATATAATCATCATGTTAAGGAAGAGGATGAGAGAAAGTTGATTGACTTTGTGCTTGTTTTTCTTTTCTTTTGCTATCACTAAGTTAATTAGCCTTTGAAGTCTGAAATGTGGCTTTTGTGTTTAAAACTTTCATTTCTTGTCGGTTTCATTAAAGTTGCATCTTAGTCTTTCATAATTTACTTAGCAATTGTCAAGTCTATCTTACATTAAAATAATTATGTTTGTTGTCCATAGTATTTGGAGGAGAAATCATACGACATTATTTTATGCCTTTTCTTGCTCTTGAATTGTTAAATCATGTTTACAAATTGGGGAATTCTTTGAAATTTGTTTATCAAAGAGAATTCAAATCATTCTAATCAAAGGGACTTTTGTCTGTCTATCTCTTATGAATTTTATTTGTTTTCTTTATAGAATGAAATCGAAAATTGAAATCTGAAATTAGAAAGAAAAGGTATCTACTTCTTCCTATGGGTTTTATTCTTGTATATTTTGCGTTTTATTATTACGATATTTTGTTAATGAAATCTTATCTTTATCATTTGGTAGTGTCTCTGACGTCACATATTTTTCTTGGCGTGGTGCGTCTCATGTGTAAGCATGTGGAAAGCCGAGAGGTGTAAATTGATTATTATCTTAATTAAATATCTTCATCTGGCGACTTCTTTTTTTTTTATTATCTGATCTGACTTAAATTTATTATGATAAGTCTCTTCATTTCTACAACGTGGTAGAGAAATTTGTTCTTATCTTATCTTAATCATCTTTCTTGGCGTGGTGAACAAATTCGGGAGCGAAGTCCTCATCGTCGTCTCCCTCTGCGCACTCCTGCCGGTTCCTTTCGTCTCTCGGTTGAAGCAGAACCTAGTCAGCAAGAGGATCGATCCTTCATGATTGATCAAATGGGTCTCATAATTTATTTTAGCTCTCTGGCGATTGGTGGGTAAAGGATTTTGGCGAGAAATGCATATCATTCCCGTCAAATAATTATGTATTTTAGATTCCCCTTTTTGGCTGAAATCATCAATATCTATCAGAATCGATCTAAATAAACGGATCTTATCTCCGGTTTGGTGGATTGGATTAAGCTAAAATCAAAATTTGATATAAGCTTCAACTTGTCTTCTAAGCAGAAAACGGCTACATTGTTGAAGTAATTCTTAAGTCAATCTGAAAAAAAATATCTTCATCCGGTTTGATTTTTTGGTTGGGTTAAGCACAAAAAAATGTCATGCTAGCCAAAACTTAATTTATTTGGATATTTACATTATCATACAAATTTTAAAGAGCATATATATGTATGTTGAAGTAATAATGTGTCAATCTGAAAAGAGCAATGTCATTGGTCTTGGGTGGGTTAACCAAAATTTGATATTATAAAATTTCAATTAATAATATCGAGAAAATTAGTGCATTGTATAATACAGATATGAATACACAAAATTCAAATTCGGGGAAGAAAAGTCTGGCGTCTACATGTTCCAGAGTGAAACAGGTTTTGAAGGATTATCTTCCTTGAGATAATGAATTTAGGCGTCTCTGTAGAAAATGGGATGAGTAGGAATTCATCGATTGATATTAACTATGATCGAGAAAGGTAATTATAATTAAAATTTTAATGATAAATGATCGTATATTGATCTAAATCGATTATAAAATGATCAAATTGAAAATAACAAAAATATAAATAAAAGCGAAATGAATTATTAAATTAAAACTTAAAAAAAAATCAATTATTCATATTTGTTTGCTTGGTGAATTAAGAAAACTTTTCTTCTTGATTAAATAAACATGCTTAGGCGTTGCGCGATATTGAGCGATTATTATTGTTGTTGGTAGAACTTATTAAGAATCGATTGAATAAATGTAAAATGAGCGTTAAACAAATTAAGCAGTAATGAGCAATTAGGAAGCGTGTAAAATAAAATGATCTAGAATTGAAGGATATAAATATATAAAAGGACGAGTAAAGGATATAAGAAGGAAATAATAATAGAATATTGTTTGAAGATTCTATTGTTATTTCATCTATCTCGTCTTTATCGTTATATCTTATCAAATGTCTTATATGTTCGAATTTGTTGATTGTTAATTGTTAATTCATTTAATTTAAATTGATTAATAATTCTTCATAAATAACGTTGTCGATATAAATAATGTCAACGTATCGCGTAAGGGCGTGTCCCTGCTCGTGATTTTCTGATATGCGTAAATAAATGGTTCTGGCAGACTCTCGTAGGGTGGTTTGCGCCGTATTAATTACGGTAGCGGCCGTATATTACACGCTCTTCTTTGGTGAAATGTAGAATATATTTGGTTGGGCAAAAAGCACTATGTTATTAGGTTGACTTATATTTGTCAGAACTTGAAGATCTTTGGGCGGCGTACATGTATTCTTGACAAGGATCCGGTCGGGTTGATTATTCCTCACCATTAAGTGGATAGGGATCGCGGTGGCCGGGATGAATCTAGATCAGGCGCGTCGTGTCACAAAAGTTTTAAATTAAAATAATAAATTTAAGTTCAAAACGGTCTGATTATATCTTCGTTAACGATTCGTTATTCTTGTCGAAAATGTTCTACCGGTTTTAAAATGTCTCGTATCGAAGCTAAAACACAATTATTTTCAACTTGACATTTTACGTATTAATTTTAAAAAACGTATCTTTGTATATTGAAGTAATAATGTCAATCTGAAAAGAGCAGATCTTATATATTGGGTTTGGTATTGGTCGGGTTAACAACAAAAATTTGATATTATAAAATTAATAATATCTGAAGTTAATTACATTAATATAATGAGATATGAATCGGTAAACAAAATTAATTACCGGGAAGAAAAGTCTGACGTCATACATGTTGGCCCAGAGGAAAGTTTTGAAAGATTATCTTCATTGAGATAATGAATTTAGGCCGTCTCTGTAGAAAATCGGACGAGTAGGCAAGTCTATCGATTGATATTAGCCTATGATCGAGAAGGGTAATTATAATTAAAATTTTAATGAAAAATGATTATATATTGATCCCTCGATTATAAAATGATCAAATTGAAAATAAAAAATATAAATAAAAGCGAAATGAATTATTTAAATTAAAACTTAAAAAAAAAAAATCAATTCATATCCTATTTTATGGGTGATAAATTAGAAAACTTTTCTTCCTGAAAGCGATGTCGAATTAAATACATACTTCTGCGGCGTTGCATTATTGAGCGATTGATTAAATTCGTTGTTGCTTGTTTGGCTTTATTAAGACGATTGAATAAATGTAAAATGAGCGTTAAGCAAATTAAGCAGTAATGAGCAATTAGGGGCATTAAAAAAAAATGATGAATTGATATAAATATATAAAGGGCGAGTAAATGATATAAGAAAATAATAATAGAATCATTGTTTGAAGATTTACATTATACTATCTTTTCTATTATATTATCATCGTCGTTATTCTCTGTTCGATAATTTAATTTTAATTATTTGTGATATAATAAGTCCTTATAACGTTGTCGATTCAGAATTCTTTCAATATACGTCGCTTATGGGGCGTGGCGTGTGTCTTGTGGTTTTCTTGCGATATGACAGCATAAATGGCGGTTATGGCGAGCCTTACCGGGTGGTTGTGTGATATGGCCGCTAAATTATGGTCGGGCGGTAGTATGTTCTCCGCGAACTTTCTCTTTGGGTGAAATGTAGAATGTATTTGGTTGGGCAAAAGCATGTTATTTAAGGTTGACTTATATTTTGTAAACAAGCTCAGCGTCTGAGGGCGGGCGTAACATGTTCTTGGCGAGGATCCGAGGTTGGGTTACTCTACATTAGTGAATGAGATGGCGATATGGCGGGATGACGGCAATAGGATCTAGATGGGCGTCATCGTTTAAAGTTTTAAATTAAAATAATAAATTTAGTTCCTCCTCGGTCTGATTATATACTGGTTCTTTTGATTCTTGTCGAAAAGTCTTTTCGGTTTTAAAATGTCGTATCGAAGCTAAAACTTAATAGCGTCATTTCAACTTCGTATTTTCTGATTTTAAAAGATATATCTTTATATGTATGTTGAAGTAATAATAATGTCAATCTGAAAGAGCATCTTTATCCGGTTTGGTATTGGACGGAATTAGGGTTAACAAAATTTGATATTATAAAATTTAATTAATAATATAAAAGATACATCGTATAATCTGAATGAATCGGTAACACAAAATTGAGTCGGGAAGAAAAGTCTGACGTCCATGTTGGCCCAGAGTGGAATGAGGTTTTGAAGGATTATCTTTCCTTGAGATAATGAATTTAGGCGTCTCTGTAGAAAATCGGACGAGTAAACAAGTATCGATTGATATTAGCTTTGATGAAGAAGGGTAATTATAATTAAAATTTGATGATAAATGATCGTATATTGAATAAAATCGATTATAAAATGATCGAAATTGAAAGAAAATAAAATATAAATAAAAGCGAAATGAATTATTTAAATTAAAACTTAAAAAAAAAAAAATCAATCCATCTCCATATTTGTTTGTCGGGTGACAAATTAAGAAAACTTTCTTTCGAAAGATGTCGGTAAATCATATGCAAGGCGTTGCGATATTGAGGAAGGATTATTCGCGTCGTTATATGATTAAGCTTAAGAATCGATTTAAATAAATGTAAAATAAACGTTAATTAAGCAAGTAATCGAGCAATTTGGAAGCGTGTAAAGAAAATGATCAGGAATTGAAGGATATAAATATATAAAAGGCGAGTAGCGGATATGAAAGAAATAATAATAGAATGTTGTTTGAAGACATTGTTGCTGTTAACATATCACTATCGTTATATCGCTGATATCGTTCTAAATGTTAATTTGTTGATTGTTAATTATTTAATTTTAATTATTGATTCTTAATAAATAAATGGCGTTGTCGATGGCCGAATTATATGAATATATGTAATCGGCTTATCGCGTAAGGATGTGGCGTCTCGCGTGTGGTTTCTTGTGATATAAATGGCGGTTTGGCGAGCCCGGCCGGGTGGTTGTAGCGATATGCACAAATTTACGGTGCGGCTTATGTTACGCGAACTTTGCTCTTTGGCGTGAAATGTAGAATGTATTTGGTTGGGAAAAAAATCACATGTTAGTAGGTTGACTTATATTTGTCATGGCCTTCAGTCTGAGACGCGGGCGGCGTAACGATGTGTTAGGATCCGGTCGGTTGATTATTCTCCATTTAAGTGGGCCAGGGGATCGCGGCGCAGGATGTGAGCTAGGATCTAGATGGGCGTCGTCGTCACAAAAGTTTTAAATTAAAATAATAAATTTCATAAGTTAAACTTCGGTCTGATTATATCTTCGTTCTTTCGATTCTTTATTGGAAAGTCTCTCGGTTTTAAAATGTCATATCAAGCTAAACTTGCAATTGGCATCATTTGTTTGACATTTACATGTATAATTTTAAAAGAATCTTGTATATATGTTGAAGTAATAATCATGTCAATCTGAAAGAGCGAATGTTATACATGGTTTGGTCTTGGGGGTTAGGGTTATAATCTAAAATTTGATATTATAAAATTTAATTAATAATATCGAGAATTAGTATAATCTGATATGAATCAGCGTAAACTTAAAATTGAATTACCGGGAAGAAAAGTCTGGCGTCCTCATGTTGGCCCAGAGTGACAGGTTTTGAAAGATTATCTTCCTTGAGATAATGAATTTAGGCCGTCCTCAAAAAATGGACGAGTAAACGAGTACATGAATTGATATTAAGCATGATCGAGAAGGGTAATTATAATTAAAATTTTTTGATGATAAATGATCGTATATTGAATCTAATCGATTATAATGATAAAATTGAAAGAAAATAAAAATATAAATAAAAATAAAATGAATTATTTAAATTAAAACTTAAAAAAAATAAAATCAATCCATATATGTTTATCTTGGTGAAATTAAGAAAATTTTTCTTCCATGAAGTCTGCGATGTCAATTAAATGCTTCTAGGCGTTGCGGTATTGAGGAATTGATTTTAAATGACGTTGTTATTGCGAAGCTTTGTAAGAATCGATTGAATAAATGTAAAATGAGCATTAAAATTAAGCAGTAATCGAGCAATTAGGAGCATTGTAAAGAAAATGATAAATTGAAGGATATAAATATATAAAAGGACGAGTAAAGGATATAAGAAAGAAATAATAATAGAATCATTGTTGTTACATTTCGCTTTATATTTCGTCGCTATCTATATCAGATAAATTCTAGATATTCATTTAATTGATTATAAATTCTTAATAATAATGCGTTGTCGATGGCCAGAATATATTCGTCGTATCGCCGTAAGGGCGTGGCGTGTCATAAAGCGTGGTTTTCTTGTGATATGACAGCACAAATGGGTTCTGACGGCCGGGTGGTTGCGATATGGCTTAATTGCAGTCGCGGCCCGTATGTTCACGGCTCTTTCTTTGGCTGAAATGTAGAATGTATTTGGTTGGGCAAAAGCGCATGTTATTGGTTGATTATATTTGTCGCCAAACTTCAGCGCTACAAGGCTTTGACGGCACGTAATGTTCTTGACAAGGATCGGGTCGAGGTTAGATTATTCATGCTTGGTGTAGGGATCGCGGCAATGAGATAATGATAGCGTCGTCGATGCGTCATCGTTCTCAAAAGTTTTAAATTAAAATAATAAATTTATAAGTTACATCCGGTCTGAAATATATACCGTTCTTTAAACAATTATTGTAGCTTGTCGAAAGTCTTTCTCGGTTTTAAAATGATGAAGCTAAATTTAAATTGCATATATTTTATTTGGCATTTACGTTCAATTTTAAAAAAACGTATATCTTATATGTATGTTGAAGTAATAATGTCAATCTGAAAAAAAGAGCAGATCTTTATCATCCGGTTTGGTCTTGGGATCAGGATTAACAACAAAATTTGATATTAAGAATTTAATTAATAATATCGAGCATATGTCTGAATGTAGATGTTGGCGTAGACTTAAAATTGAGTACCGGAAAGAAAAGTCTGGCCGTCCTATGTTATTTAGAGTGGGCGAGGTTTTGAAGGATTATCTTCATTGAGATAATGAATTTAGGCGTCTATAGAAAATGGACGAGTAAAGAAGTTATCGATTGATATTAGCGCTATGATCGAGAAGGGTAATTATAATTAAAATTTTGATTATAAATGATCGTATATTGAATCCCAAATCGATTATAAAATGATCGAAATTGAAAGAAAATAAAAAAAATATAAATAAAAGCGAAATGAATTATTTAAATTAAAACTTAAAAAAAAAAATAAAATCGATTTATCACTCATATTTGTTTGTCTTGGGTGACAAGAAGAAAACTTCCATGAAGCGATGTCGAATTCTATGCTTCTAAGGCGTTGCGATTATTGAGCATGATTCGTAGCGTTGTTATGGTATGAAGCTTATTAAGAATCGATTGAATAAATGTAAAATGAGCGTTAAAGCAATTAAGCAGTAATCGAGCAATTAGGAGCGTGTAAAGAAAATGATCAGGGTGAAGGATATAATATATATAGAAGGGCGGTAAAGGATATAAGAAGGAAATAATAATAGAATACATTGTTTGAAAATTACATTGTTATTTCTTATATATCTTATATTCTCATTCCATTAACGCAAATATTCTAAAATTCGTTAATTGTTAAATTGATTATAATTCTGCATATCGTTGTCGATAATATTCAATTTCTCGAGCGGCGATAAACATCGCTTAATGGGGCGTGGCGTGTTTAAAGCGTGGTTTCTTCTTGATATGACGTAAATAGTTTACGACGCGGCCTCGGCCGGGTGGTTGCGCGATGATATGGCTAAATTACGGCGGCGCGGCCGTATGTTATGGCACTTTTCTTTGGGTGAAATGTAGAATGTATTTGGTTGGGCAAAGCACATATTGTAAGGTTGACTTATATTTGTCCAAAACCACTTCAGTCTGAGCAACTGGGCGGCATGCTGTAATATTCTTGAGGATCGCCCGGTCGGTTGGGTAGAACTACCTCAGTGGTAGGATCGCGGATGAGGGAACATAATCAGATGGTAGCGTCGTCGTTCCCATAAAAGTTTTAAATTAAAATAATAAATTTAAGTTAAAGCTTCCGGTCTGAAATATATCTTCGTTCTTTTCGATTAATTGTGGCCTCGAAAGTCTTTCGGTTTTAAAAATGTCTCGAAGCTAAATTTGATTAGCATCATTTCAACAGCGTTACATTATATACAAATTTTAAAAGAACATTTATTTATATGTATGTTGAAGCGATAATCATGTCAATCTGAAAAGAGCAGAATCTTATCATCGGTTTGTCTTTAGGGAGTTAAAAAAGCACAAAATTTGATATTATAAAATTTAATTAATAATATCAGAAATTATACGTATAATCTGAATATGAATCAGTAGTTTAAATTAAATTATTACCGGGAAGAAAAGTGTCATACATGTTGGCCCAGAGTGAATGAGGTTTTGAAAGATCTTGAGATAATGAATTTAGGCCGTCTCTGTAGAAAATGGACGCTAGTAAAAGTTTATCGATTGATATTAGCAGCATGATCGAGAGAAGGTAATTATAATTAAAATTTTGATGATAAATGATCGTATATTATAAAATCGATTATAAAATGATCGAAATTGAAAGAAAAAAATATAAATAAAAGCGAAATGAATTATTTAAATTAAAACTTAAAAAAAAAAAATCAATTAAATCATATACTTATTTGTTTGTCTTGGGTGAATTAAAGCTTTCTTCCGAAAATGTCAATTAAATACATAACTATGGCGTTGTATTGATGATTTGTTAAATCGAAATGAAAAATAGTAGATAAGGCAATGCAGGAGATTTTATTTCGTCTTTTATCTTTTTATCCTTGATTCAGATCGTTTCACGTATTTAGAAATTTGTTGATTCTTGTTTAATTTGTTTAATTTTCTTTTGAATTTATTTGAATTGATTCTTAATAAGTTCTTCTTATTATATGCGTTGTCGATAGAATTGTAGAATATTGTCTGTGTCGACACATAAAGCTGGGGCGTGGCCGTGTCATCTATCGGTGGTCCTCCACAAAAGTTTTAAATTAAAATAATAAATTTCGTAAGTTCACTTCCATTCTGATTATATCTTCGTTTTTTAACGATTAATTGCCTTAGTGAAAGTCTCTCGGTATTGAGAGATAAATTATAGAACTTTGTCTCATAGAAACACAGAATCAGATATAAAAGTTATCACGAATGAAAGCGAAATCTGGGTAGTGTCTTTCTACTATTTTTAGCATTACGAAATTATCAGCCAACTATATTTCTTTTCTTTTGTTTTCGAGGTCGGTGGCGAATTTTAGATTTTTTTGGCATTTCCGTGAGGAAAGGTTCTCTTTCCATCTTTAGTCAATCTGTTATAATTGCGATTGGGTATAAAAAAATGAAATGAAATGAAATGAAATGATAAGTTAAACACAACTGAAGTTTTAAATAAAGTCTTAAGTCGTTTGAGATTTTATTTAGTGCGTAATGTTAGTATGTTTTCTTATATGCATATTTTTTGGAAGTAAGGTGATAGTCTTATTTTTAATTTAATTTTTATTTTAAACTCAGGGATGGCATTCACCTACACATTTATTCTCGGCGATGTCATCGAGCGTAATGTCATCAATCTTTGGAAGCCGGAATCAGGTTTGGTAGCGTTGATTTATTGTCTGAATGAAGCGAGTTCTTGGTCGACTTTGAAATGAAACTTCGTCCTTGCTGTGATCTGAAAAGGCCCGTTGTGACCCCTTATTTGGAGTTAAAAAAAAACGGATCTTTGAGGCTCGGCGAACCTCATGAAATGAGGGTTTTCTTGGTAGTGGTCTTTTGTCCCGAATAATCATCTGTCCGTTGAATCATTCCCAGGAGGCATGATGTTGAAAACTTCATCAGAGCGAAGCTTGGCGAAGACGAAGAAGAAGTCTAAATTTGCATGGTACACTTGCGCGTAAATTTGCGTGTGATGTGTTTTACAAAATCGATTTGATAATATTAAGTGGGTTAAGCGGCGACTCTCTTGGTGACAATGACCTTGGCGGGTGTTAGCTTTCATGAGGAAGCTTCAGCCTCTGCGAATCGTCGGGTTCTCAAGTTGCGAGAGAGGATGAAAAGAAAATCTGAGGTCATATTGCTCGGGGATCTTGGGGCTCATAGACTCATCCGTAATTCAAATGACGATATGACATATCCATGTCCCACGGTGAGCATCGAGGTGTGACACTTGGACCAAGGAATTCAAAAGTCGGTGGAAAGGTAGCAGATATGGAGCTGCCTCAAAAAAATTAACTTTAGAAGCATGGCGTGACATCGGTGTCGGAGATCCTCCGACTCAAATCTATCAGCGATGGGAGCAAAAGAGCCCAGATGATAAAATATCGCAGCTGGAGAATCCTGGGGATCCATCATCAACATCCATGAGGAGGTTAACTTGATCGAAGCCTCTATTGAAGAAGTTTGATTCCAGCTTAGTCGGAGAATTGGAGGCGTCGATCGAAATCCTATCGAGGGGCGAAGAAGAAGGAGAGCGGAATGGAGTGTATATGGTATAGTGGTGTGAATCGGTATGCATGATACCAATATAGGCGTCATTACATTAATACCTCCCTCAAAGAAACAACAAAATATTGAATAGGAAGCATCCTCACGAGTCTTGAGAGGAACAAAGAAGAGAAGAAGAAGAAAGGGAAGAAAATCTCACCTTGCGATCTACTTTGGCGGCGAGAGACAATTTGAGATGAAAGCAGATAAAGAAATATTCAGTTGAATCTGAAAATGGCGAAATGATGATCTGAATATTTATGATCGATTAATCACGGAGAAATATCAGCGGCACACCATCATAATCATAATGCGACAATCTGATCGATCTCATCTTGAGGTTCAAATTGAGCGGCGAGGATTGAAATAAATGAAATTAGTGACTGCTTCGAATAAACTATATCGAAGCGGTTGACCTCTCAACTTGATATTATCGTGAATGAGAAGATCAATTATAACTGAGGCAAAAAATTGGTGAAGGCAACATATCCATGGAATATGATCAAATTCCTAAGGGATATTCAATTCAAAATTTAATCTATTTGATGAAAATAATCTGGCTTGCAGGTTCAAAGCGTCTGTGTATAACGAGCGATAATCGTCTTATTCGTCGTTAGTAGTTTAACTTACTTTCGAATGGTATCTTTGAGTTCCGAATGACTCAGTCAAACTTTTGCCTTGAAAACATGTTAGTTAAAGGTTCTTATGATCAAAAAAAAAGCAATTCGATCTCGCTCTTGAGAAGAGGAAGAAAAGTCGAGATATATTAGCGTTGTGAAATATGAGTATGAAATGTGAGCAACAATTAGAAGAAGCGTCAATTCAATTCGATGGACAACATTGATAATGAGATGTGCGCTTTCTTTGCATTCTTTCACATTTAATTTTAGCGATGGCTAAATTTGAGAAATTAAATTTATCGCGTTCGATAGCCACAGATAAATCTAAAAGAAAGCTGGGACGAAGAAGGGTGAACACATTTCATCGAAGGATCTGAATTAGCGGTTAGTCTATAAGTAGAAAGAAAAAATTTCTGTTATCGAAAAAAAACGATCATTGGTCCTCAGCTCAATCATCTTAGAGATAATGATGTCTGAGGCCGGTGAAAGTGGCCAAACAAAAAAGAAAGAGCTGATTACCCACAAAAGAAAAATTTGAACAAAGAGTATTCTTTTAAGAGAAAGTGTGTGTTTTTTTCAAAGTCTATTCTGAGTGTAAAAGACGAAGAGACGGAATAATCATTGCTTTTATTCTTCGGGAAGATTCTTCTGATGATTATTTGCGAAAATATAGAAATGGAGAATTCACATTATCGGTGTATTGCGTCAGAAGAAAGAATCACAAAGTAATCATAAATCCGTCTTATCAAGCGATGATAAAAAAAGCGTCGATGATGAAAGATGGCAAGTCGCGGTCTACAAAAACGTAAAATGTTGAAATTGGAAGGCGTTAATTGATAAATCTTGAGCGTGAGTTGAGACAAAACTAAGTTATGGGAAGGTTAGTTCATCTCGAAAGACAACAAATCTACAGAGGGAAGAAACTACAAGCGAAAAATAAATTAAATAAAAAAAAGAAGATAACCAAAATATTACTACTACTATAATATTATGCGTAACGAAGGATCATTGATAATATGAAAGATTATATCTGATCGGCGAGGCTGCTCACTTGCGAATTCATTACAAATATTCAGATCAACGAAGAAGCAGGGGAAGAAGTTGAAGAACTTCTTAATGAGTCTTGCTTGATGATGCATGAAGTTGATAGCAGCTTAGAGGAACTTTGTTTCCCAAATGAAGATGAATCAGAGCTCACCATATCAACAAACATAAAAAATGTAAAGTTGGGCGTAATTTTGAATCTTCGGTTTATCATTAGGCGGAGACGGAATCTTTGAAATGGCGAGTCATCGAAGATTGATCTGAATGAAGTAGCTTCAATCTGATTGAGAAGTGTCAGTCTTCATCCAAGAGGAAAGAGCGATGAATAGGGATAAAGGAAAAGAAAGAAATCGATGAAAAAGTTATCCAGGATTCAAATAAAGCTTTCATCAAAGGGATCGTATAATATTATCCCATTTAAGGAAAATTAGGTGCGACTTAGTGTATCGAGCTTAATGTGGAAGATCTCGTAGTGAAACTCTTAAAAGCAGGAAAGTTGAAGCATATCTTTGCGGTTCTGCAGGAGACGTATTGAGTCTCCGTCACATTTTGAATATGATCCCAATGCCTGGAATGCGAGCCTCATATTACGGTGAAAGTGATGAAATTATAATACGGATCTTAATTGATCCGTTCCTAGTGAATCTTATGAACTTGAGAACTCTTAGATGGTATCTACAGATGTACATATCAGGCGAGATAAAGTCGTCATGGTTCAGGTTTTGATGAAGGGCGAAAACTATGGTCATTCGTCCTCCTCTTAAATTTGGAAACCTCCACAGTCAAATTTCATGTGATCGATCAGATCTTCATTGAGCCATACGGGTCGTAAATGGCATTGTCATTTATTACATCGATGTATGAAATATACTGAAAGGATGGGGAAGAATGCAAATTGTGACATCTGGCCTTTTGCGGTCGTAAAATGAAGATATATCGAATCAAATTCTTTTTCTAAGATCAAAATTTAACAACTAAATCTGCATCTTTCAAAACAAAAGAACAAGTAAAGAAGAATGGAGAAGTTAAAAGAATAAAATAAAGAGGTTGTTCCAAATATCCAGGGATATAAAGAATAGTCAAAATCGATATATATCAGGCGGTGATCTTGAAGAAGAAGATGAATGTGTTCCTTCAAATCAAGGTATGCATGACTTTTAAAGCTCGGCCGAAGAAGAACATTTTGACTCGATTATGAGTTTAGTCTTTTTGAAGGTAAGGTCTGATGCATTAAAACAATCATAGATCCATGTGGCAGAGTACACTCGTCACTCCGTTCCTCCCGACATTTTAAAAAAATCACCCCTAGAAACTCACAAAGTCGAGGCGGTGACTCACCTCCTCTCCTTG
Source organism: Cymbidium sinense (assembly GCA_021442155.1). Taxonomy (NCBI): domain Eukaryota; kingdom Viridiplantae; phylum Streptophyta; class Magnoliopsida; order Asparagales; family Orchidaceae; genus Cymbidium; species Cymbidium sinense. The sequence goes on along the minus strand of CM038230.1, from coordinate 101,123,182 downwards.
GAAAACACGGGAGGCGCTTTTATAAATCAGGGGTGTCGAAGAGGATCACGATTGGGTAATCTTATCGAAAAGAAGAAGAATATACTGATGCCAAAATATTATTCTCTCAGATGCAAAATCTAATGTCGCATCATGGGTCAGTGGAGCAAGCAAGGGTAAGTTTTTGAAATGATGTGTGCAAAGGTTCTCAGCATTGGTAAGAGAAATAAACACTCTTGCGGTTTCCTTCAGTTCATAAGAATATACACATTCTGTAACATGAATAAGTAGAGTGATGATGAAGATGAGAATGTCATTCTTAGTTAGTCTCACAAATAATGAAGAAGTAGAAAGGCTTTGAAGAGCTTGGAGATGGTGAGCATTCTTATGGATGAACTTAAAGAAATTAATTTGGGGCGGAGGATCCTGCCCTCATCGTCTCTCTTCGAAGATAAAGTAGAATTAAAACTTTGCTCTGAATTGATTGCTTTGCTGGACATATCTTTGAAATCTTGAGCTTATCCCACGATGTAGCGGTTCTGATGCAATCAAGTGGATCGGAGTCAAGTCTGGAGAATGAGATTGGAGGTTGAAGCAGTAATTGCGAAACGAAGAATTGAAGGTATTGAGAAGAAAAATCTGTTGGATAGTATATTGTCTGTGAAAAAGAAGAAATGAATTGATTATATATCGACTTGATTTAAACAAAGTATGTCCAAGGATGACTTTTAAACTTCTATCGAGCTGTTAGTGGATAACACCCATTTATGGATGGATGGATTCTACAATCAAATCAAGATAGAAGATGAAACATATCTCATTGGGGCGCCATTATTATACTGATCGTATGCCCGGCGAAGAATCTTTGGGCTACATCTGAAATTTCGAATCTTTGTGAGTTGATTCATGAAAAGTAGAGTCTTATGTTGATGACCGTTGTCGAGTATAGATCAAGATCATCTCCATGATTTAAGGATCGTCCTTGAAAGAATCAAAAAAAATGATCTAGATGAATCCTCTGAGTCTTTGGAGTCTCTTGGAAAGTTCTTGGATATGTTGTGTAGTGGAGGATTGAAATCGATCGACAAAATCAGCGATTGTCAAAATGCCTCCTCGAGTCTTTGTCCTTAAACTCCATCTGAGGGTCTCGCATTCATTAGAAGATTTATATCAAATCTGTCGAGGCGGATGTTGCAAAATTAATGAAGAAAGATAGTCCTTTCAGTGGGGCGAAGAATGTCGAGGCATTACGTATCGAAATCTGTTGAACCTCCCATTCTTGCTCAATCCGGAAAGCCTCTCATCTTGTACAACACGGAGGAATCTCAGGTGCTTTGTTAACATATAATGAGGAAGGAAAGGAAAATGCTACGTATTATATTCGAAGACTAATAGGAAGCGAGAAGCGTTATTCCCAATTGGAGAAGCGTTAATTAATTTTTCTTTGCCCAAAACTACGTCATTACATCTTATCTCAAAATTCTATCTCGAGGATCGATCGTTGAAGTTCTTATAATGAACCAGCGTTGGCAGTCGCTTGTGATGTTTTCTTCTGATTTAATATTACATATGTTCCCAGAAAGCGGTGAAGGGCAAATTCCGATTTTCTCTTTATTCGTGATTTCTTCTTATGATGATTCACGATGAGCAAATCATGCATATATGAAAAAAAAAGCAAATGTAGAGTTGTATTTTGATGGAGCGTCCATGAAATCACTCAAACCTCAAATCTCCAATAGCTTGGTATCGTCTAAATCTTGATCACGAAGGTGGCATGAGACATTCTTATAAATTAACTTAACGAACGAAGCGAGAATATGAAGCGTTGGTGGTGGTAGGTTTAGAAGCCATGAGGGGTCGAATGCAAATTTATGGCGATTCTCTATCAATCAGTGTTGACAAAATCAACAAATTGACTCGATCCTGGCGATTTCGAGCTTATGAAGCAAATTCAAATGTCATTATAACTTGAGTCTCGAGGAATAGCAGCAGTAACTTGCTAAGTTAGCTAAAGAAATGGCAGTATGGACAATGGCGATTACATCTTAATTAGTGTTTGCACAAGTCGATAAGTTTAAAACCACCATTTGGAAGAGCGTCTGCGACTCTTGTTGCTCTCCTCTCTACAATTACTTTCCAAAGTCAACAAGAGCTTCAAACCATTCAGGATGAAGACGAGGAAGTCTTAAAAACGATGGAATCCTTATAGTAGAAGAGAAGGAAGGCGGAGGCGGTATCGGCTTCAAGGAAACAGTAAAGTAATAAGTCGATAAATGCCTTGAGAAAAGGCTTGACTTTATGCTTATGTTAGATACTACGTATCGTAGATCCTTGAGCGGCTGCGATGTTTGGTAATAAAGAAGCCAATAAGTAATTGTTGAAATCAATGACTTTCGGTGCACAATCGAGGTCAAATGGCTTTCAAAATTAAAAGTGGATCTTGTTGGCGTTTATGGTAAAGATTGTATCAATCAGCGAGAGATCTGAATGCGGATCACGATAACATAATTAACCTCAGTCGTTGCACCATGATAGCTTGGCCGTTTGAGTGTTGGGGGGATGTAATTAGGCATTGATTAATCGTGATCTTCTTTTTAAGTGAGGCTGCCATTTAAAGAAGTTCTGGTGAAGTATTTCTTTTAATGTATTATTGTTTGGTGTCTGAATCATTTCGAATATCGGCCTTCAAAGTCTTAAAGTTTATAAATTCTTGTCGGCGTAAGATTGATTGGCGATATTCTTTTGTTTATAATCAGAAATGAATCTTGGGCAGGATTTAATAAAAGCAGTCAGTAAAAAATTCTCCGAAATAAAAGGGAAGTGCTCAGCTTGTGGGCGTTATGGGCTTACTCAAAGTCTACACATGCTAGTGTTTGGGGCTTGTCTCGAGATGAGCTACCCAGCTAGTGTATTCAAAATCTTACGAAATGAGAATGCTCTATGAATGGAAGAGCTTGCTCTTCGAGTTTAAGCTAAAATCTAGAGTCAGGCGAGAGCATTCGATCATCTGATGCGTCCCTCGAGGGAAGGAATTGGTCACAGTCTTTGAGAAGATCAATCATCCCTCATGAATTGGCTTAAATTTGAACTGGTGGGAATGCTTTTGTTATTGAAAAGGTATATCGAGCTATCAGTTGATTTCAAGGTGAAAGACCGATGTATTAAATCAGCGGTCGATATTTAAAGAAACGTGAAAGTGTGATTGACAAATCTGCATTTGAAAATCTTTTTTATGAAAATTTTCATTGGAAATTCTCTTGTAACACAAGAATGTATTTCCAAAATAAAATAAAATCCTCGTTAGGCAGGCATTTTTTAAGTTTTATAGTAAAATATGGAGGGAAGTTCTTTCTCAGGTTGGCATCTCGTCTGTCGAGATCACATACATACTCAAAATTATATGTTCAAATGCTTTTAAAAGTCTTGACCAAGAAAATTTTCAGTCTGACTTGACAACCAAGTTGGATATACATTTATCATGACTTCAAATCCCAAGGCTCGAGTTGGTGTATAAGGTCGGTTCACACGAATATATTATCGCTTACTCGCATGTCCAAAAGTAGTAAGAGATCCATCTCGTTAGCAGATGATAAAATCCTTCAATTGCTCAAGTCCGCTTCAGTGGGTGTATAAGGTCGGTTCGATATCTGCAAAATACGGTCGATGACGGATCTGCTCAATGTGCAGGCGTAGTAAGGGATCTTCACTGCTTTGTCGGTTCAAAAGAGCATGTCCCAAATCTCAATTTGGTGAGTTCAAGTGACGATTGGGAAATCATGTATTGTCATAAGGTCATTTTCAAAATGTCAACAAAATCGACTCAAAGGCATTAAGTGAGTTTAGAATCAAATACAAATGTGAAATCTCAACTCCTTTGTTAAGTCATCAAAGCATAGAAGGAAATTCTTCTTGATAAGTCGATCAAGCAAAAGCGAGGGGGCCAGAAAGCTATCCCAATGTTATAAAGGTAAATCTTTGAACTAAGGAGTTTTGTCATCAAGATGTCCATTACATGCAAAGCATGGTGATGACTCTTTGCCATTGATCCAACACCCTCGAGCTAGGTGTCGGCATGTATCCTTCCTGGCTGCAAAAGCGGAGATGGTAATTTCGTATCGCCTGACAAATCTCCAAGATAATTTCTCCATCAAATCCGTCAAGGCATGAGACCAGGGTAAATGGAGGCCTGATCTGAATCCTCGAGATGAAATCTTCAAGTCAAGTCAATCACAAAACAAGGACGAAGACATTCTTATCTCCTCCAAGTCTACGAGCAGAGGCCAGGAGGAAAATACAAATTTTAAAATTTGAGATGAAATCTTCAAAAGTCAGCGTAAAGCAGGACAGAAGATGTTCTCATCTCGACAAATCATCAATTCCATTAAGTCGAGCCTGAGGCGGGACGGAGGAAAATACAAATTTTCAAACTCGGAGAAAGTCTTCAATAAGTCCGTTAAAGCACAAAGCCCGATGGCCAGACATTCCAAATTCTTGACAAGTTGATGATGACAAGTCAAGCATCTCCTTCATCCCAGTCCATCAACAAAGCATTGGGACTAATGACAACAAATATCGGTTCAACGAGTTATTGCGATTGAGCAGGAAATTCAAATGATTGCCTGAGTTATACTCACTTCCTTCAAAGGCGGTCGGTATTATTAAAGTTGTTGAAATTACAACTTAGTGACATCAAGCAAATCTCTTGGAGATCCATGAGTAGTGTCACAAAAACGCGGTTTATGCTGCAGTATGTTTGTTGATTATTTTCTGATATGCAAATTAAATAAATAAAGTAGAGGTTAAAGCACAATTGCGATCGAAATCTAAATTCATGTCATTTGTCATATGCGTATATACGTGACATTATCTTGTCATCGTTTACTTCTTAATGTCATAAAAAAAGAGATGAATGGATTTAAAGGGAAAATAAACTCTTTTGTCATATCTTTATAATGATGTAAAATTGTGCATGAAACTGCGTGTGAAGGAGGTGGATTTTAATTAATTCACATGTCTCTTAAATGACATATACATCTACTCATATCTTTGTCTTCCTCCCCATTATTAGAGAAAATGGGTTATGGATCGTAGTATAATGGGTTCTAAAATAATTTATTTCTTTCCTTATTTGGTTTGCATAAGGAGAGGATTTCCAAATCACTGCTTTAGGTCCATTCTTCATGTTGATTAAATAGACTCAAAGTGATTTATTTATTTCATATCCTCGATTTGTTGTAAAAGGGTATTTGGCCATCTGAGATTCATAACATCTCTTAGATAAATGGCGATCTTTATCTTTACAGAACTTTTTGATCAAAATGGCTCAAAATATTCTTTGATCTCTATTTTCCCTTGATTTTGATATAAAGGGGTTTTGGCCATTATCATATCTTATTTTCAATAAAATCTCGTCTATTTTAGGTCCACTTTGATTGATCGATAAAATGAAATAATTTATTTCAATATTTTTTCGATTTGTGGCATAAAGGAGATTTTGGCATTATCATATCTTATTTTCAATCAAATCTTAAGTCTATTTTATTACTTGTGATTGATCAAATGGTAAAATAATTTATTTCAGATATTTTTCCTTCGATTTGTGGCATAAAGGGATTTTGGCAAACATTATACATATCTTATTTTCAATCAAATCTGCAGTCTATTCTTTGATTGATCGAATGGGTCAAAATAATTTATTTTATATTTTCCCTCTGATTGTGGCATAAAGGGGATTTTGGCAAACATTATGCATATCTTATTTTCAATCAAATGTCTAAGTATTTTCCACTACTTGGATTGATCAAATGGGTCTCACAAATAATTTATTTTATCTTTTCCTGTGATTGGTGGCATAAAAATGAGGATTTTTTGGCAAATGAAGTGCATATCGTATTCCCGTCAAATAATTACAAGATTTCACTTCATTTTGGCCCAAATGAAGTATCCAATAAATCAAATATCTAGAAAAGTGATCCAAATGCAAGATAAATAAACAAAGAACAGAATCTTGTCCGGTTTGGTCTTGATGGATCAGTTAACAAAACTCAAAATCAAAATTTGACATATAAAATTCAACTAAGAATATGTCCAAAAAATTTTCAAAAGAACATATACTTACATATGTTGAAGTAATTACTAAGTCAAATACAAAAGGACATATATACATCTTCGGTTTGGCGCGGGAAGGGTAACAAAATCTAAAATGTCATATTAAGAACTAAACAAATTGACACCTTTCATTTCAACTGACATTTACATTATACAAATTTTAAAAGCAGTCTTGTATGTATGTTGAAATGTCATGTAATATAAAAAAAAAAGATCTTATACATCCGGTTGGGTCTTGGGGTCAGTTAACTTAAAATTTGATATTATAAATTTAAATTAATATTATCGGCAATTACGTATATAATACTGAATATGAATCAAGACATATCTTACAAAATTCAAATCTGGAAGAAAAGTCAAACCGATCTTCTATGTTCAAACTGACATGAGGTTTTGAAGGATTATCTTCGAGATAATGAATTTAGACTCGATCTGTAAAAAAGCGAGAGACGGTCATCGATTGATATTATACATGATCGAGAAGGGTAATTATAGTTAAAATTTGATAAATGATCATATATTCAAATCTAAAATCAATCATAAAATGATCAAAATTCAAAGAAAATAACAAAATATAAATAAAATGAAATGAATTATTTAAATTAAAACTTAAAAATAAAAAAAAATCAATCCACCCTCATATTTGTTTGTCTTGGTGACAAATTAAGAAAATTTTTTATGAAAGTCTGCGATGTCAAATTAAATACATAACTTCACACAAATATTTAAAAGTGGGGCGTGGCGTGTCCTCTGCGTGTGGTTTTGTCGCGATATGACACCGTAAATGGCGGTTCTGACTGAGTCGAGTGTGGTTCATGATATGACACTAAATTATTGGCACCGTATGTTCTCAACGGCTTTCTCTTTGGCGTGAAATGTAGAATGTATTTGGTTGACAAAAAACCTATGTTAGAAGGTTGACTTATATTTGTCCCTTAGACAACTCTTGTACAAGGACACTTTGGGCGTGATGTGTTCTTGACAAGAATCCCGGTCGGGTTGGGTATTCTCCTCCCTAAGTGGGCCGGGATCACGAGGGATGGAAATATGGGATCTAGATCAGGCGTCATCGTTCCCACAAAAGTTTTAAATTAAAATAATAAATTTCATAAGTTAAACTCCATTTCTACAATTATATCTTTTCTTTGCGATTCATTGGCTTTAATCGAAAGTCTTCTCGATTGGGAGGGGTAATTAACTATAGGCTGTATAGGAAACCCAATCGATATAAAAGTTCACAAATGAAAGCGAAATCTCAGGTAGTGTCTCTACTATTAAATTATCTTAATTCACACACTTAATTTTCTTTTCTTTTGTTTTTTTTGAAAGATTGGTGGAATTTTGGATCCCACAATTATATAAATAATATATATATAAAATTATGTGCTATGCATATAAATCCGTCAATTATAAAAAATTACACAAATTTTAAATATTTGAACACATTCTCTCTCTCTCTCTCTCTCCATGTATGCATGCGTGTCCGTACCTATGTTAGGATTGTGCATGACTCAGCTGCTAGTTTTCCTTCATCCAGATCATTCATTGTTACCCGACGGCTCCCAGATGCAATTCTGGAAGCTAAAGAACCCGTGTCTTTATTTCCAGAAAATTAAGTTAATTTCTGGCTCAATTTCATCGATGTCTCACTCAAATTTACTCCAAAACAAAATTTCGTGTTTAATCAATTAAGTTTTCTGTGCAGGTGGATGACTTGCTAATCGCGATGTTATGAACTTTATTGATTCTCCTAACTGCCTGGAGAGTTGCATGCTGGCATCTTCTTCTGTTTATAGGAGGCAACTTTTTCTAATAAGATCTTTGGGCGGCTACTGCTGTAGAGTTCATATGGAAAGAGGAGGACGAGCAGTGAGTTCAAGCCTTTCTACTTTAGGGGCTGATGCTGAGGGTGTAATAAGAAAAATTACACCTATATTGGATCCTAATCTTTATAAAGGCCAAGCGGGTAAATCTTTAGTTTGGCATGGAACAAGTAATGTGTGATCATGATTTGATTTCTATGAGTTTCATTTATCTGGCAGATAGATAAATTTGTATTTTTTTAATTTTTTTTTTCATTTAGTAGATATGCTTTTTTTCAGCATTTACTGATTCTTCAAGTAAAATTTGTTATTTTGTTTAAGCGATGGACTTCACTAATCACTAGAGATTACAGAGGAAGACACTCTGAGAGTGTTAAAGCACTAGAGTGAAAATTATAACCAAGCGAACAGGTCGAAAATGGAAAGAAGAGGCTCCAGTACAAGTAAAGGATGCCCAAATACATACAGAATATTGATGATTAGCTGTATTTTGTGTCGCATTCTGGCAGATCATCTTTTGCAAGATTCTTAGTTAAGGATCCAACAAATCTCAAACTTTTGTTCTATTTTTTATCCCTTCTACAGTATATTATGGATGTAGCATGCACTTAAAGGGAGGTGCATATTAGGTTAGTATTTGAGGTGTGCACTGTCCTATGTGTGCATGTACACGCCTAATCCACGCAAAACTGATACACTATAGATGTGCACACGCCTATGCGCACTTGTATACAGTGTTCACAAGTTTCTTTGTGTTAAGGAGATTGATGTAATATCATTGCAAGAATACAATTAGCAGAAAAAAGAATGCCTGTTCGGGTTATCTTTAGCTAAAATAGAAGTTTCATTTATGTAGCATCAGAAAGAGATTATGCACTTCTTTCTTGATAGTGTTATCAAAAAATCATGGACACAAATAGGATCAGTGTATGTTTCAGTTGTCTGGTTTGTGTTTGAATTATCACTGTCATGTTCATGTTTATCAACCAATTGATGAGTTTGTTGGGTTCCTACCAAATTTTCTTCGTTGTTATCATTGATTGATTAATGTGAATGCCCTGATCGTTAATATTCAAACAGTTTTTTTCTTATTCTATTTCTAGGAGGTTATTGATATCTAGTAGTCATTTCTTCATTCATTCAAAGCCATTCTTTTGCGAAGTGGCTCTCAGTATAGGCTTATTTGGTGGTTCAGGAAAGGTAGCAGTGATTGGTGGCTGTCGTGAATATACAGGAGCTCCTTATTTTGCTGCCATATCAGCCCTCAAAATTGTCAGCTATCTCTTTTCTCTTACAGTTCTCAATTAAAATTGCTGCAAAGTTTAAAATGATGGAGTCATGCAGGGTGCAGATTTGTCACATGTTTTCTGCACTAGAGATGCTGGCAGTTATAAAATGTTATAGCCCTGAGTTGATTGTTCATCCTGTTCTTGAAGAATCATACAGTGTGAGGTGCCTTTTTGCTTTATTTGTTGAGCTTAAGCCTTTATTCTTTCTGATGATGTCCATGCTTTTAGGAGAAAGAGTAGCAATGGTTTCTAAGGTGCTTGGAAGTTAAGAAGTGGATGGAAAGGTTTGATTGCATTGTTGTTGGTCCTGGTCTTGGAAGGGATCCATTTCTCCTGGTGTGTTCATGTGTTTCAAAGATTCCTCAAGAAGATATATTAAGTCATTTAATTTTTTACCAATAATTATGTGCTACTTTATGCATATGAGTACCAAGTCTGCTTCCTTTATTTTTTGGGTGATAGTGCAGCTCCTTTATTTTAAGTATTCATATCAAGGCTGGTTCTCTTTTCTGCTTGTTCTTTATATTTATGGGATTTTGGAGTGTTTGCTTCTTACAATCTTGTAACTAATCTGTAATTTAGTCCATGAGATGTTCTACAAGATATCATTTCTTTTGATGCTGATAAGCTATCTAAGGCTATGTGAAATGAGAATGTGAGTAAGTGGTGTTGGTAATTATCTCGTCTAAGAATTACAAGCTAACGAGCTTATGTTTCCTGTTTTCCCTTGCATGCTTTTGGTCATGCAATTACTTTTAAGAATAGTCTAACATGTTTCTTGTTGTATAGTTATGCTTTTATGTCTGCAAACAAGTATGGAATAAACTATAACATTGTATGAGCCTCTTCTTTCATGAACCTAAACAATAGAGAATGGTATCAAGTCGAGTTTAAGCAGGATAATCTTAAAGCCAACAAAATTGAACATTTTTATTTTAACTTCAGCCAAGTTCACATTGAGTCGAAAATGATCAATTCTATGTCAATTTTGGAGTTTTTTGGAGCTAAGTCTTTTAGTTTTCAAAGAATATCAAATTCACTTAATAAAATCATGCGAGGAAACAAGTCATTCTCAAGCCAAAGTAAATAGATTTGATTTATTTAAAATTTGAGTGAATAGCAAGCAAGTTTTGAGTTTTGAACAGAATTGGCAGCTTTAGCAGACATGCATGTGATCATCTATGCTATTGCGTATGCTATGCAAAATCCTAGATTATGAAAGAGATGCTCTTTTTTCTCTACAAGAACACCCAAAGGTGACCTTATTCTCCCATGTCAATAAGCCTACTTGTTAAAGAAGGATATTTGGTACTTCTACATAAAAAATAAAATAAAATACTCCAATAGTCCAATTGCTTGCTCCACCAAGCACTACGTTGCAGGGCTATTAACGATTTTCTCTAGCCGACCCTCCTAAGTAAAAATTAATTTAAAGTCATTCAAGCTGATCTCAAGCTGAGCTAGTTATAGATTGGATTGATTCAAATCCGGTTTAATCTAAGCCAAATGTGGCTCATTACCTTGATTCGAGATCAATTTGAGCCCAACATGGACAACATGCATGCATATGCATACACACACCCAAGCAAACTTTTACTTTTTGATCCGATCTTAAGCTAGCTCATCCAATTCAAGATTGGTTCAATTGATCCATTTTTGAGGGCTGTTTGAGTCAAATTCACAGCCCTACAAGGTTGTTATCAGCCTTCCTCGTGTGACCAAGCATCATCCCACAATAATAACTCTAGGAAAACATAAATATTTGCATATGAGTTTTCACCTTAGCTTACTAACCTAAGGGATTGTAGGCCAGAACTGGTTTTCTTGAATCTCACCATTGCTTCATCTTCTCAGAATTGTGTTAGCGATATCATGAGGCACGCTCGTAACGCCAAAATTCCCACTGTTATTGATGGGGTATGTCTCTTATTACTGATTGAACATTCTCTGCCATTCATTGTCTACTATAATCATTGCTGACAATTTCATATATTTTGATTTTAAGGTCAACTTTGATACTCCAAAAAAGTAACTTTATAACTTGTGCATGTTTCACAGGATGGCCTTTTTCTAGTAACGAACAACCTTGATCTGGTTAAGGGAAATTCTTTGGCTATCTTAACACCAAATGTCAATGAGTACAAGCGCCTACTTGAAAAGGTTCTTCAATCTGAAGTAAATGATCAAAATGCTTCTGAGCAATTGGCATCCCTTGCTAGAAGGTGAATTTTCTGCATCCCCAATTTCTTATGCACTAAAATAGAAAAATCAATCTTATCACGATTTCCTCTTTTGTCAGCATTGGTGGAGTAACCATTTTAAGAAAAGGAAAAACAGATCTTATTTGTGATGGTTTAACTGGTAATTGTTTTCAATTAATCTTCTTATGTAAATGCACTTATTTTTATTCATGTGGTACATATTTCAATTATTAATTGTTATTAATGAGATTAACTTTCTGCTGGATGTTTTGTATTGCTAAAAAGTTAACGAGGTGAGCATTTTGGGATCCCCTAGGCGCTGTGGTGGACAAGGCGATATACTTTCTGGGAGGTTGGTTATTTTTAAAGTATTTAGTTCTTTAGTTGATCTCCCTGCTCTATATTTTCATCTTTCATTTTGCGTTTTGTTGATACTAAATGCTACTCCTTCTCCCAACAAAGTATTATGTCAGCCTGCACTTTTGATGGTGCTCATACTCTTTTTCCTTTTTTTATCATAGAGCTACAATTGTCATGAAGATAAAATTTCAATCTACTTCTTGTTTTTAGGTGATAATTCATCTTTTTGTTTTGCAGTTGGGTTTGAATTCATTATAATTGAAATGTCTTTGGAAAAAAATAGTGGATATTAATCCCAGCCACCAAATTCAAATGGATGATTGGGATTAATCAATTGTGCTGCACAATTACAGTGGTAGTTGGAGAGGACCCTTATCCTTCCATAGGTGTCTTAGGGTAACACTTGGAATAATTTATAAAAATTTATTTCATTTGTCCCAAGATGCTGCTGCCAGCTTTTATGATTGCATTTTTGTTGCACTCTTCCAACAAGTTTTAAGCTTACACATCATCTAGTTGTTAGGTTTTGATATTTGTTTAGATGAACTTATTAGTTTACACATCATCAATTTTTAAGCTTGCATATCATCAACTTTTGATATTAGTTTATTTTACAACATCAAGTCCGTGTTTTTTTCTTTAATTATAGTATTGAACTTTTTTTTGCACATGATATTAATTTTTTTTTCCTTTGATTATTCCTTAATAATATTGCTAAAGTTGTGTATTTGCTCTCATGCATGATGTCAGTGTTGCAGTATTCTCGTCTTGGGCACACCACTATCTTTCCACGTTAAAGAACGAAAATGGCACGCCGAGGTATCCAGAAATGTTTTCCTGTCATATCTATGGCTTTTGATTTATAATATTTATGTAATATGAGGGATACAAGATGTACTTAATAGATGACTTTAAGTTTATATGCATAGTAATTGTTCAAAATTGTGGGCTCCGAAAATTCGCCACCGACCTCTCGCAAATGAATGAAGCGAGTATGATTTGAATGTCGGTGTAATTTTCAGAAGACAGATGGAATAATAGATAAGACACTACCCAGAGATTTCATTCTTATTTGGTGAGGATTTTAGATCGATTCTGAGTTTTATAGCAAGCTCACATAGTTAATTACCCCTCTCAAATCTTGAGAGAACTTTCGATTAAGGCTAGTGGTTAGATGCAATAAAATATAAGTGGAGTTTTAAAACATGGAATTTATGAAATTCATTATTATTAGCTTAAAAATGGATGGTTGGAGGAATGGCGATGTCGTCTAGATCTGGTTCCGTTATCCGAAATGCTGGTCCTTAACGAGAGAAGGTAGTCACCGACGGCAGAAGGATCGCTTATTAGCAACACGCGGGTTCGTCGTCAAGAAATCCTTTATAGACTTGGGGTGGTGTTTGTCAGAGGCATAAGTCGCTTAACCAGAGAGTTTTTTCGGTGTCTATGATTCTCAAAAAGAGTATTGGGGCATGATTCTGATCATGATGTAATATAATTATTTTATTTTTGGCAACGTCGAGCTACGGTATAGCTTCGCATCGTATGTGAAACTGCAATCCATCGTCATGACGATCCGCGTTCGGCGTAAGATTGATTGAGAGTGACATAATAACACTTGATTTGACATTTGGCTCCTTGATTTAGAGTTTTAATTTGTCACATTTAACACGGAAGGTGGATTGGGTTTTAAAGTTTTAGAGATTGAATTTCATTTAAGCATTTTTTACTTAATTTGAGTTAATTTGATTTAAAATTAGAATCACATTTTGATGGAAGTATCCTCCGGTTGAAATCTTCATTCAATCATTAGGTAGTTGATTAATCGAATATATTTGAGAACTTTAGATTTTGTCAACTCTGTTTAGCTCCAACAGGATCGAATCTTGTCATAATGAGTAAAACTACCGAGATATTTTAATAAGTTAGAATTATAATAATTGGATTTTAGATTTTAATTGCGGGCGCAGTGACCAAATCGGAAGCAACCCGCATCTTAAACAAAATCTAAACATTCAGCATAGTGTCGGGACACATGCGGGTATTTTGAGATTGTTTGCATAATTTTAAGGTATTAAATTTGAGTTTTAATCATACTTCATGTATATGGAGTTTAATTGAAGCGCTTAATTAGCCTTACATTGCATTATACGATGTGTTGTGAATCCGGTGGCCTTAGAAAGCGGAAGTAGAAGCGAAGTCAAAAGTTAAGAACGAAGTGAGGTGTGAGTGGCTCGATCCATCATTATATGCACATCTTAATCTTGTGACTAGGTGTTGCGAAGGTTGCATTTGGGTTCTACTCTTACTTGAAAGTAGACATTCAGACATATTGTAGATCCCATATGCTACAACTTTAAATTTAATTGAAGCCTTCTTCAATTCATTTGAATCGAGACACTACAATATATGCATTCAATAAAAGCTTTGTTGAGAGTCTTATTTATATTTCTCCAATTTGATTTCAAATACAAGATCCAAATGATCTTTTAAAGGCCACATTCATGATTGAGTTGCCTAATTGAATTTATGCTTGTAAGAAAACTATCAAATTACTTACACGTTGTTTTAATTTGAAATTGAACATTCAAATTTACCACAAATCATTTGTCCTTTGATATTCAATTGAGATCCTTATTTCCTTTGACATACGATTATTCAAGTGTATTATTCACATTGATTACTTGTTCATGAATTTAACACTTTGAATATCCAAAGAGAAGCTTTGTTCATGCAAAAAGACTTTGAATCCAATATGGATTTATTCCCATTCAAATCTATTTTTGAATTATTTAATCTCCTCTAAATTCATCTCATATTCATCTTGAAAATCATTTCAATTCCAAATCATGAGCTTAAGAATTTATTTGAAATTGATTAATTATGCACTTCATAAATTCATATTTGGAATTCAATCTTTATTTCTGAGTGGTCTTTAAATATACTTCAAATTATATATTTTCATTCTCCAAGCTTTTAAATTCATTTATGAGCGGACAATTAATCTTTTGACCACTTTAGAATCTAATTCAAATTCTTTGAGAGTTTATCTTTATTAGCTTAAAGCAAACTCTTAATAGCTCTCCTCCAATCATACCTGCACCTAACTTAGGAATCAATATGGAATAAAGCGGCGACATGTTTTACACATGTCATATCATTTAAGATTTCATAAATTGAATATGAACTTTTAAAAGGGTTTACTCTCCTCTTATAAGTTGAAAGGATTTAGGAGAGTTTTTCTTCCACATTTCATTTAATTCTTCAAGTCATAAATTATCTTTTGAGCATTGGTAAAAGAAGTGGATAAATTATTTAATATTGTTTGTGAGTTTTTTAAATTTAAAGAAGAGACTTTATAAGTAATCCTCCTTTTTTTATGCTAACATTTATATTTTTTTTGTATATTTACTTGACTTATTTAATTCAATTTCCATATTGTTTCATTATTTGTGCATTTTTTTTTTTTTAATGATTTTGATTTTTTTTTTCTAAGTCCTAAAATTTGTGAAATTTGACATTTTGGTATAGGAGGATCTAATAGTTTTGGGCCATCATGCTTCGATAAAACGGTTAGTGTTTTTGCACACACACATCTATCGTACGATGAGCATGACTTCAAACCTACATAAAGAAGTATATATAAACACATTCCACACATTTATTCCTACACATCCAAACTCATTTTGTTTTACCGAATAACAACGATCAACAAAACTGTAAAGTGGAAGGAATGATGGAAATGTCGAAACCAGAAGAAGAACACGATGGATGTTTTTTCAGCAAAAAGAAAAGGTTGGAAGGGTAATTGCGGCTATGCGTTCGATTAGAGGAGGAATCGAGAAGGTATATCGAGAACGCTGATGAAGTTGCTCTCTATACCCTGGTTGTGAAGTGAAAGGGACTAAGAGAAATTCAAGAGAAAATAAGGAAGGAGGATTTTGGATACTTTGGATATGAGATCAAAATCAAGGAGGAAGGGAATAGGATTTTCAATGAAGAAATGAGGGAAGGAGGAAGATTTTACCAAGGAGAAATGAGGAGAAGGTATTTTCGCCAAAAGTTAAACGGAAAGCTTCTACCCTTGAAGTTTCTTCAATCGGAATATGGAAAATGAGAGAAAACAGTTAGAACCATTGATTTTGAAAGGCGGGAAGTTCGTCAAGTTGAAGAGAAGCCGAATTATTTTGAGGAGGATCCAGCATGCAAGAGGGAGGATTGTCTGTACTTAAGTTGTTTGAAGAAGCGAAAAATGAGAGAGGAGAGGTGTCAAGAACGAGGATTTAGTGAGCAGGTAGTGAGATGGTGATTAGAGATTTAGGTATAAAAAGGCTTTAGTTAATTTTTTTTTAACACTTAATCGATCTTAAAATGAATTTTATGCGAAAAAATAATATAGTTAATATATATCAATCTTATTAGATGTTCGATCTGCAATGGCGCTTTCATTGATTGGAGGCCATTTGGTTCAAGTCGAAATCAGATTTTAGCTTAAAATGCACGTCGCTTTCAATCGCCGACATTCGTAAACTTTGTCAATTGAGCGAACATACTCACTGAGATTTTGGCGTTTAAACGCGTAATCAATTTTATGAATGAAAGTCATTTGGATATTTCGCGACCGATTTCTATCGCGTTGGCATTGATAGCTCGATCGCTTGGTTGGCGTTAGATTGTCAATATTTATATTCCTCAATTTCGAGGTTCTAAACGGGATGGAGAAGTTCATTCGTCGAGATTGTTTCGATTTTTTTGAGTGTATTTCGACCGATTGCGCTATCACTTGGATTATTCGGATTAGCGTCGATGTATGCATGTCTCATTTAGTAGGTTTGCATTTGAAGTCAACGCCAACTAATTTCATGAGCGAAGTCGTTTGGGCGTATTGCGGTTCCGACTTATATGTGTCGGCATGGCATTTCGATCGGTTGATCGTTAGATTATGCGATATTAATATTACAATTTCGATGTTACGACGCGAGAAAAGTTCGATCGTCGAAGGTCGTTTCGATTGATTTTGGCAATGTTTGGCGCATCTCAGCTTTGATTTGTGGTATTGTCATCAAAGGTCGATTTTGGATTTTGAGCTCACTGATGTATATCGCATGGAGGTCAACAAAATGATTTGTTAATAATAGATTTAAAGTTCTCAGAAAACACTAAATAAAATTATAAAGTGGCATATAACTTTTTTTCCTGTCATGTCTATGACTTTTGATTTACAATATTTTATACAATGAAGGATAGAAAATGTGTTCATTATATAGGTATATCTTATTTTACATGAATTATTGTTGTTCAAATTAATTTGTTAAGAATAGATTTAACGCAGAGAGCACTCAATAAAAGTGGCATGCAAAGTTATAACAAAATTTTCTTCTATCATATCACGGCAGTTGATTTATACTATTTATGTACAACAAAGCTTAAAATTATTGATTTATTTAAGGTTATATGTATAGTAGCATAGAAACAATATGTTAAAATTATGTTCGTGCAGTTGAAGGGGGAGAGCCGAGCGGGCTTGGGCGTTTTGAGGGAGGATCCCGAGCATGAGGGAGGAGGGATCGTCGCTACTAGTTGTTTGAAGAGGGGAGAGAGAGGTGTTGGGTCGAGGGATTTAGGTCGAGCGGGTAGTGAGATGGGTCGAGGAGGAGATCGCGCTACTTGGTTGTTTGAAGAGGGAGAAGCAAAGAAATGAGAGAGAGGTGTTGGGTCAAACGAGGATTTAGGATTGACGGTAGTGAGATGGGTCGGTTAGGGATTTAGGTATAAAAAGGCTTTAGTTAAAATTTTTTTTTTAACACTTAAATCGATCTTAGAATGAATTTTATACCGATAAAATAATATAGTTAATATATATATATATATATATATATATATATATATATATATATATATATATATATATATATATATTCAATCTTATTATTAGATGTTAATGAACGCTTGATCTTTGTGCCATTTGATTTAAGTCGTCAAATGGGTAGATTTCACTTAAAATGTGCGCTTCCAATCACTTCGACATTGTGACTTGTCCAATTGAGTGGAGCGATGATGATTTTGGCGTTTAAAACTAACGCAATCAATTTTTATGAATGGAATTGTTTGGATATCGTGCCAGACTCCGATATGCGTTGGCGTTGATTAGATCGCGATCGGTTCATCGTTTAATATTTATATTCGATCAATTTCGGCGTTAACGCTGGGCTGGTTGTCGAGATTGTTTGATTGATTTTTCACCATCGAGTGTATTTCGGCTCGATTGTATTATCACTTCCGATCATTTGAGCATTGTACTCTTTTGGCGTGGATGTCTCTTTTGGTAGGTTTTGGCGTTTGAAGTCAATCGCAACTAATTTCATGAACGAAGGTTGTTTGGATATCGTCGTAGTTTCCCAACTCCGATATGAGCGTCGACATATTGACAGCTCGATCGCTTGATCGGTTGATTCGTTAGATTGTGCAATATTTATATTCTGACTAATTTCCCGACGATAGCAAAGTCGATCGGTCGAGATTCGATTGATTTCGACGATGTTTGGCACATCTCAATTCCGATTTGCGAGTTACATGAAAGGTCCGTCGATTTTGGATTTTGAGCTAGACTGGATTGATGTATCACGCATGGAGGTCAACAAAAATGATTTGTTAATAATAGATTTAAAGTCCTCATAAAACACTAAATAAAATTATAAAAGTGGCATATAACTTTTTTCCTGTCATGTCTATTACTTTTGATTTACAATATTTTATACAATGAAGGATAGAAAATGTGTTCATTATATAGGTATATCTTATTTTACATGAATTATTGTTGTTCAAATTGATTTGTTAAGAATAGATTTAACGCAGAGAGCACTCAATAAAAGTGGCATGCAAAATTATGACAAAATTTTCTTCTATCATATCATGGCAGTTGATTTACACTATTTATGTACAACAAAGCTTAAAAAATTATTGATTTATTTAAGGTTATATGAATAGTAGCATAGAAACAATATGTTAAAATTATAGTCAAATAACACTCAATAAAAATCTCAATGAGAATGAACGGAAATTGATCTAATGATTAGAATAATTGATTCACAACATTTGTTAACATTTGATTGACAGCATTTTTTAATAAAATTTTGGCATTCTTTGATGTTTCAGTTCATTGAATCCAATGGTCCTTGGGAGCATATCAGGCTCTGCGCTGCTTAGGAAAGCAGCTTCTCTTGCTTTTGAGAAGAAGAAAAGATCAACCCTTACTACTGATATCATTGAATGTATGGGAAAAAGGTATTTTCTATTTATTGAGTGCGAATTTTCATCAATCAAAAAAAAAAAAAAAAAATTTCTTCTGCTCTTATTGTATATGTGATTTATTTATTTATTTTATATTTGTATTTATTGCAGCTTGGAGGATATATGTCCTGCATATTGATCTTATTATAACATTTCTAAGGGTAAAGAGATTGGAGGCTTTTAGACTTTGTGGTTTTGCTTCTTTTTTTTGGTGTAATACTTTTTTATGCTATCTGTATGCCAAAAAGGTTAATGATATTATATTGTATCGTGGAATGAACCAATAATTGAAGATAATTTAATGATGATTGCTTATCCGTGTTTGGAATTTTTTTATTGGAACTTCAGTGATTTTCTCTTCAGATATATGATTTTTCTGATATATTATCATAATTTTCATATTTTGGCACTATATAGCTACTAGGGCTGTAATTGAGTCAAGTCGAGTCTAGTCGAAGCTTTTAATTAAGCTAAGCTTATTTATATTTACTTGAACTGAAACTCGAGGAGCTCGATTCAAGCTCGTTTACTTGAGCTCGCTCATTAGATAAAATTGAAGCTTGAACTCGTTTTTGCTCGAAGCTCGATTTCAAGCTCGAGCTCGATTTTGAAGCTCGAGTATAAAAGTTAGATTTTTAATTTTTTTGTCTATATTATTAATTTATAATTGATGTATATATATATATATATATTGTTGTGCAATTATTATATTTGTAGATAACATCTAAGCAACATAAATTTAAATAGTGTTAAACATAGTAATTAAATATAGTGTTAAATATGTCATTGCATGTAAGCAATTACTTTTTTTATTTACAGCATATCATGATAAATATTTCATATAAATTTAATTTGATGGTATCATGTAACTTTTTAATTTCAAATCAAATAATCTTTTAATATTACACTGAAAATAAGAAAAATTATAATTTTTATTTGATCAATATAGAATTACTGATAGTGATAAATATCTCATATAAATTTATTTTGATAGTATCGTACAACTTTCAAATTTCAAATTAAACAATCTTCTAATATTACATAGAAAATAAAAAGAAAATAATAATATGTTGTTGATCAATACATCAAAATAAAATGAAATTTTAGCAATACTTTGTTTTATACAGAAAATAAGAAAATAGAAAATGAATTTTCAACAAGAAAGAGTGATAGATGAAAGATCTGATAAGAATTATAATTTTCGAAGTCAATTCCTTCTTGAAGCATCCTCATTTAGTACTACCTAAGGCTAAGCTTAAGGCCTAACAATCACAATAACATGAGTTTTTTAGAGCAGTAAATTCATACCTTAAAAGTTACAAGTAAAAGTAAAGAAAAGAAAAAAAGTCTCAAACTAAAATCATCTCAAGAAGCAACAAAATATGTGCATCCAAACTTCAATAGGATTACAATCACATGTTACTAGCCAAAGAGAAAATGGAGAAAACATCAAAGCCATCACAGACTTACCTCAGTCCTTGAATAAGTCATTCAACCAAAGAACAATTGCCTACAAAGCTCCTATTCATGACACCAAACAATAATATAAACAGTCGGCAATAAAGCCAAGTAGCCAACTATGACCTAGTCTACCAAAGACCTAAATACAACTGTCCCTCCTCAAGCAATAATGGGAAAGTAAGAACGCAATAAAAGCAAAAGGGCAAAGAAGACATCAAAGAGAAAAGGGGAGAAACATAAAAGGCCTAAGAAAATAATAATAGCACTAGCAAGATAAAGTCGAAAGCCAACCCAATAGGACTTCCAACCAATTTAGACAACAATAATATAAAGCCAAACCACCAATGAGCCAACCAAAAATCAATATAGATAAAAAAAAAAAAAAACAAGGTAAATGCAACAACTAAACTACTAAGATAGAAATAAACAACCAAAGAATGACAACCCAGAAGGGATGTTAGCAAGAAGTCCCAGAAATCAACAAATTGACCACTAGTCTACCACAAAATCAACAATAATACAACAGTAACAGCTTAATAAATAAAAGACAAAAAAAAACTACAAAGACAGTAAATATGACAATAAAAACTGCAACAAGCAAAATAGAATAACATCGATGCAAAGTAAAGTAAAGAAAGTTTCATAAAAGGCTCAAGCTAACCCAAAATCATCTCAATGAGCAACAAAATATGTGAGCATCCAAATTTCAATAAATAGGTTCACCTAGTCAACCAAAGGCCAAAACAGAAGATCCTCCTCCAACAATTAGGAAAGCAAATAGGATCAATAGACTCTCCTCCATCAACAATCAGAAAAGCAAACATAACCACATAGCTGTTGACCTTCATATGTATGCCACAAATTCGAAGTCGAGCCCACAAGCCTAATTCGATGGACTTGAAGTGAGGAATCGCTCGAGGCTTAAAATGCACTCGATGTCATTGAAAATGATCAAAACGACCTCTGGTTGATGAACAGACTTCGTCATCGTATTCAGAACGTCAAAATTGATCAGTATATAAATATTGCACGACTTGATAAGCAACACCCACTAAGGAACAGTTCCCCAATTTTATTTTTTCAGTTTTCTAAAAAAAAGAAATTAAAAAAGAAAGCTGAAAAGAAAAACTATCCACTCCCCCCTCATTCTGCAACTCCTTCCTCATTTTTTCCTACATTTCTCTCTCATGATTTCCCCTCTCCAAAAAAGGTAATTCTTCTTCCTTTTTGAATTTTCTACTCAATTTTCTGTTTTGTAGATCCACGGCTCCAATTCCCGGCGCCTTAGTGACCCATCAATTTCCTTCGCATCGTCGGAACGCTTCGGCCAACTTGGGCTCCTTGACCATCCAGCTGCGACCATTCATCGACCCGCCGGAACCATCGACCAGCGCCATTCGACCCGAACCCCACCCGGTGCTTCCTCACCAGCGCCGACCCGTGACGCCATTCGCTCGACCAGCGAAAACCTGCGATCTCGCCGTTCCTCCGGCCGTTCTTTCAGCCAAGTGACATCGCGGTGACAGAAGCGTGGCATGCGCCAGCGATAAGCCCGCGTATGGCCAGAAACTCGGCAGGTGGCCCGATCGACCGAATCGAGCGTCGTCGACTGCTGCGTCAGCGACCCACCTCATGCGCGTTGCTCGACCCAGATCAGCCCGCAACGGCTCGTTGGCCATTTGCATATTTCGCCTCCGACCCCCTCGTTCGCTCGACTGGCGACCAGCATAAACTGCGATCCGCCGTTCCTCGGTAGTCAAATGTCATCGTCCATTGTTCCAGCTATTTGCCTCCGACCCTTCAATCTTACCAGTAAACCAATTCCACACACCACAAGATCCCTTTTGTCATCTCACGCATCCCACTAGCCCGCTGTCTCGCATCCCATAACCTTCGCTTCGCCATAATCGGGAGAAGAATATCATCAAGAGGCTTATTCAATTTGTTTCACACCACAGCCCTTCGGTTCTTTGCCATGAATCGGGGAAGAACATCGTCAATAGCGAATTCTTCTTCGGTTTCTCGTCGCATTCTCACCTTTTTCACCTTAGTCGGAAAACATCATCAAGAGGTGAATTCTTCTTTCACTCCCGTAGCCTTCCTACCCATTGTCTGGGAAGAACATCGTCAAGAGGCGATTCTTCTTTCGATTTTTCACTCCCTTACCTTGCATCCCCAATGTACCCAACCCCGTTCTATGCGCGAACCGCGGCGTCAAAATAAGTCAAAACATGTGGGATTTGTGAATGTGAATATATATATATGCATGCTTGTGTTGCTTTGCGGGTTTGAAAACCTCGGTGTGCTCAAGAGGGCGCAACAGGATGAAAAAATAGGTTGCGGTGTCGCAAGACACCGCTCGCTACGCTCAAGAGGGCGTACCGAGTAAGCCAAACACTTGTTAGATGTCGCTCCCCCTAGATGAAATGCTGTCAAAATTTGTCTAATTTCCAGACTTAGAAAAAAATGGGGGAATAATTATATATTGCATTGTATGTATTCTTTCAGGTCCGAAGACCTCGTTGTGCTCAAGAGGGCTGATGGAAACTTCGGCGGTGTCGAAGATACCACTCTTCACGCCAAGAGTAGGCCAAAATACTCGATTATGGGTGCGACGAGTGAAGTCGAGCTCGAGCCATGTCGAGCTCGAGCTTGATCTTGTTCCGCGTGAGCTCGAGCTCGACTCGAGCTGTGTACCAAGCTTCACTGGTGTACAAGAAAATAAGCTCGAATCGATTTATCGGGCTCGATTAGAAGCTCGAACTTGGCTCGATGAGAAGCTCGAGCTTGGCTCGTTTATAGGCTCGATTTGAAGTCAATTACACTAAAAAAGAGCACCAAAAAAATTTGAAGAGCAATTAAGATAAATTATAGAAAATTTATTAAATTAATTTGAGTCTTTTGGATGTTTTTTATTACAAATATATGCAATTCCAACTCAAAGAAAGTACAATAAAAAAATTACAAAATATTGAAAGAAAAAATTAAATGCTCAAACAAAAGAGCTACGTACAAGTTACATAATTAAACACTCAATCCTCTATATATTTATAAAAAGGAAAATATAGAATTAAATTGAAATCAACATCTTCTCTTGATCCCTTTGAGAAATGCGACGTAGCATTTTAGAGTCTTCTTGAGAAAATATCACTCAAGTTGAAGTAATCCAAGGCTCCAACTTGAAGTCTTTGGTATCCAACCACCTAATCAAAAATTCTGCAAGATTATAAAGAGAAAATAATCATAGTCTCATAAATAACATCATTCTCCCTCATAATTATTACCATCTACATTGCTATTATGCTCCTCAATACCAATTTGGACACCCACAACCTGGGTTATCCTTACATCCAATAACTCATCCTCTCTCTCTAAGTGGTGGTGTTGCCATTTTAATCTAAAACAAAACAATAAATGACAACTCAATGAATGAAGAAGATAATTGATTTATTAAATATTAAAAATTTAAAAAATATTGCTCATCTATATTTGCACTTTGTAACAATCAAAAACCCAATACTCTGTCTTTTATCCAAGTATAAATACTCACAATAACCCTCTAATTCACTGCAACATAGAAGCCAACACAGAAAATCATTTCATTGTCAGCAAATATAAGTAAGAGTGGCATAGGTTGTGTTTGATATATAATCAAGATTCAAGAGTGGCATAGGTTATGTTCGATTTTTTCCCCAACTATATAATCGTATTTTTAGAAGAATACATGAAGCTTTTGGAAAGTAATATAAAACCCATGATAAGAGCAATGGAATGGTCTACGTGTAGCCCTAAAATAATATTATCCAAGCCTCAAAAGTCTGAATAGTGCAGCCCTAAAATAATATTCTCCATGATAAGAGCAATGTCATGATTATTATTATTATTGCATCAACTTATTAAATCGGCATCATAGCCATTCTCATGCAACATAGCTTTAGAATTCCACCATAAAGAATTCGTTTAAAAATAGAATGCCAGCGGGCAACGAGAATAATAGAATGCCAGCTTTAGAATTCCAAAAGTAAAGAAACCTTTTTTAGTCTAGGTTTACAATTTTCTTTCTATTATCAAGATTCAAGACTCAAGAGTATAACATAACATACAACCAAAGTTACCAACCCAACATTATTTACAACATCATCAAATATGAATCATCATCAAATTTGAGCATACTCATTACACACCTAATATGAAAGATCACACATACAATTTTACTACACAGCATAAGCCAAAATGTAAGACACACAGTAGTTGAATGCCCAGCAGAGGATAAGCACACTGAACTGAAGTTACTGAACCGCAATAAAATTGATTTCCGTTGTTGAACAATAGTTACAACATCATTAAATCCAAATAATCATCACAACCGAACATAGCCATTACTCATTAGACACCTAATCCAAAAGAACATCAAAACCGAAGATAGATATCACACACCTAATCCGAATCATCATCAAATCGAAATACCAGATGTGAGCATAAAGAAAATGAACCCACCAAAGATCAAGTCGATCTTGCTATCGACTTGTCACTACCGTCCAACACTCCAATGTGATCGGGGCTAGCAAGATGAGGGAACTCAGATGTGAGAGTGGGTAGAGACTCGAGATGTCGAGAGTGAGAGCCGTAGGTGAGAAAGGAGAGAGTCGAGACTCGAGAGCGGCGAAGGCGATTGAAGAGAGGCGAGAGCCGAGAGACGAGAGCCGAGACTGGGAGGCTTGCGGAATTAGGGCAGACTACAGAGTCGGCAGGCAAACCAAAGGATATAACTCGAGTCGATGGATTGCGGAATGCGGAACGCGTAATATCCTGAAACGGCTTCGAGCAGCTCGACGAGTAAATGATCCGAGCCTCTTTTTACTCGAGCTCGAGCTCGAGCTCGTTAAATGACTCGATCATTCCTTTTAGCTCGAGCTCGAGCTCGAGACTCGATTTGAATAGTAAACGAGTCGGTTATCAAGTCGAGCTCGAGCCGGCTCGCGAGTAAGCTCGACTCGGTTGCACCCCTACTCCTGATGCAGCCCCCTACACGGGGATGATGCCGGGAGGCTGCCGAAATTGCGTCAAATCTTTTGACTTAGAAAAAATGGGAGGATAAAATGAGCTGACTCAGGATAAGTAGGAAAATCTGTAGCTAATTTTAAAAAAACGTCAAACAAAAAAAAAGAGAGGGGGAATTAAAATGACATACATATATAAAAACAAAACAAAATAAAAGCTCACCAGTTCCTAATTACTTCCTTTCAAATGCCTTAACTCTAACCTTTCAAATAAATGGGATAGAATAGGCAACACCCCCTTTTGCCTTATTTATAGAAATTGGGAGAAACAAAAAGAGTGGGAAAATTAAATTTGAAAAAAAGAGGGGAAAAATCAAATTTGAATAAAAAGGGGGAAATTCAAATTTGAATAAAATAGGGAGAAATTCAAATTTGAATAAGGGGTTGTTTGGTTAAAAAAATGGAAATTAATTAGTTTACATGTTTTTCTTTTTTTTGTTGTTTGGATGGAAGTAAAATAAATTCATGTAATTTTTGATAAATAGATTTTGACTTCTAAATATCAAAATGAGCGTATTTAGTCATGAAGAGGAAGAAGAGATTTTTAATTTGCTTTTTGACTACCAACGAATTTGCTTTTTTTTTTGAATTCTTTAATTAATGTTAATATTTAATTTTTATATATATATATATATATATATATATATATATATATATATATATATATATATATATATATATATATATATATATATATATATATATATATTAAATTTGGTCATTATGTTAATATAAAATGATAATATTCAAATTTTATTTATTTATAACACTAATAATTAATATCTTAGAAAATTTGTAAATTAATTACTAATAATTAAATATTCAAAATACATTGTATTTGTATTTGATTTTATTTATTTTTAGTCAAGAAAAAAAATTTTATTTATATTTTTATTTATATTTATTTTTTAATTGAATCGTTAATTAGTGAATAAATTCTATAATTAATTTACATATAATAAAGTATTAATACAAATATTTACTTTACATTCATCCAACCAAAGAAAAAATAGTTTATGTATTTACTTTACACAACCAAACAACAATAAAATTCAATTCACGTATTCACTTCTTTACTATTTTACATCATTCTAAAAGCAAAAAACGACCCAAAAAAAAAATTCAAATTTGAATAAAAAATGAGGAAATTCAAATTTGAATAAAAATGAGGAAATTCAAATTTGAATAAAGAAGGAAAAAAAATTTGAATAAAGAGGGGAAAAATCAAAATTGAATAAAAGTCGAGGAAAAAAATTTAAATAAAAGGGGAAATTCAAATTTGAATAAAAAGGGGAAATTCAAATTTGAATAAAGAGGGCATCGATGGTGAATGGCATCGATGGTGATGACTGATGAATGACGATGGTGAATCGGCTGAATTTTTGGAAGCGATCTCGTCAGTCCATCACATACAATCTCGGGGTATACTCCTCCAATTCGAGCGGCAAACATGACATTTGGCATTCTATGAGTTCCCAAAGAAATTTTAAAATCCCTTAGAGTGATTCCAAGCCTTCTCGAGCTCTCCCAAATCAAAATTTCCCTCTTTCATATGAAACCAAGATAGGGAGGTTCTTTCCGATCAATACTCTCCCATTTCACAACCAAATCCAAATTCTTCATGCACACACCATTCTCGTGTGTCGTCGAAGACAACCGAATGCTCCCCAAGCCTTCCCGACCACCACAGATCAGAGTTCGACCAAGGCTGAGCATCCAAGGAACGTGGATTGGTCAACCAAGCATTCTACACCAAATCAAACCCGAATCTTCTCAACAAGACTTCATCTCTACTAGACGAAGCTACTTCCATTAATCCCACAGCCGGACATTAGCTCCGATGAGGTAATTTTTTGAGCTCTTAACAAAATAGGTTGGTCCTTTATGAAGAAAATGTGATTTCAAATCATCCTATGTTGGATGCGCCTCCTTCCTCAAGGTGTAGGATCAATTTGAGATAATCCAAGCTCTAGTGAGCTTGGATCAAATGGGAAAGATGGACACATCCGTCTTCACCATTTCGCGAATGGATAGATCCGGCTCTATTCTCGCGTGATCGAAGGATGATTGTGATATAATCACATTAGATCCGCTCTGATTTCTCCTCTAAACCACATATTGAATGGTATTCGATCTTGGATCGGATGGTCCACGAATAACGTCTAAATGTCAGAATTGATAAATATGATTAAATAATCCCATCGTATGTGAAAAGCATGTCTGGCGTCGCGCCATGTGACCCAACATAATTAAAGCTTTAATTAGGCTATTTTAATTAATTTTTAAGGCTGAATCTTCCTAAATTCATAACTAATCATAGAAAAATTTAAAAAAAAATATAAATAATGGCTCATTTTAAAGATATTTATATGAATCCATTAAAATTATCATTAATTATATTTGAACAATATTTTGCTTAATTAAGGTTTGATTAAAAAATTTAATTAGCCTAATTACTCTCTAATTAATTATCCAATTTCAAACTTTCGAGTTATTTAGGGGGATGACCTCTACCTCCCCTATTTTTCTTGGGATTTATTAGATAGTTAATTAGGGAAATTGATTGATTAAGCCTTAATTACTATCCTACCTTAATTAATGATAATTTAGAAAATGAACAATAACTTAATCCACAAATTAAGTTCATTTGTTAATAGTGAAGAGTCTTAGAAATGGTTCAGTAAAATGATTTCCTTTATGTCAATTTGCATGTGTTGGCCTAATTAAAATATGTGTGGCTAGTATCACTATTAAATTCTAAATATATTTTAAAAGGTTTCATAATGAATGAATTTACATATATATTGTAACTTTAGTTATATATACATAAATGCATGTGAATATAAGTTTAGTGTATGAAGAAAAGTTTCTTTCTTATATTCATGTGTAGATTTGTATAATTAAGAATGTTAGCGGGTATATTAGTGGACATCCGGGATGCATGGCTTTAAGTAGTAAGAAGGTTTTACATCGTTCCTTGGTTACAATGATGGCATGTTTGATTTCACTCTAATGCATTTGGACATTAGAATTTAGATGGAACATTAATTCATTCACACAAGTAAATTAAACAAATTAAACCCAACTTTTGCATGGTTTTTTTCTATTTTTTATAGTTGCTTATACATCCAAATGTATCTAAGAATAGGGTATATTAGTCGGACATCCCGATGCGACTTTAAGTAATAGGAGGTTCCTGTTCCCCTTATGAGAACAATGACACTTGCTTAAAACTTTTATACATGTGAATGTGTACTTTAATATGATTCTATTAAAAGATATGCATTCATACCTTGTTTGATTGGTTGAGTTGATTAGTCAAGTGATTTAAGGTTATTTCCTTATGCTTTTGCATAATAATTTAGATAGAGCTTTAAATTGATATGACAAAAAAAATCATTCAACCAAATAAAATATTAATTCTAATTACATATACTCACATTCATCATTTAAGTGTGTTAAGATATAAATTGCATGTATAACTATGCTTAGGATTTAATCATATGCATGATATACATGATTGAAAGAAATAAACAAGCATGTGTTATGTGATAGTAATTCATCTCAACTAATCTTAAGATGTGTTTCTTATTGAATGACTATATTTAAAATGAACCCAAACTTAGGACTAATTAAAATAGATAATAAGTCATTCACAAAAGCAAATTGATTAATTAACTTGCTTTAGATGTGACTTAAGGTAGGGATAAAGAGAGTGATCCTTTCTTTCTTTCTCTTCATAACACTTAGTTGTTAAGTGTAGGCCATATAAACAAAAGGAAATATTAAGAGTTTGGTTTGTATTTGGAATCGATGTAAAGAATTATGAAATGAATTGGTAAAAGGATTACTTTACAGTTGTTTGGTTGAGAGTCTTACAAATTCATGACTTTACTTTTTTTTTGTTTGGTTAAAAAAAATGTAATGTAAAGTAACCTGAAAAGTTTTGGCCGGCGATGGTGTGGCTTGGCGGCGGCGTGAGAGGTGGTAAACTTTGATTCTTGAAAAATACAATATAAAATGAATATAATAAAATTTAAATATTTTACTGTTATTTGATTATATATAAAATAAATACATAAAAATTATAATTTCTATTTGATTAAATATATATAAAGTAAAATAAATATAATATATTATGAATATTTTGAAACGATTTGATTACATGTAAAATAATTACATAAATATTTTAATACTAATAGAATTATTAAACTAAAAAATCAAATATATATATAAATTAAATAAATTATACACAAAAAATCATTCTTTGGTTAAAAAAAGTTGCTATAAATTTATCTTGAAATAAAATAATCTCTTTATAATTTATACATTAAAGATATAATAAAATAGAACTAAAATTATTAAATTATATCATAATTAATAAAATATTAATATTATAGATTTATTTTTTATTAGTTAATATAAATTAAATGTCCTACAATTTTTCAAAATATTGAATTACAAAACGACAAAGTATTGAAAATTAGACTTCCAGATAGTATTTCATATATAACTCTTTATTTGATAGGTTTGTATGAAATAAAAATAAACTTCAAAAATACTAAACATTAATTTTATAAGAAAATAATCTACTTTTCATCTCTATGTAAAAAAAATTTAGAATGAACAAATTTCACAATTAGTCGATAAAAAAATAGGAGGCAAAATATGTTAATGAATTAGATAAAATAAACATAACATTTTTTAATATTAGCTTCCCGCTTCAATAGTTAAAAAATCTTTTTGAGTTTTCCTAAAAAATCTATAACCAAAACAGTATACTTGCTTCAACATATTTTGCATAAGAAATTCCAGTTGAAACTTAAAAAACCAAAAAAAAAAAAAAAAAAAAAAAGGCGTGTATTCAAATTTCGCTCGAATGGAGCGTAATTGAAAGTCACAGGAAAGCCCTCTTCGTATTTCAAATGCCTCAAATAAATACAATGTATTTGCTTTTACTTGCAAACATAAAATTAATAAAATGCATGTAAAGTGAATGCAATACACTTTACTTTGCAACCAAACAAACCTAAGTAAAATTTGCAAATCAATTAAACCATTTAAAGTGAAATCACCCTTTATAATTAAATGTCCTTCATACTTAGAAAATCTTAACTCTAAAGCTAGCTAGGACATACTACACAAGCCTTAATGCACACATTAGATTAAGTCACTACTTCTAGCCTAATGTTAGGGTGGTGCATGGTTTGATATATCTTGTGATGTATGTCATTTGGAGACCGGGTGTATGCCTAGTCTGGATGTTAGGCCAATATTAGCCTAATTATGTTTTATGCATGGGGTTGTGCTTAAGGAGCCGCTGTAATAAAAATATAAAGGCTCTCGTTGTGCAGGTTGCTTAGCCCCTTAAGCATAATCCAAGTTAGGACAGGAGGGCTTGGTTACCCATGTGCGGGGTGCTAAGTCCAAATCATAAATATAACTGCTTGGGTTGTATGGTATGTTTAGCTAATATCTATTTTGCAGGTGTAGTTAGATTTACTTTTTCTTTTTTTAATGTATTTGCATTAAGAATTAGATTAGTGTTATGGGAGATTAGGATGAGCATTGGTTAAAAGACCAAGTCTTATGTACCATGTGATCCTTTAGAGCTTGCCAAATCAAATGAAGGAAGAAAGAAGACTTGAAGATTTGAAGACCCCCATAACATATATTCACTTGAAAATTATAATTATTCTTTTATACACTGGGTTGTATAAGGGCAGAGCTCGACTACCTTTTTTTTCAGGTCATGACAATAACAGGCCTCTTATTATTTTTTAGCTTTATAAAATTATTTGATATTTTGTTTAGCTTGTGCATTAGAAAAAGCATATATTTTCATAGTTTATTTATGATTAGTGATTGTTGTATGGCCTTGATGCGATTAGGCTCTTAAGATAAAAATTAATTTTTCTACCCCAACTATAACTCATAACTAAATTTTATAAACAACTCATAGCCTCATATCTAGGCATTAAATCAAGATAATAAAAGATTTAGTAACCCCTTAGTTGGAAGTTGTATGCTTAATATCATGCATGTCATTTTGTTTCACTCTTAAGAGAGGGTTTCCATCTTTGCCAGATAGGGAAAAAACTTGACATTTGAGAGCCTATGATGGAGAATATCTATTTCTCTTTTGATTTAGCCCATAACCCATTTCATCATGCATTTAGGTATATAAAATCCTATAGCATATGTCAATTGAAGTGTCAAAATCAAATAAAATTTGATAAGATTTGCACTTGATTAAGTCATTATTCATACCACTCATGCTCTAGTCTCTTAGGGAGTGAGTTTAAGGACTTGGTTTCTTTTCTAAATAATAACAACCTAACCATCTTACAAAAGCATAAGACTTGCCTACATGAATTTAAAGCGGAGGAGGCCCACTCCAAGCGATAATAAGTCCAGCAGTCAGGTGATTTACCTCTCTTGTGGAGGTAGATCCGATACCCATTTTTTCTTAGATTTAGGTCGTGTTCTAACTTAGAATAGATTTAAGATTGAGGTAGCTATTTCCTTGGAGCATAAATCCTCACCTCTTAGGCATCCTAATAATATTGTGTTATTAGAGTATAAGTCATAGCTTTCTAATGAAATGTTAACTCAAACATATAAAATCTCTTTAATTTCAAAAACATAAAGCCCAACCACAGGATAGATTGGAATGTTCACTAGGCTTCTAGTATCATGAACATTCCTACTCATCTCCTTTGGCTTCGATAATAAGTCTCTTCTTTTGATCCATCCCACTTGATCTTCTAAATATAATCAATTTAGTGATAGTCCCCATCTGTCTTTGGAGAGTATTCCTAAGAGATTCACTTTCCTTAGATGTAATTAACTGGGCTTGCCTATAAAGAACTTTATAACTTAGTTTAAATAAACCCTACATTATTCATCCATATAAAGTTGGGGAAAAATCTGGTATAGTCAAAGACCCATGAATGGTTGCCTCCAATCGACTCATCGCTCTTTTTTGGCAACGGCAACGCCCCTTCAAGAGAGAATTTCGATGAGTTCAATATCAATAAGGGATAAGACTTGTCTATTTTGGACCCTATTGGTATGGACTCATCTTTCATGCCAACTCTTTGGCAAGCTAATGCATCTACTAATGCTTCTCTCAGAAATCTTGTAGATAGAAACCTCTAGGATTTGAGCCAATAACTCCATAGAAACTTGTGGTAATGGTGGAGTTTAGGCCAATCCAAATTCCAACTCACTCAATTCTCCATCAAATCCAAATTACTCTTGCAAGCACCATCAAGGGACCTCATCGAGTTGTTTCCCAAGTCACCAAGCCAAAGGTAGGAGGACTTTGATCAAAGCTGATTGCCAATGAAGGGGAGCTTGATCAACCGCTATCCACTTGAAATCAAAGCTTGACACCTTCAATGGGGCCTCTACTAGTGAAGCTACCTCCCTCAAGCGTTGGTGATAGCCTCCAGAGGTATTGCTCAAAATAGATCTAAGATAAAAATTGCTTGGTATTTTATTAAGGGGTAATCCCATTAGATCTTGACCCTTTGATACCTTTCTTGTGCTCCTCGATGGTGTGGGTGAGTTTGAACTCCATCCGAGCTTAGGTGAGCTCGAATCGAGTGACAATGATATTCATCTCTCACCTCTTAGGAGATAGATCACACCATCCGTTCGTATGATTGGAATGGATGGTTATGATTAAATCTCTCCCTTTAATTTAAGCCTAAACTACATAATTAATCACGGTCGATCTTAGATCTGACTGTGAGAAAGTGCATCCTCTATGTGACCAATGTGACAACAATAACATATCCTATCGCATCCCATAAAGCGCCGCTCGGCCACATGGGCCGACAGATTAGAGGGTTAATTAGGTCTAATTAATTTATTTTTAATGCTAAAACTTCCAAAATTTATAACTAATTGTAGAAAAATTTAAAAAATACAAACTTGAGTTTGGGCTTGCGCCTATAGGAAACCTGAAACTAGATATAAAGTCCTCACCAAATGAGAACAAAATTTCTTTCCATCTGCTCAAAATTACACCGACACTTCAAATCACTCTCTTCAATTCAAAATATTTGTCGAGAGGTCGGTGGCGAATTTTAGCCCACATTTCCGGTGACTTCAGGGGTTTCTCTTTCCATTTTTTTAGCTAGTATAATAGTGGAGTATGATAAAATTAAAATGTAAAATCAATTATCAATGAAACTAAATCTAAGCTAATTATGTGACTAATCCTTGTTACGTATATCGATGTATCTTGAACTATCTGCTTATCATCTAAGTCGCAGCGCCAATATCCGTCACTAACCGTAATCAATACCGGGATGTTGGAGCTACTATTCAATTTGATAGTGTCCGACTCGCCATAATCCTCCACCTAAAGCATCTATATATTGTATACACAAACCTGTACATGGGAGGAGAACGATTGGAATGACCACTACTGCTACTGAGATTCCTTGAAAGAGAGCCTTTCTATTCGAAGGGTTGTATCATTCTAAGGTGTCGGTCATGAAAAGAACCGTCATTGGGCAGAAAGTTCAAATAATACTTGTGAATGCGACAGGCTAAATTGGAATCAATTAAATATTAATCTGAAAAATCCAATAAGATACTAGATCAATTTATAGATCAATTTACAACAACTTTGGCGCAATTCACAACACTTTATACAAGCGATTAAAATGCGTTAATTAAAATTCTCAAATACACGCATGGACCCCCTATCTTGAATGTTAAAATTCAAGTGAGGATGTTGATGGGTTGCTTCTCGATGGGATCGTTAACAAAACCTAAAATCTATTATAAGAATTTCAATTTGAAATATCTCGAAATAATTAATCGGTGATAGTAGATCTGATCTGTTAGGAGCTAAACAGAGTTGACAAGATCTAAAGCTCGTAAATACATTCCAAACAATTAACTACCTCAATGATGGCTGTGTTGAATGGTGATTTCAACCGGAGAGGATACTTCCATCAAAATATGATTCTAATTTCAAATCAAATTAACTCAAATTGAGTGTCAAATCTAAAAATTGTTTAAATGAAACTTAATCATTAAAAGCTTAAAATAAAACTCTATTCAATCCACCTTCCTTGTTTGTGAGGTGACAAATTAAAAAAACTTAGCATGCCGGATTCACATCGCATGTGAACATAATGCGTTAATTAAGACATTCTTAAATACACTCGCATGGGCCCCGATACTATGCTGAATGTTTAGATTCAAGTATTTGATGATGTTGCTGGTTGCTTCTTTTTAATTTTAGGGGTCGGGTTAATAAAACCTAAAATATATTATAAAATTTCAACTTTGGTAAAATATCGAAAAGCTAATTTTTCATGTGGTGATCCGATCCTTTGTTAGAAGCTAGCGAGTTGACATGATCTAAGTTCTCAAATATATTTGATTTAATCAATTAACTCGATGTCATACATAAGGATTTCTTGGATGGTAACTCATATTCTTGATAAGAATCTTTTGGTCGTGTTGGATCGATTACCTCTACCGACTAAGTAGGCCTAGGAGACGTGGCGGTGGATGGCGGATGAAGATCTAGATCGGGACATATCATCATTCTCCAACTATCGGTTTGAAATGATGAATTTTATAATCTTAAATTCTAAAACTCCCATCTTTCTTCTTATCTTTATATGCATTTAACCATCAATAATGTCGAAAGTTCTCTCTCATTGAGAGAGGTAATTCTTATAGGGACTTGCTTTATAGGAAGCAGGAACGAGATCTAAAGTTTAGGTGCTTGTTTGACCTTTGTTGAGGCTAGGGATGCTTTTAATGAGCGGACATGGTTTGTGGTAAAATGTGATTGAGTAGACAAATGGACCCCATCCTTCTTGAAAGTCTCTTCATGGACTTTCTCTCCTATCGAGTTCGACTTCCTCGCCACTCTATCTTGGGACATTGCTTCTTAGATTGCATCATGCTGAAGAACCAGTATGGATGGACCTGGGACTCATGTGAGACGTCATATGAGTTTGCATCGGGGTTAGATCTCTGCTAAACTTCAGTGTTTGGATCCATGGAAGATAGGGCTTCTTCCGACAGGTGGAATATGAGATTCTGATTATGCTTCTCTTGTGGCAAAGTTAACCTGGTGACTCTTATCACATCCACCTCTGCGGTCCCCCTTGGGTAAGAATACTAAACCTCCTCTCATGCTCAACCCTTGAGATGCGACCACGGGCCTTACGCCCAATAGAGATTTGAAAGGGAAGCGGTAGCTCCTTCCCTGCCCACTCTGTCCTTTAGTGCGAAAAGGAACACGAGGTTGACATCCCAACATCCAGGAGAAGCGGTTCCTCCCGATCACGAGTATGGTCCATGGGTTTTGGTGACGGGAAGAAGAACAGGCCCATTGCTTGTGAAAAGCAAAGAGGTGAAGCTTGACTCAATTTTGCCCAGAAGCTACACAGGGCTCGGCCGCAGAGATTAGCCTCCCAAGGCTCTCCTCTTGAGATCCTTCACAGGGTGGATATCTGAGTCCCTCTGATCTTCCAAGCACACAAGCAGAGGCAACTAAACCACCCCGGATAGAGGTGGAAAGAGTAATATGACAAAGGAAGGCCAGGTCCTTGAGGAGAGGCGGAGGAAGAAAAAACAGGGCATTCCCAGAAGAGAAAGAAAGCCTCACCTCGCTAATAGTGAGGCAGATTCCCCTGAAGATTAATGTCTTGGAGTGGGGGCAGAAAAGACTCTGAGGCAGCTACCTCGCCACGCTTGGTGGTAACGATACATTATAGACACTTAAAACGGAGTGAGTCTCACCTGAAGGTGAGTGGACAAATGGCGGGGACCATCACGGGTTCTTTTTGAACCCTCAATGGGTTCTCTGAGGTATTATCATCCTTTGGAGAAAAGATATTTGGACTTTGTGGTTGGTTATTCCAGCTTATTTTGGGCACTTGCTCTTTGCAAGATGAGGTGGGTATTGGTTGGAGTATCATGCCAAGAGTTATCTTTGCGGACCTCGGCAAACCATCGAGGAAAATGTGGATCTCTTCCCTGCTGGCTATTGGGGGTGACTTTAATTGTATCTTGGCGAGACAAAGAAGGGTGGGAAGCCCTTTCATTACACACTGCGGAGATGGAGATGGCGTTAGGCTGCATGAGTTGGAGTTTGTTGGCCCAAGTTCTGGACAACAACATAGGAGTAGGATGCGGGTAGACGATGGGATCTTGATCAACTCTATGGCCTCTCAATTCTTGGGGATACAAGGTTAGTCACACCTCGGATTGCTTGACCATGCTCCTCTCTACTTCCTCTCTACGGTCCTGGCAGTGAAACCCCAAGTGGTTAGGTTTGATACTTGGCTCTCTTATCATGAGTTGGAGGCTGGTTTGGAAGAAGCTAAGGAAGACTTTGGCTCAAAGGCTGCAATTCTCCATAGAAAGAGTTGTGGCCACCTGATCTCTCTTCCATTAGTAAGAGTATGTTGAAGAATACTCTCTCATTGACTTGGAAGGACATTACCTCTCCAGGACTCTTGAATGCTCATGATGGACTCACTCACCTTGAAGGGGAGCTTGGCTCGAGGTTGAGCTTAACTCTAC
Source organism: Cymbidium sinense (assembly GCA_021442155.1). NCBI lineage: Eukaryota > Viridiplantae > Streptophyta > Magnoliopsida > Asparagales > Orchidaceae > Cymbidium > Cymbidium sinense. Next base: position 101,086,040 of record CM038230.1, on the reverse strand, counting down.
ATTGGGGCTCGGTACCCAGGTGGAACAAGGGCTAAAGCAGGCTGGCTCAAGGATGGAGATGGGAACACTCATTTTTTTTCCACGGTGGCCTACAAGACCAGGACCAGATGAGTGTCAGTCTCAGTGGTAGGGAGGTATGATTGAGAACCCGCCGATATTTACGATATTTTCACTTCCTTCTTTAGGCAAAAATGGGTTTGAGAGGGATGTCTCCCTCGACGGGTGATTTATTTTTTGATTGAAAAGTTCCTTGATCAGCCAATCCCTTGCCAGAAGCCCTGGGTGGATCAAGACATTTGGGAGGCAATACATTCCATGGGAGTAGGGACGATGGGATCCTTGCCTCTTTTTTACAAGCATTTCGGCCTTGTGAAGAAGGATGTCGTTCGCCATTCGAGTTCTTTTGAACTTGATCATATGGAGACTCATGGAGAGACACTTATTGTTCTTATCCCCAAAATTTTGGGGCCTGTACTCTTCCAAATTCGGCCCGTGCTTTATGCGGCGATCTCATAAGGTGGTGGCCAAGATCACAGTCAGCAGGTTGAAGCATTTACTACCCCTTCTTGTTTACGATGAACAAGGTGCTTTTGTCCACGAGAGGAACATCTCCCATCATGCTCTCCTTGCCCAAGAGATCATCAACAAATTCCAGCATTCTTCCTCCCATGTTGGTTTCATGGCGATTAAAGTTGATATGGAGCAAGCTTATGATAAGATGAGTGGCATACTTTGAGCAAGATGCTCACCTTGATGGGGTTCCCGATAGATTGAAGTGGATTCTGCGGTGTGTCACTCACCCAGATTCTCCATCTTCTTGAATGGCGTAAGGTCTCCCTGGATCGATGCAGAATGTGGATTCAGACAGGGCTGTCCACTCTCACCTTATATATTTATTCTATGCTCTGAGCTACTTTCTTTAGCCTTTAGCGGAGGGCCACACGGGTGTGACTTTGAAAACGGAGGTACCTCATCTCTAATCTCCTATATCGCGATATTGATTACCTCTCGCCTATTCTCCATGCCAAGCAAATTAAAGCCATACTTGATGATTATTGTATTGATTTGGGCAGACCAGCGGATCAGCGGTGCTAAGTCCGCCATTCTCTTTAGCAAAGCGCCAAGAGATGGAGGACTAATCGGATTGCCAGCTTATTGGGTTCAACAAGGTCCAAGAGATGGAGTATCTTGGCCTTAAGGCCATGATTATGGCTCTACAAGCATGATTTCAGTTCCACACACACTCAATCTCTATATACATGCTATGTTTATGAATGTGCCGGAGATCGGCGGTATGTAGATCCTTCTTGACAAGAGTCCAACACACACTATGTCAATGGGGTATTTGCTTGCCTATTAAGCATGGGGACTTGGTTTCACTCCACCCCAACACTCAGCCCTCTCGAGCTAGGTTGGCTTGGGATTTTTTAAGCCCACTTCCTTACTTCACCACGCATTGAGCTATGGGAAGATATTTGGAGTGGGAGCTTGAAGAGGGGGGACTCCAAAACTTGGGCTGTCATTCTCAGTGGGGCTCAAAGTCTTGAACCCCTCATTCGCTGGAAGATTGCTGATGGCAGCAAAGTTCAGATTTTGGACCACATATGGTTAGCTGATTGTTCCTTAGCCCGAAGACCGACTTTCTTAGATGCAGCTAGCCTTGAGGATCAGACAGTGGCAAGCCTCATCCATAGGGACAGGACATGGGATATTACACAACTTGAGCAGCGGTTTGGCAAGGATCTTGTGGAGCACATTACCAAGGTGGAGCTTCATTCAGACTTAGATGAAGACAGACCAGAGCTTATCCACCTCCCTGGGAAAAGCGTTGACTCGGCCTTTGATGCCCTCTTCCCCCGCTAGCCACTCCCGCTGAGGTTCCTGCACCCACGAGAGAAGTTCTTTTGGTGGCATCTTGAAGAATGCTTTACCAACCTACCACGCTCCACTCGAGGTCTTGTTGAGGAGACTCATTGCCCCTGGGGCTGCATGGAGATTGAAGACCTGGATCATATCCTCACCACCTGCTCTCTTACATCTTCCATCATACAGGTCTTGTCCTCCTGGGGAGTTAACCTCCCCTTATTTTCTAATGCTCATGATCTATTTCAGGCTTTCGAACGGACCGCCAAGTCAGACATGGCTTGGGGAAGAGTTTATTGCAGCATGATATATCAAGTTTGGAGGACACGGAATGCAAAGACACATGGGCACCAACATGGGACACCAAAGGTCATTGCTGCTAGTATTTTGGAGGCTTTCACTAATGCATCTACCTTTCTGTTTTGGGGGCAATGGGAACTCCACCAGCCGCTTAGGCTGTCTACTCCCCTTTCCTGGACTCCCCCCCGATGGCTAAAGGTGAATGTAGATGGTACTCTCCGCTCCTCTGGTGGCGGCATTGGAGTTGTTTTCAGGGGATGGTCTTTGGTGACTTCATCAAGGCGGTATCCAATCTCTCCATTGGGAGTGCTTTCATAGAGATCTGCTGCCCATTGCAACTTATAGACCCTTGGATGTATGAGTACAAGGGCATCATATTGGAGGGACAACATTAGTGTTGTCAATTTCATAGAAAGACCATCAGACTTTTGGTCTTCTCTTCCTCGGAGCTCCAGGACTTGGGTTTTCTCCTAGCCTTCCACCAAGTCTGTTCTCACACATTTCACCGGGACTTCAGGGTGGCGGTCTTGTGCTCAGCAGCCCGAGCAGACTTTACTTGGCTTTCTTTAGATGTTACCACTTTACCTTCTATTTTTGTTTCATTATTTGAGAATGATAAGAAGCATGTTGCTTCTATCTAGCTCTTTGTTTTAGACTCTCTAGCCTTTGCTAGTTTTTGTACTACTTTTTATTATTAAATGCAATATGCAATTTTCGGGAACCAGATCTAAAGTTATCACCAAATGAGAACAAAATATTTGGGTAGTGTCTTACTTATTCCATTTGCCTTCTAAAAATTACACTGGCGCTTCAAATCACTCTCTTCAATTTAAAATATTTGTCGAGAGGTCGGTGGTGAATTTTCGGATCCCACAGATCCATGTAATTGATATCCTCACATCACATAGTACTTCAAAGGTGCTTCTCAATTTTAATCATACAATTTTAACTCTAGACATAATATCCCCATCCTTCTGCATAATAAATCAAAAATCTTTAAATGCATTGCACTTACATATCATTTAATCTTCTAATACAAATGCTTTATAAATATTATATATTTTAAAACAAGCCATTGATGATTGCCCGGAAAGGTTGTATTTTATTTTTTAATTTTAAGTTAATAATATAATTTTAAAACAATTTAATTAATTCTTTTTAATTAATTGCTGCAATGAAATCAATTAATCATCATTTTTTTCTAAGAAATCATACTATGCATCATATTAATAATTTTTTTAAGCCTTAGTGATCTTTATATGAACATGCCTCACATATATTTTCATATAACCATTAAAAAGCACAGTTAAAATCTACCTATTTGGGTTGGTAACGTCCGTGAAAGGCAAGTTATGGTTGGTTTAGCATGTTTTGACACATCCTAACAATATACACCTAATTATTCATAAAAGCTTCTTTTGAAAGTCTAAGATCACCTTATCAAAAATGGGGAACTTTAATAATTTAAAATTTTCCTGAATTTCCTCATTGCTTCCAGGTTCTTGACTTAAGAATTGGTTGCAAGGAAATGCCAGAATCTCGAGTCCTGTTAAAATGAAGTTGATGAGTCTTTTGGAAATATCTCCATAACCTGAAATAGTGGAAGATACATAAAAAATACAAAAGCTATTCACCTTTATCTTTGTATTTCATACGTAATTTTCATTTCGTTGTAGTTTTATGAGTTAAGCCATTATGAAAAGCCAAATACATTGAAATAAGAGTAGAGATCAAAGCAAAAAAAAAAAAAAAGACTATTCATGTACATTGACAAAAGCATGAGAGCAATGAAAAGACAAAAATAATGCTTTTAAAATTCTAGTAGTTTGCTAACTAGTTTATATTTGACATAAATCCATAATGGAGGAATGAACATTTTAAACAAAATACAGTATGACAAAAGATAAGAACTACATGCATTTTCAGTTGAGCTAAGCTCCTATGTCTGTCTGTGGTTGTTCGATATGTCAACAGAAACACAAGAAAACCCACTCTGATGTGCAAAGACTGGAACCATTTCTCGTATGATACACTAACCAGACTATATATATATGGCATAAATCCATAATGGAGGAATGAACATTTTAAACAAAATACAGTATGACAAAAGATAAGAACTACATGCATTTTCAGTTGAGCTAAGCTCCTATGTCTGTCTGTGGTTGTTCCATATGTCAACAGAAACACAAGAAAACCCACTCTGATGTGTAAAGACTGGAACCATTTCTCGTATGATACACTAACCAGACTATATATATGTGGCATGCTACTAATTGTATTTGAGGAATAGTCAAATCTGTGCCTATGGTTCATCTCTATATTCAAGTGTTTTCTCCTTCCACAAGCCATTCCAAGAAAAAGAAGAGGAAAGGGGAGGGTACTAATGGTCTTCCTCCAAGATTCACGAGATCTCAACCTAAACATCTTCCATTCCTAATGACTGAAGCTTTGATTTGCAGTGTAGAGGGGATGTCTAAGGTGCCCTGTCAATATTGTATTAAAAAAAGTATTAACTCCCTACTATTATTGAACCAAAATATCTGCTGATAAAATCGACAATTATAGAGATAGATTTGGTTTTTTGAGCTGTTGCAATCACACCAACAAGATTTTTTTTTATAATCTTGGAAAGATGGCTTTAACTATGAATTAATATTCAGGATAAAAAATAACTTAATATCACAAGTAATTTCAAGGTCCCGATAATCTTTATCTCTACTTTGATTACCATCATCCATGTTAAGTCAACTACTTCCATCATATTAATAAAGAACTTTCTCAAGGCGTCCTAATAACTCGGTAGTCGATTGGTGAGTGGGGACATTAAACACATTCCTCAATATGCATGGTAAGTTAGGGGTTCTCCTCTTAATTTGAGCTCCATGGAAGACTTCACTAATGCCCTCATTAGCCTTAATGATGTGGGCTTTATAGCCAAAAAATGTACATGGAAGAGGGTTTGGGAGAGAGTTGATAGAGTCCTTCTATCACTGTTCTGGAGATCACTTTAATAAGATGCTTGATTCTATGGCTAAGCTTTTACCCTTGCTCCTATCTAAGTTCAAGTAGATACAATATTTTAGGGTTGATTTTTTCTCCACTTCTCATTCATTATATACTGCATTTCAGTACTTTCATTTACTTCAGTTTGCAGTATCAAGAGGATTGTTTTTTTAAACGGTTGGTGGAAGGTTGGTGGTCAATCAGTAATGTTGTTGCTGGTTAACGTATGGACAACTTTTTATCCTTGAGTTGCAATTATCATCCTTTTTTTTATTTTCTAGCTAGTTGTTTAGATATCTATGTTGTAGCTATTTTGATTGCATTTTTATGTTCTAGCCAAGTTTTGCAATATTTTGTATATTCCGTGCTAATTTGCATATCTAAGTAAAATAGAAGATGCAATAAGCAGATTCCCATTTAACAACGAGTTTGCTGATATTGTATTTCATAAGCAATTTGTCTTACTCTTTTGTAGCAATATCTATAACTGCCAAAACAAAGTTGGGTTTGATCCCTTAGGAGGTAAGGTACGTAGCTAGCACTTTTTAGTGACTAATTTGAGATAACTCATTTGCCTAAAGCAATATCTTAAGGTGCTTAAATCTTCATTATAAAATTTAAATTTAAAAAATACTTGAACTATAATCTCAAAAACATTCACCTGGCCATCAGTAGTGTGCAAATCGAAACCAATGTATAATTACTTTAGGCATTATTTGTCCACTACCGCTTCTGAGAGAATTTACATGCATTAAGGCCCTATTTAGTAATGTTGTCATATGTTGTGATGTATTGTATTATTATTATTTTATATTGTGTGTTGTTAAGTAAATAAGATGATAATTTCAAAAAAAAATAAAAACTGATATAAAGAATGCTGCTTAAAATGCCTAAATAAATTATTATTAAATTTTATAATAACCTAATACAAGAAAAATTGAATACATTACAAGTCATTAATAAATGATTAATTTAGTATAATTAATTGACAATCAGCCTAATTAATATTTAGTGAATCTAATTATGAGTACTCCAAACTTATTAACCTAATTATAAGCTAACTCATGATTATCATAATTTATTCCATTTATCCTAAATAACCACATTGATTAATATTCCATCTATTACTTAATACTACATTATTTAATCTAATTAACATTTAACAATCATCTAATTAGTTCAATATAACAACCAATTTTGCAACTGAGCTATTATTGAGATTGGATTATTTTGGTCATAAAAGTAGCAAAGTTAAATCTAGAAAAAATAAGAATGTCAACAAATATATAGTTTTTTTTTTAAACTTTCACAAAACTTAGAGGATGCTTGGGATCACTTTTTTTAATTTTTAATTTTAATTTTTTTTTTTTTTGGCATTAAATAAAGCATGTTTGGTATCTTAATAACATATTTTTTTTATGTGATGGTTGACAATGTTCATTGGAGACAATGATGGAGTCGATGAGGTAATGAACAATAATTGTCGTCAACTATGGCGATAATTGGTAAACGAGTGAATGATTTGAGAAACGTCGTGACGAAGGCATTCACTCAAGATGGCCTGAAAGTGGCCATTGACGATGATGCTAGAAGTGGATGACATGGAGATGGTAGGTGATAATGACTATTTTAAAAACACAAAAATAATTTCAAATGTTTTAAAATTTACTTTAAAAATGATTTTAAAATATACTAAATAACACACACACACACACACACACACATATATATATACTCACAAAAGGAAGTCCAAATGAGAAACTGATAGAAGTTATGGACAAATATTTGTGTGCATATGCTAAGAAGCTGAATAATTGAAGAGTGAGGATATATAAATGAATCCAAATAGCTAAGATAATACTAGAAATGATAATACCGACAACAAACCATAGAAATTAAATATAAAACAACTTAGTAATTAAAAGTAACAAATCTTTAAAATGTGCTAAACTAAATACCATTTGGAAGCAACATTTACAATAAGAAGAACCTTTCCACTGTAGGTACTCAGGCTCACATTAGAACCACTTATATCCTGTCATTTGAACACACTTTAGACAAGCGAATTAGATTAAAGATCAACTATAGTCAAAACTAGCTAGACATGATAAGGAAATGAAGTAGAAAAAGTGAAAATTAAACCCCAAAAAAAAAATGAAGTGCAAAAAGGCCTGAAATATACTGAAAGAATAAAAAATGAAGTGCACAAATAACTCCTTATTCTCAAAAATCAAAACATCAAACCGATATATATATATATATATATATAAAACAAATAAAAGGATGGAATACAAGAGCAGAAGAAAGGACACTGGAGTCCGGGAGAAGAACATATGCATATAATCGAACACTATAACTTCAAAACAAACAGATCAGGATGAACTCCTTTAAAAAAAAAAAAAACTTAAGCTAAAATACTGAGTGAAAAAAGAGGAAATATACACGATCGAAAGACCGGTTGCAAAGAAGATATACCTTGACAGTAATGTCATAGAGAGATTCAGGCGTCTGCTGCTGCGCGATATCTTGGAAAAATGAAGGCGGATTTTTGATGAAGAAGAACAGCAGAGCTAAACCTAAGAAGAAGACGGAGTAAGACCTGTTCCCCACGAAAGGATACATTGCATCACTAGAGGGATCCTGCAGGCCATCAGCCTTTTATAAATTGAAGGCGACGGAGGATTCAATGGAGAAATGGTGCGATATGAGAATATTATTCGGTGGGAAATTAGATTTTTTTTTTACATTCCCTAAAAATTAGAAAATATGCTTCTTCTGTTTTTTTTTTGGGAAATTTACATATATATAAATTCTTTACATTTCATATTTGTCTTAATATTTTATTTTAAAAAAAAGGTTATTTCCTTTAAAAAAGTAACTAGGGTGGTATTTTTGATGTAATAATAAATATTTAAGTGTTATTTAAGTAAATATTATTTGGATGTGAAATATATAAATATAAGAATTGAGTGGTATGTATCATCCTTAAGAAATTCATGTCTCAATTTTATCATTTTACATATTTTAAACTTGAATATTTACTTAATAATCATATCACAATCTTCTAATCATCTTTCATCATGAATTTCTTTGAACTGTGAATAAACTACGATTAAATAATTTTGAATAATGATATGAACCATCTTTTTTCATGATTCAAATGATGTTTAAAATATTTATACTATATTTACGTCATAATAATCTAGGATGAATCATTTGATTAATATTATATACTAACAGTCTCCACATTTCATAAACTCAAGAAAAATGGCCTAATTCTAAACACGACCATGAAAACAGGCTTACTCTTCCCAAAATAAATATTCACATCTTATTCAAATATTCATCAATTCACCATCTCTTTACAGATTGCACAAACTGTTGCAATGCTTCATGTACCTTTACACCACTGGTTTCCTTCACCTCTTGAGATGCTTGCTTCAAGCTCTGCAACCCACGACCTAAAGAAGCAATCATGGAAACGGAAGGAACAGATTCGGCGCATTCGATCCCATCTCCGTAAGTCAGGAGCCCAGCACAAGCACCCATGCTACAGGCAAAGCTCACCCATGGAGTATATCCAACTGGCCTCACATTTCTCTTCCTCATTATTTCATAAAATGAAGTCCTAATGGCAGATAAACTGGTCCTTTCTGCTGCAGCAATCATGGTGTGTGTCACGGCTCTGATCTTCTCAGCTGAAGCAGTAAGCTTGGTTCCTGTAGTAAGCCCAGAGCTACAAGTTTTGATGGGAAAAGTAGTTTACTGAGTCCAAAAGCAACTTTTCTTTGGGTTGTGGTAATCCTATTTTGAAGGAAGAAGAAGCATGGAGTGAAGCTGCTTTGATCAGTGAGGAAGCAGGCATTGCTTTTGAGAAAGAAGATACTCCGACAAGAGCAGTAGCTGCCGCGACAACAGGTTTATCGGTCAATGTCTTCTTTTTCTCATGGTTATCGCTCATAATTTCTTCGCCGCCATTGATCATTACAGTGATGAATTACACAAAGATTAGCCAAGTCAGTAACCTCCGGCGGTACCGATGTGTTCCAATGCTTCCTAAGACCTGCGACACATCGACTATAGCTACCACTGCTCCAAAATTCGGACTTGTTTCTTTAGTGCTTGGGCAAAGAGAACATGGCATTTCTCGGTGGGAAGATTATTGAACTCAGATTGGAATTTGTAGCATCCAGTTCAGTAATTGGTCTTCGGGCAGTCTTGTTTAATGCTATTCTCAGCCCTTCAATGGCGATTCTGAAGTTTTGGACAGTTGATAAGGTAGAAGTAGACCTAAAAAGACTTAGTTAAGATGTATAAAAAATGATCTTAGTATACTTGAATTAAATGAGAAATTGACACATAATAGGCGATGGACGAATGATTCATGTAGCCACCCCTAGTGGCATTAAGGCTTGTTGTTGTTGTTGGTCTTTAAACTTCTTATATGTTACACATGATATTTTGTGTGATGATTTTAGTTTTAAAATATAAACATGTGTTTTGATTATACATATCATATCAATAAGTTTCTAAAAAAAACATCATAGTCATGGTATATTATGTTCAACTATTTATGAATTTGTCAGATCCGCGTACCTATTTTGTGTCAATTCTCATGTCTATATCCATATTTTTTAGATTTCTACAAGCATATCCTCTAGATGTGATGCTATTGAAATCTCCTTACTATACTCACTTCTTACTCTATAATTCCTTATCTTACCTCACACCCATCTTAGCATTCTCATTTTTATTGTGTTTGACTAGGTTACTATTGAACACGTCATCCAACCCTCCAATCCAAATAGAAATATCTCATCTTATTGTTTTTTAGCTTAATTTTGAGACCAAGATATATCTTATATCCTAAGGCACTTTTACATTATTCTTGCAACGAAGCCTAAATAAAATAAACAAATAAGTAACATATCAATTCTCATCACAATTGAATGAATGTTATCATACAATTTTCCTCCACTTCATTGCCTTCATCGCCATTATATGACTTCTTATTTTCTCTTACCTTCCAACCCATCAAGTCATCATCTCTACATTCTTCTTCCTCATTCATCATTGTCCCAATTTCAAGGAGATTGTCACTCTTAGACTGTGATTTATTATCAATAATTATTGAAGCGGAATAAGCAAATTTGTCATTAGTTTTAGGGTAAAGGTGAGATGATTAAAGTTGATCGAACATGCCAACTGGTTTGAATGAAAAGATGGGTGCAGATTGAGATAAAATCAAACTTAGCAGGCCATGATACAAGCAAAACTGTGCTTAATCCTTCTTTGATCTTAAATGAATACCTCAAGATAATCTTCACACCAATAGGTTTGAGCAAGCATTTGAGTAACTGGACGGCACAAAGAACTGGGATGAAGTGTGACAGACAGATCGATCATATCCATATGAATGGAAACCACAAAGAAAGCAATCAATGGAAAACCCATTGGAGATAATAGAACAGATGTTGTGCAGTTTTCTTCTCTATTGAATGAGAAGCATGCAACCATGCAAGTTCAACTACAAACACTAATCAATTGACGAGAGAGCCATTAGAGGAATCGCAGACAACAAACTCAAAAATATGGGTAAAATAGTAGATAGATCAAAACAGTATAGGACAAAGTTTAAATAAAAAAACAAATGACAGAAACTTGGGGGGAAAAGGAAAAAAAATGCATTTTGATGTCTTTCATGTAGGAACCAATTCACTCAGACATGCAGCTCAATACTCAATCTGTTACAGCTTTTTATGTTTCTTTCTTTAGACAAATTAACAGGCTTTGATCTATCTACGATTATTTTCATATCTTTTTTAATCGAATCATCTAATATTTAGTACAAAGCTCAAGAAATCCATCAAGCGTTAGCAAATCTACACAAGAAAAAAACAAACAAGTGCTGGCAAATCAACCCAATATCTTTCTAATTGGGTCATCAAGGTTAAAGTTCGTATGATAGCAGTCAAACATGCTGCCTCAATCGCAATGTAGCAATCATAAACGAAAGACGGCATCTACACAAACTGAAGCTCGCGAAGGGGCTTGATAGGAAAGACGATGGTTACCTTCGCGAAGTATGAAGTCGGAGATAGACGAGGGTTTCGGTAGGAGCGAAGCGGAAGTCGGAGGTAGACGAGGGTTCCGGACACTCAATTCAGTCGATGCCCACAGTTCTACGCTGGCAAAGAGCACGAGGAGACCGAAGAACAGTCCTCGGGGCGAGATCGGCTGAGACGAGGGTTCCGGGTCGGATTCCGCAGGGAAAACCCTCCGTTTCCTTCGGCGGCACGGGGAGAACAGTCCTTCGGCACGAGATGGCTCGAGCGTTGAAATGCGGAGGGGTAATTTAGGAAAAAAAATCATAGACCGCGGGCCGCGGAAGGAAGGATCCCGTTCAAAATGAATTATGTCGAGCTTTGCAATGTAATTTATGTCAGATCTTGAGCTTATCTCACTAATTTATTCATTCAAGCTCAATTGAAACTCGATTAAGATATGCTTAAATCATGTCCATTTTTTTTCCTAAATGGACATGATTTTTTTAACATTAACATTAAATTTTCTACACAAAATGCTGTAACTCCAAGAAAGAGTATGTATCTTCAAAAGTATTCATATAAAATTTGAGTTGTTGATGCATTGCTAATTAAACCAAATAAACTCAGCACCAAGATTATCATCATCACTAACACCAATGCCCTCTTCAATAGCATACTTTCACTATCATTGAGAAATATGTAGTTTGCAAAATCGATTCATTGAGATATTCATTTTCCATGATAGGAATGCAAGATGCATATAAAAGAGAAGGCCTAAAATGGTCCCCAAACTATTTGTTAGGAGTCATTTTAGTCATGGATTATGTAAAAGGCTCAATTTAGTCTTCAATCTTTTTAAACAAACTAAATAATCCTGCCATCTAAACTAACAAAAATTGAAATTAATGGTGTTAAAATGATGATATTTTAGGAATATCTATTTTCTTAAATTTTTAGTAAATTTATTTATTTTTATTATTTTATTTTTCTATAGAATAGATAAAGTAATGTACAACATGGATGAATTAAGATCATGCAGGTTGTAAAGTGAGTTGATTTTTATAATAAATATTTTTGTTTGATATTTTTATAATCTTGTTACTATAATGAAATATATTGAGTCTAATTTTTTGGTTTTAGAATATTAAATTTAGAAATTTAATATTAATTTTATTAACATTATTTATTTTAGAAAGAAAAAATTATATTTCAGTTGTTTAATTATTTTCATCAATATTATAAACAAATTTAAAATTGAAGAAGTGTTACATGAGATGTATAATTAAGGTTATTTGTTATCAGATTAATATATATATATTTTTAAAATAAAATAATAAAAAAGAAATTAACAATGGGCATTGAAGTTATTTTTTTCATCATATAGCATTATATCCATGCCTTTCATTTAGTAGCTCTATGAAATGTATCTCATGAGTAGAATTTATCAAAAAATTAGTGCTTGAACATATTCTTTAGGCAAAATAATATTGATTTGAATAGAATTTATTAACAACATAAACGATTAAAAACAAAATGCATCATTCTAGCACCTAATACAAACTATGAAGATCAAACATACAAAATAGATAGTTGTCATTTGTCATTACAAAAAGAGAAGTAATAAAAAATGATAGCTACTTTTCTTCCAAAGCAACTAAACCAAAAAATAAAATAAAATAAAAATAAAAAATAAAAAAAATAATTGATGTTATCATTGAATATTTCCTTCAGTAGCAGTTTATTCAATTGGTTTTTTTTTTTTTTTCTTTTAAATTTAAAGCTTATAATTGTAGAAATAAAAAATCCTAATCAATTTCACACAATAAAATCCAAAGTCAAAATAAAAAAAAACTTTTATGAACTTACAATTATCTTTTTATTTGGAAATGCTTGTGTGTATGATATTAGTTTGAATTACAATTGACTCTTCATTTGAAGATCTATGTAATCTCATGTACGATTTTAAAATATAAAATTAAAAGTAAATAAAAATGTTATTAATATTAAATGAAATAATGGAGATCATTTTACTTATAAAATTCATCATTTTAGTCTTGATAGTAGAATCTCATTTCGATAAGTCTTGATAGTAGAATCTCACATGATAAAAGGCTATCGCATTTGTGAACTTGATGTCATTCAAGTTTTTGGTCAACTTCATGGGTCTCATCACTATGAATTCTCACATTTTTATGCTTTTTCTTACTTCAAGTATTGTTATTATGTCTACTCTGCTTAAATTTATTGTAATAAAGTATGACAATGACTTCGCTTAATTTTGTTAATTGAGAATTTATAGATTGTTCTTTAGGAGTTCTTCACATCTTTGGTGACCTACCCCTCCTTGGATTATTATATCTTGGTGACAATGATAGAATACTATTAATTATTAAGCCATCTTCAAGGCCATTTGTAAGTATAATATTGCATACATAAATTTTTCTATATGTTTTCACAAAGTAGCAACAAATCTTCAGTCACTTATATTTATATGCGTTATATCATAAACATATGCACAAGGTAATCCAACTCTCATATCCTGTAGCTACATAATTTGGACTCTAAATTCACCATGTATTGTACTCCATTGTACTGATTTAATAGTTAGTATCATTCGATTTAACATATACTTGTTTATCTGCATATATATTTTCTAATATTTCCCTTGGTCATACTTTGTAATGCCATTTCATGGACTTATTATTTTCTACCATTCTCATCATTACCATAGTTCTAGTGCTCTTGGCAATTCTTTAGCATCTAGGAGGAAAGCATTAAAACATTCACACATTGTTAAGTATCACATTTTGAGGTAAAGTTAAATGTCTTCTTGACCATTCTCTAGTAGGCTTTTTATTCAATTGTTAGAATATTATATCATCTGATTTTTCAATTCTCGCATCTTGATTGTGAACTGATTAGCTATGGTTGCCCTTGTAGCTACCCATACTGCATTTTGCAATAATATTCTAGTAAATTATGCCAACTTAAAATTTTGATTCAGATGTCTAACATAAAATCTATTAATGTTATAGGCAATATATTCTTGAATGTAGATAGATATTAATGTTTTCAGCTTATCTAAAATAAGTGATTTTGTGTTGATTTTTGAGTATTCTTAGTTCTTCGCCAAACTAATTCAGTATCATTCCTAGCCACTGAGTCTCTATTTAATCACTGTACAAAATAAATATGTTGTTATTCCCATCAAGTGTAATCATTTTTAAAAATTTACTTCTTTGCCTCCCTTTAAAAAGCTCCCATCAATGTCGATTATTATCCTACAATGTACCAAGAAGCTTTTTTTATTTTCATGCAACAAAACAAATATAAAGCCTTACAGATATTTTTCTATCATTCAAATCCAAGTCTTTTCTTGTATGCACTGAAATAATTGAGCTTGAATTAGTGTTTGTAATTCAAAGACAATAGTAATAAATTTGGTTAAATATAGCTTTCTGTTTCAAGTCTTATTAGCTTATACCTTTGACACATGCAACTTCAAGGCATAAATAACTTCTTTTTTAAAAAATTATACTTCAAGTGGATTGACACCAAATTATTAACATATGTCTTTACAATGCTTGTGGAGTTCAAGGTCTTACTATGGTAATTCCATATGCAAATGTGCTACTGTAATGATTTTATTTTTGAATTGAATTGCTTCTCTCATACTTGAATATATATATATATATATATATATATTAATTTGGTCTTCAAAATGACTTGACACATTCTTTGTCATTCTTCATAATTTTTAATTTTCACATCTTTGAACTTTTTACTACTAAAGAGCATGCCAACTTCAAAACTTGGACTCTTTAACTCTATTCTGTGATTAAAGTTGTCACTTTGGCACCATTATCTTCATTACCATCATGAATGCTGACATCATCACCAAAGTTCATGCATTTAATATCGTAAGGTTTTTTCCTTCAAAATTTTAGCAAAATATTCATTACAAAAATTAATATTTTACTTTTGCCTTATCCTAAATATATACAAATTCAACATAATGATCTACTTTGTCTTCAAACAAACCATCATTCTCTTCTATTTCATAATCATTAGTGTGAAATCTCTTACAATCATCTGATTCATTGCACTTATAGTCACTATCATCATCATCATCATCATCATCATCATCAACACCACTTCTCTCATTCACCTATACATTTCTATTATCACCTTTTTTTATTTACACAGTAATTGCCTTGATCAAGCCACAAAATAATTGTGAAAAATATGAATCTTCAAATCACTCAGAAATAACATTGTGTAATCTATTGATAACACTTCTAACATCTCTTCATTTTCAAATGTTTTTGATGAATTTAATACATATAAATCTTCTAAATTTTAGTAATTATTAAGAATAAATTTTCTACAAAATATCCTAAACTTTGAAAGAAGTCATTTATTAGAAAATTTACCCTATGGTGGATGGTAAATTTTCCCAATCCCTTCTTCCACATTGTCCCGATTTGCTCCTATGACAATCTTATCAAACTATTAAGTAGCTCAAATAAAAAATAAAAAAAAAAAGCAAAAAGGAATTATCGTGCATCAAGAAGATTGAGGTTGTCGCTTCTCTATCATCGTACTAAAAGAACTTGCGGGTTTTTTCAAGAGCTATTACGCGTGTGCTTGTGTAAGTTATCATCCTCTCCCCTTGTGGTGTCATCCTATTTGCACTCACCTTGGCTTAAGGTAAGGTGATAGCCAAAAAAAATAAAAATAAAATGAAATTCCCTAAATACCTAAACTCTATGCTTCTATAATGATTTTCCACAGATCCCATAACTTTGTTGTCAAATTTAACTGTCTATTTGAATGGAAAAATTATTTCCCCCATTCAAATAGTTTTGGGATAAAATTGAGTCTTTTGAATAGCTGTGACTAAAATGATCTCACAAATAATCAAGGGACATTTTGATTCTTTTCTTATGTAGAAAATGTTAGTAATCATGAAAAGGACATAACTTCCCTTTAAAGAGTTGTGGGATCCGGAGACCCACTCTTCGAAAACAAAAGAGTGGTTTAAGTGTCGGTGATAATTTTAGAGATGAATAGTAGACACTACCAGAGATTTCATTCTCATTTGATGAGAACTTTTATATCTGGTTTGTTCCTATAGAAAGCCCCTATAGTTAATTACCTCCCAATAGAGAGAGCACTTTCGATTAAGGCTAGTCATGAATCGTTAAAGAACAGTATATAATCGGTGAGTGGAGCTTAGAACTTATAAAATTTATTATTTTAACTTAAAACTTTTGGGGAATGACGCCCATCAAGATCCCATGGTTCTGCCGTCCTGCCGCGATCCCCGTCCGCTCGGAGGTAGTAACCAACCCGACCGAAGGATCCTTGTCGAACACATGGGTTACGCCGTCCAGGTGTCCTTGACGGGATGGAGTTTAAGGGGACAAATATAAGTCAACCTTCTAACATAGGCTTTTGCTCAACCAAATATATTCTACATTTCATACCAAAGAGCAAAGCCGCGGGAACATAATGGCCGTGGCGCGGAGTAATTTAGGCGCCATATCGCGAACCACCCGGGAGGGCTCGTCGTGAACCGCCATTTATGTGGTGTCATGCGCAAAACCACGCGGACAGAGGACACGCCAGCCCCACGGGCTTTAGGAATATTTGAGTGTGAAGGTTATGTATTTAATTTGATATTGGCTCTTTGTGAGCAAAAGTTTTCTTAATTTGTCACCCCAGGACAAACAATTGTGGAGGGGTGGATTGATTTTTTTTTAAGTTTTAATTTAAATAATTAATTTCCTTTTTTTTATATTTATTTTGGATTTTTTTTTTGAATTTTGATCATTTTATGATTGATTTTAGATTTGAATATATGATCATTTATCATTAAAAATTTTAATTATAATTACCCTTCTCGATCCTAGGGTTAATATCAATTGATAGACCTTGTCTACTCTGTCCACTTTTCTACAGAGGATCGGATCTGAATTCATTATCTCAAGAAGTATAATCCTTCAAAACCTTGTCCACTCTAATTTGAATATAGAGGATCGGGTCTGGAACTTTTCTTCCTGAGAGTTTGAATTTTATATCGCTTAATTCATATCTTGTATTATATGACGTAATTAGCTTATCAGATATTATTAATTTGAAATTATTATAATATCAAATTTTTAGGTTTTGTTAACCTGGACGGTCCAAGACCAAACCGATATGTGACATCTGTATTTTATCTAACTTGTACATGTCCCTAATGTTTGGACATTTCAACATACATGTATATGTTCTTTTAAAATGTTGTATGAACATTAAACGCGTTTAGTTAAAATGTAGGTTCAATTTGCAAAGTTTAGGTTTTAATATGACATTTTGAGTTAACTTGACTTCGAACAAACCGGATATGTGACATCTGTCATTTGAGCCAAAAAAACCCCCCTTTTATGTCACAAATCAGCAAGGGTATATGGCTGAAATAAATTATTTTTTTTTTTAGCCTATTTAATCAAATGTAAAGTGATGGGCCTAGAATGAGTTTAGGCATTTGATTTAGGCTAAAAATCCTTTCTTTATGTGGCAAATCAGCAAACATAAAGGGGCTGAAATGATTATTTTTGAAGGCCCATATGATCAAATACCCATAGCCCATTTATTTATCTTGATAAGGGGGAGGAGAAGATAAGATATGAGATGTCATATGCTATTTAAAAGGGACAAGTGGATTAATTAAAATTCACCTCCTTCACATGCAAACTCATGGCAAGTGGGGGGACAAATACTCATTAAATTTATTAAGAAGGTATGGCAAAGAATTTATGTCCCCTTTCGAAGGAAGTGATGAGGATGCACAAGGGCATGCCACATGTACATGCATGTGCATGCAATACGACAAATGGTATTACATTAGATGGTTTCCTTGCATGCAATTTATGATGAGCCAATGCGATACCATAAGAATAGAAAAAGATATAAGAGGGGATTTCCCTTTCACAAAGTACTTATATTTCTACTCTCCTCTTCTCCCTTATACCACAAGTTTAAGTTCTTTCAATCTTGCATAAAAGGGTTAAGTTGTGTCATATATACTTGTGAGTTTCTTTTCTAACTCAACAACCTCTTTTTTTTTTTTTTTGATATCTTCTTGATATATGTCATGTCATATGGTAGATTTAACTTATTCCATATGTATTTGCTTTAAGTCTTCACCATGTCTCATGTATGTATGCAAATTATGGTGGGAATGATAAGTAAAGTAGGGGAGGTATTTATGTTTGAACATATGTCTAATGTGTATTTCACATGTCAAGCTAAATAGAATTCTAAGGTGAGTATTACACCATGCATGTCATAATGATCAAACATAAAAATAGCTTACATGATATAGAAATTTAACACATAAGCATTTATATTTGAGATAAAGAAAATTTTAAGCCAACATAACTTAAGCATTTCATCCTTTCTTTTCTATCTCCCTTTCTTTTTTTTTTTAAAGGAAATTTCGGCAGCCTCCCGACATCATCCCCTCATGAGGTCGCCGAGACTAGGCCTCCCACCACGCCAAGAAATGCGTGCATGGTAGGTCGATGAGACACCCTCGAAAATTTATTTGCCCACCACGAAAGCGGGGTTAGCATAATATAGCGCAATTAATGTTGCAAGAGTATAAAGAGGAATTTTACCCAATCCTCTCCGCTTATCAAAATTTATAATAGCCTCGCCTCCCCGCAGGGTTGCCATGATCGAGCCCCACCACGCCAAGAAAGGCATGCATGGGTGGTGTCGGAGACACCTGATCAAACTTTGATAGCTATTTCTGTTAGCAAAATATCACATGCAAGTTTCATTTCATATAAGTTTTATTTGCCACACTTTGATCACATGTTTACATGTAAAAGGGGAATTTGCAACATCAATCTTTCCAATCAAGAAGAAATTAAAGCATAAGAAAGAAAGGATTTTGAATATTGCCGATGATTGAACATACTAAAAGATTCAAGCATTCATTAAACCAAGCATGAACAATTATATGCATATACCTTCCTTTTCAAACACTTAGAAAATTTTTACATATTTTTGTTTACCAAAATTTTCTTTCTGGCAAGTCATCCCCATAGGGGGCTACTTCAGAGACTAGCCTTCCCACCACGCCAAGAAGCATGCATGGTGTCGTGAGACACCCCACCGAAAATTTATTTGCCCACCACGCCAAGAAAGTGCATTAGCATATTATAGTAATTTTCCCAATCATTATCGCGTTTATCAAATTTATATCAGCCTCCCCCGTAGGTTTGATGAGATAGAGCCCACAACGCCAAGAAAGAAGGCATGGTGGTGTGAGACAATGGTTGAAACTTTGATAGCTAGCATTTCCCTGTTAATATTGCAAGAGTATAAAGATGAATTTTACCTGAATCCTTATCTCCGTGTTTATCAAAATTTACAACAGTCACCCGGCTCTCCCCCCGTAAGGGTTGCCATGAGAGACTGAGCACCACGCCAAAGCATGGTGGTGTCGAGACACGCTGAAACTTTGATAGTAGCATTTCGTTAATATGATATCACATACGGTATGCAAGAATGAAACTCATAGATAATAGCAAATGGTATAACCAAATCCCTTTCTGTTTAATTTTAGATTTCAACTTGCATATGAAAGAGGCATGATATATATATAATTCCTTTCATAGGAAATAAATTGAAGCAAAGTAAAAGCATGAAATTCATAGGAGAATAACATCATATCTCATCAAACAACAAGCTAATTGATTTCTCCCTTAGATAAGAAAGTTTAGCAAGTCTTATACTCATCAAATAACAAAATGATTGATTCCCCCTTAGAGGAAAATAAATTTCAGTAAGCTTCATGCCTCTAGACAACAAGCTAATAGTTTTCCCCTTTCATAAAAAACAATTTTCAGCATGCTTATGCCTCTAAACAACAAGCTAATAATTTTCCCTTTCATAAAATGTTTCACATGTATCATACACATTAGAAGCAAATCGATTCAATTTCTCTCTAGTAAAATATTTTCAGCATGCATTATCCCTTTAGAAAAGCCAATCAATGGATTTCCCCTTAGGTAAAATAATTTCAGCAAGCATTGCATCATTCTCATGCTAAATAAAAGAATTTCAGCATGTATCATAGCAAGAGGAAGCTAATTGAAGCCAATTGAGACATGTAACCCGTAGAAGGACAACAAGTAGTATGACATTTAGGCTACACATCTAAACTTGTCATATCCCCATACTTCTATCTTAACTCCATCTCTCCTTGATTTCAGATTTTATGTGCAAGAGGCAAAGCAAATGAAACTCATAGGAGATAGCAAGTAGCTACCCATACCCCTTACAAAAAAAAAATTTATTCAACCTCCCTTAGGTAAAACCGATTTCAGAAAGCACCCAACCCCCTTTTAAAAAAAATTTGATTCAACCTCCCTTAGGTAAAAACCAATTTCAGCAAGCACCTAAAGAAAGTGTAGGCATCCACGGACAAGAGAAAACAGCAAAAGTTGGGCCATACATTATCCCAAAGCATTTTCAGCAAGCATGAATACCATAAAATCCAAAAAAAAATGAGATTTGGGTCATACATCATCCCAAATCCCTAAAGGAAACTCTTAGCATAATCCCAAGCATAAGATATAGCATATTTAGCAAAAACCCTAACTTCCAAAGAAACTCAAATGCATAAGAACAAGCTTAGGGTTAGAGAGAAACAACCTGGAGGTTTCAATGCTAAGAGGAAAGGAGGAAAGGGGTTTCGATGGCTAGGTCTGCTAACCCTCAAGTTTCGATTGAGCTTCCGCACGATCGGAAAGAAGAGAAAGAGGAGATCGACGAGGGGAAATGCCGTGAACTTCACCAGAGTGAGAAGGAGTCACTGGGGAGTTCGCCAGAGCAGAAGAGGAGAGTCGAATCATGGCTAAAGTTTCACCAGAGTCACAGGAAGCGAGAGAGGGGAGAGTCGAATCAGGGAGAGGAGAACGTGAGCCGCAGGAAGCGGGAGGAGAACGCAGAGAGATCATGAGAGGGAATGCCGTGAGCTTCAAAGAGAGGACCGAAAGGGAAAACGAGAGAGGAGAGAGTCGAGAGGTGAGGGCTGAAATGAGGTCAACGATTCCTTTTGGCCTTTAGGTCGACGGTTTCCATCACCGCTTCAATAGAATGTCGCTGAGGTTAGGTGGTGGGGATTAATAGGGATTAATAGGGATTAAGAGATTAAGCAGCTATTAATCTAATTGCAAATTAATATCATTTCAGACATTATTTATGGATTTTATTTTTACGCACAAACCCTCGAGCATAGAGCGATCAATTCGTGATCGGGTAGGTTGGACAACGCCGACGCGTTAAGAAAATTAAGTTTAAATTACGGCTGGATTTGATGATGCCCGCGCCAATCGATCTCGGGCGTCGTTTGATAGGTCTCGGCGTTTGGCGGCAACTTGATCGCGAGCGGTCGTTGACGTCGAGCTTCTCGACGATGTGTGCAATTTCATTAAAATTTGATTTTGATCATTTGATTGGTTCTTAATTGATTCGATATTTTCTAATTAATTTTGATGCTTTCGGCGCATTATGAAGTCGAATTTTTAAATCAAATCAATTTAATTAATTTCGATGATTAGGCATTTAACCTTTATTTATTTAATTTTAAAATGATTGTAACAAGAGTTTACAAATAATTTACAATAGGTTGCATACATAAAATTTTATTGTTTTTTTATTTTTTGTTGGAAAACTGGAATCAAGTCTTATGCTCAATCTTTCTCAATAGCAACTACACTGAAGAGTGGCTTGCTGGCATGTACTGTTGGTACTAACTATTATTACAATTATTTCTTGCATTCCTCAAATATTATAATCTTGACTTTGGGCTGCTGCCTTTCTGTGCAACAGCGGCTTTTTGGATGCGTCACGTTTTGCCAAAATTTCAAAATCCGAGGCGAAGCTGGGACTCGGGAAGCCTTCCGCTGCCCGCATTTGGATGCCTTTTTTTTCTTAAATTATCCCTCCGCGGCCTACCGCTTGAAACGACGGAGGGGTATTATTGTTATATTTATTATATAATTCGTAATTCATAATTAAGGAATTTAAAATATAATATTAATTAATATATAATATATTTGAATTAATCTTATTTACTTAAATTTAATTTAAATGAGTTTTACCTAATTTAATTTATTATTAATGATTAATTAATTTTTTTTTTATGATAATTATAATTTAATAAATTTAATTATAAATTGTATATTTGATAATGAAGTGGTTTTATAATAAATAAATAAAAATTAAAAGTATTGATTAATGTTTAATTTATTTAATAAAAAAATGATTATTGATCAATTATTGTAGTGAATAAATACTTAGAGATTTACTAATTAATATTAAACTATATATTTATAATTAATTAATTTAATAATTTTAATATTAATATTATTTATTATATGATATATAATCTCTTAATATAATTTAGTGGACTTATATTTATATATGAAAATTAGTTATCTTATTTTCTTATTTTATTTCATAACATTCATAAGGATATTGTAGTATTTTACGTACAAATAATTTAAGATAGATTACGAATTGAGTTTTCCAAATAGAATCACGAACTTTAGAACATAACTTGGAACTACAGTTTAGCATTTCTTACGAGTTCTTGTAGCAGGCCTTATGTTTTATAGTCATATTACTAATTTTTCTGTTAATCAAGTATTTCCAAACTTGCAACAATCACTGATTCTTCAAGATACTCCTACTGATTCAGTCAATATGTTTCAAATTTCTTTGCAGACTTTTTAAAGGAGGAATATAGATTCTTTCTTCGGCTCTAAAGTCTTGCGTTACTAATGTATCAGTCATGGCATCTGCTATTTTCTCCTACCTGAAAAATGCCTGAAAAATGCGTGGCCATTTTATCTGTTGAGAGATGATGACCTGAATGCTTCAAATAGATTGGTCAAAAGACTCGCAATTCCAGAGCAAACAAAGCAGTTTGTCTTTGCTATCCCTGATTCTGATTCTCGTGCAGTGGTATACATTTTGGCTGCTCAAAATTTATCTGAACAGTCCGCCATTGATGCCGATCATCTAATCAAGGAAGTTCGGCCTAATGCTGTCGTGGTTTCAGTTGCTCCATCAGCTCTGCCTGAAATCCAGGTTGAGGAGAAATGCTCGTGTGAGAACCAAGTCAATGATATTCCTACTTCTTCTTTTGGCGTTCTAAGCAAATGTCTATTTGAAAAGATAAAAAGGAGCAGTATGATAGCTTTGCTGGGTGCCAGGTCTTGCAGGCAATTTTGGAATTGGCTTCTATGGCCATTTCTTGTCTGCCAAGAGAGCTGCAGAGAGTGTTGATTCTCATTTCCTCTTGCTTGAATCTCCATATGAGAACTCATCCTCTGATACCTCAACTTGTTCTGATTCTGTCAATGAGAGCTCTAGATTACATCTACAAACAAATAGTTTACTTCCTGGGAAGGTAACTCCATCTATGAGCTCGAGTTCTAAGAGTCTTTTTGTTTCTGGTGCTCTTCAGTCAGACATGGTGAAATCATTAATCCCTTCTCTTGATTTGCTAGTTTCTACTTTAATTGTCGACCCAATCGCTGAACAAGTTGAAGAAGGCATTCCGAGTTCTACCTACCAGATTCCGCCCTTTGCTCAATCAGTTTACTCCTTACTGGTTGATCTGCATCACATATTCAAAGACCTTCCAGCCATTGGAAAAGCACTGTCTTCTGCACAGAAAATGCTTCTTGATGTAAACGAAGGAGAACCAGTTGATACCAAAACCTTAAAACTGTCCAAAACTTCAGAATCGCCATTGAAGGGCTGAGAATAGCATTAAACAAGACTGCCCGAATACCAATTACTGAACTGGATGCTACAAATTCCAATCTTCTGGAGTTCAATGATCTTCCCACCGAAGAGAAATGCCATGTTCTCTTTGCCCAAGCACTAAAGAAACAAGTCCGGAATTTTGGAGCAGTGGTAGCTATAGTCGATGCAGCCAGTGTCGCTGGTCTTAGGAAGCATTGGAACACATCGGTACCGCCGGAGGTTACTGACTTGGCTAATCATTGTGTAATTCATCACTGTAATGATCACGATAGCGGCGAAGAAATTATGAACGATAACCATGAGAAAAAGAAGACATTGACCGATAAACCTGTTGTCGCGCTTGGCGCCGGAGCTACTGCTCTTGTCGGAGTATCTTCTTTCTCAAAAGCAATGCCTGCTTCCTCACTGATCAAAGCAGCTTCACTCCATGCTTCTTCTTCCTTCAAAATAGGATTACTACAACTCCAAAGAAAAGTTGCTTTTGGACTCAGTAAACTACTTTTCCCATCAAAACTAGTAGCTCCTGGGCTTACTACAGGAACCAAGCTTACTGCTTCAGCTGAGAAGATCAGAGCTGTGACACACACCATGATTGCTGCAGCAGAAAGGACCAGTTTATCTGCCATTAGGACTTCATTTTATGAAATAATGAGGAAGAGAAATGTGAGGCCAGTTGGATATACTCCATGGGTGAGCTTTGCCTGTAGCATGGGTGCTTGTGCTCCTGACTTACGGAGATGGGATCGAATGCGCGGCCGAATCTGTTCCTTCCGTTTCCATGATTGCTTCTTTAGGTCGTGGGTTGCAGAGCTTGAAGCAAGCATCTCAAGAGGTGAAGGAAACCAGTGGTGTAAAGGTACATGAAGCATTGCAACAGTTTGTGCAATCTGTAAAGAGATGGTGAATTGATGAATATTTGAATAAGATGTGAATATTTATTTTGGGAAGAGTTAGCCTGTTTTCATGGTCGTGTTTAGAATTAGGCCATTTTTCTTGAGTTTATGAAATGTGGAGACTTTAGTATATAATATTAATCAAATGATTCATCTTAGATAATTATGACGTAAATATAATATAAATATTTTAAACATCATTTGAATCATGAAAAAAGATGGTTCATATCATTATTCAAAATTATTTAATCGTAGTTTATTCACAGTTCAAAGAAATTCATGATGAAAGATGATTAGAAGATTGTGATATGATTATTATAAGAAATTTATATAAAGATTATTCATTCATAAATTATTCTTTGTTATGTGCCAATGAGCCGGGAATGTGAGGGGCTAATCCGATTAATAACAAAGAAAAGGATTTGCAGAAGTTTCAAGAAAGCAATCCGATTAATAAAGCTTCAATAAGAAATGGGTAATGGAAAAGTCAGGAGGGTACCCGTTCAACAAGCGGCTGACGGACTTGCAGAGCTCCCGTGGGATCTGAATGGCAAGAAGATTCAGTTTTACATCGAATTTGCTCTCATCCAAAATCACGGGCTCCACCATTATCTACACGAAATGAAAAGCACGGCACAAATTCTCCCAAATTGCTTCCTTGTTACCGTGGCAGTTAGGGTTCTGAAGACTGAGGCGAACACGCTCGGAGCTGTTTGGTAGCAGGACCTGAACAGGATTTAAACAATATTTAACTTAAGTCCTGTCAAACGGTCCAAATGGACGGCTTAATTTTTAAAATAATCCTAATTAAAACTGTAATTAGCTAATTAACCCTTTCAAAAAAAAAATTTTAAAAATGGCGGTCTAGTCGGCGACTGGCGCTGACTGAGCGGCAGGTCAGTCATCACTGACTGGCACCAAAAAAAAAAAAAAAAAAAGGAAATTCTCCTGTTTTTTTGCGTGAAAGCAACGGAGAGAGAGAGAACGGGGAGAGAGAGAGAGAGGAGAGAGAGAGAGAGGGGTAAGCGGTTTTATTTTTATGAATTTTTTTAATTAATATAATTATTTAAAATACTTAAAATATATAATTTTAAATATATTTTTTATAAAATATTTAATAATTAAATATTTATATATTTAGTTATTAATTAATTTATATATATATATATATATATATAATTTAAAATATTTTTAATTATATATATAAATTTATAAAATTATTTAATATTTTTTATTAATTAATATAATTATTTAAAATATATAATTTTTATTAATTTTTGTTAATATATAATTTAAAGATATTTAAAATATATAAATAAATAATTTTTCATAAATAAATAAAATAATAATAAATTATATAAATATTTTATAAATTATATAAATAAATTAATTATATATATATATAGTTATTTATATATTTAAATTAAATAAATATTTTTAAGTTATATAAATAATTTAAAATTATGAAAATATAGAAATAAATAATTATTATATATATATATATATATATTATATATATATATATATATATACATATATATATATATATATAAAATTAGTTATTTATTTATTTAAAAATATTCTATAAAAATTAAAAATATTATATATATATATATATATATTTATATAATTTAAATTTTTTTTTATTTAACTAAGTATATATTTTAAATAAATAAATATTTTTAAATAAATAAATAACTAATTAAATAAATATATATATATATATAAATAACTAATTATTTATTTATATTTTAAATATTTTAAATTATTTATATAACTTTAAAATATTTATATAATTTAAATATATAAATAACTATATATATATATATATATATATATATAATTACTTTGTTATATAATCTATAAAAATTTTATAATTTATTCCTTTTATTTGTTGTTACATGTTTAAATATTTTAAAATTATTTATATAACTTAAAATATTTATATAATTTAAATATATAAATAACTATATATATATATATATATATACATGGTTTTTTATATATTTAATTAAATATATAAATAATTATATATATATATATGTATATATATATATATATATATATATATATATGTATATATATATATATATATATATATATATATATATAAAATTACTTTATTTATATAATTTATAAAATATTTATATAATTTATTCTTTTTTTTTTTTGTGAAAAATTTTTGTTATATATTTTAAATATTTTTAAATTATTTATATAACTTAAAATATTTATATAATTTATTCCTTTTATTTATTTATTAAAATTATTTATTTATATATTTTAAATATTTTTAAATTATATATTAAAAATAATAAAAAATTATATATTTTAAATAATTATATTAATTAATAAAAAAATATTAAATAAATTTATAAATTTATATATATAATTAAAAATATATTTAAAATTATATATTTTAAGTATTTTAAATAATTATATTAATTAAAAAAATTCATAAAAATAAAACCGCTTACCTCTCTCTCTCTCTCCTCTCTCTCTCTCTCCCCGTTCTCTCTCTCTCCGTTGCTTTCACGCAAAAAAAACAGAAGAATTTCCTTTTTTTTTTTTTTTATTTTGGTGCCAGTCCTTGATGGCGGGCATTTATTGTCAAACAGTTGACATTAAATTTTTTTTGGAAGGGTTAATTAGCTAATTACCGTTTTAATTAGGATTATTTTAAAAATTAAGCCCCAAATGGACAAGTTAAATCCTACAGAATTTTAAATCCCGTCTCTCCTCTGTTTTGCCTTAAATCTCAGATTTAGTAAATCCTGTTGGTGGGCGGATTTACGGGATTTACACAAACTGAAACGAACGCAAAAGAGGGATGAGAGGAAACACGAGGGTTACCTTCGCGGCGTCTCGCTTCTCTTCCTCGGTGGTTTCGGGTAGCAATGGAACGGCAAGAGAGAGAGAGGGTTTCGAATGCCGAAATCCGCTAGCTTGACTGCGGGTAGAAGACGAAATACTATGGGAGAGTTATTAATATTAATTAAAAAATATTAAAATATTTAAATTAATACTATTTATCATTTAATTAATTATATAATACTTTTAATTAGATTGATAATTTTTAAATAAATTATTAATTAAAATACTAAATTAAGTTAATATTATTTTTCAATCAATTTATTTAACTATTTTAAAATTTTAATTGATTTTATAATTTTTTAGATAATGATTAAGAAGGATATTATTAAAATAAAAGTTAATCATGAATGATTAATTAATTTACTATTTTAAAGTAATTATAATTTAATTAATTTAGGCTAAATGAAAATTAACTTAAGAAAATTAATATTATTTTTAAGTAAATTGACAAAATAAAAATTATTATTTAATTAATTTATAAGATTATTAAGTAATCATTAATTAAGATAATCTAATTCTAATTAGTAATATCCTCTCAAATAAATTAGATATAAATACATTAATTAAAAGATAAATTAATCTAAATAATCAATATTATTTAATTATAATTTTAAACTTAAATAAATTTTGATTGCATGTAAATCATTATTTTAAATAACTTATAAATTTACAAATTAAATGTTAAATAAACAATTATCATAACTAATTATAATTTAATTGATCTAAGTATGATTTGAATATATTAAATAAATATAATAAAATATAACATTCATATAATTATTATTAAAATCCAAATTGGCGTAGCTAATTTAAATCTTAAAGTGGCCAAACAATCACTTAAGATTTAATTGAATATGAGGTTTACTTATGGTGCTAATATCACTTAGATTTATCAAAGATGCCCAAAATAACCTAAAATTTACTTAGGAACAAAAAAATCAGGTATATTATGACCTAACCCAATCATCTATAAGCCTAAGAGGATATGTCTTATATAGCATAAATAAGACTTCAGAAAGGCAAGATAGTTTAAGGATCAAAATCATCTAAGAAAGACTAAGGATATGTTATATAACCTAAGTTAATCACCAATAGTTTTGGCTATGTCATAATATTCAAATTGAATTTGTATAATCTAGGAGGATTTACATACATATCACATAATTCTTATGTATTTACATATCTAACATCTAAATTTTAATTTTTACATATATAACACCCCAATATTCAATATCACAACAAAAATATATCATCATCACTCACTTTTTAAAAAAGAAATGGACTTTTTTAAATATAAAAAAGCATTTGATAAATAAATATCTAACTTTAGGTATCAGATATGTAAATGCATAAAAATTATAAGAAATGCATGTAAATCTTCCTATAATCTAATATAAAGAACTCTATTTATAGATTTGAATGCCGAGCTAAGGCGAATCTATTGATCTTCGGTTGACTAATTAAGAAAAACTTGGGTCAAAAATCACTAAGGATTAATGTGGTAGAAGAATTAAGTGTGATGGAGTAGATTAAGGATCATATAAGAATTACCTAAGGTGGTAAAATTACGCAAAAGAACTAGTGGTCATCAGGAACTCATTAATCAAACAATGGAAGTTAATCAAATTAGATCTAGTGCTTAGGATCAAGAAAATGATTATGATCAAATAAAAAAAAACTATTAAATCACATCCAACATGATGGACTTATCATCCACCTCTCATAAAAAGCTCAACACTATATTTTCAAATAGCAAGATCTATGATAAGGAATTGTGAAACTTGACATACAACATCTCAATTTTCATCGAGGGATATTAATCATTTTCATTGTGCCATTAATGACGATTCCTCGTCTCAAACTAACTATTATTATAAGAGCATATCTTTCAACATCAATTAATATCAAACCAAATGAAAATCATCTAAATCAAATAATTTTTCATGTAAAAAACAAAGATTATATCATGTCATATATGTTTGCAAGTTTTTGTCATCAAGAAGATTAGACTATTCTAAGGCCTACAAGAGAAGGCAAATTATTGAAAATTTTAAAAGAAACATACTCCATGTGAAAGTTCATGTTCTATAACTCAAACATGTACTCACATAAATGTTCGCCACATCCACTTGAATGAGAGTTGTTGGAATGGAAGTGATAGAGGTTGTTAAACATCCCAAATTCAATTCATGGAGACGATTAATCAAGTGAAAGTACTATTGAATGTTATTCCTATTACCAAATAGTCTACTTATCCTAAATAGTTAAGTTCAAAAAAAGGGGGAATTTACATGCATACCACATAATTCTTATATATTTACATATTTAATATCTAAATTCTGATATTTTTTATTCTTAACACTAAGATCTTTAACATCACATCAAAAATATCATAATTATTATATTTTTAGAAGTAAATACGCCTTTTCATACATAAATAAGATGTTAGATATATAAATATCAAATTTTAGATATTAGATATATAAATACATAAGAATTGTGCGGTATGTATGCAAATCTTTCAACAAAAAAAAAGAACAATATTGCATTCTTCAGTTCAATAAAGATAATATTTTGGTAATAAAAACTATCTTCATGGAGAGAAAGAATAGACTTATGATCTCATCTTCATAGACAAAAGAAATTGTAACTGAAGCAGGAAGAAAATGAACCATATATTGAAATTGATGAAGAATCTAAATTGGAGAATCACATATAGCTAATTCTCTTTGCCTATTATTTATTTGGGAAATAAATAAAAAAATATACAATATAGTAGATATGCAAAAAAAATTTCTTAAAGAAGGAAAGAAATATATTATCTGCAAGTTATAAGGCATTTTTTTTCAACATG
Source organism: Cymbidium sinense (assembly GCA_021442155.1). NCBI lineage: Eukaryota > Viridiplantae > Streptophyta > Magnoliopsida > Asparagales > Orchidaceae > Cymbidium > Cymbidium sinense. The sequence continues at coordinate 101,055,366 of CM038230.1, read as the reverse complement.
AGGATCCTCCCTGCAGTGAAACAGCAAGAATCAATTAAAATGAGCAAAAATGATAGCAGGCAGAAGCTCCTGTACAGTCCAGATTTTCATGCAGATTTAGAAAGGACCGTTATCAATTAGAAGCAGTCTATTATGGCTATAAGTAAATAAGTGCACTTCGTATCGTAAATAGCTCGAAACTCATTTGTGTAAGGCTAGTTTATATTTTTTTTCATTTACATCATTGAACATGATCTTGAACAAAATTTTAAAAACTTATCATGTGAATGAACAAGTTTGAAAAAAAAAGATGATTTATATATATATATATAATCAAAACTTATATATTTAATACATTAATGTCCTAATTATATCAAAATTTATACATGAAAAGATATATTTTTTTAAAAAAGTTAATATTAGTAATATTTTAAACGTGATTTAAAGATTTGGGTGTAAAATATCAATTTTTAGATGTAGATATGTAAATAAGTAAGAATTGTAATGACTAACGTAAAATAACTACAGTAAAATCAAGCATCATTTGATTACTTTCTAATTAAAAGAAAATTCTCAAATGCTAATTAATTTTTGAAATGACCCAAACATTGCTAAAATTGTGAAAAACTAAATTCTAAAGCTAAATCTCTAAGCAAAATAAGAAATGTTATTGATCAGGAGCAGTGAAAAATGTGAGAGATATACAAGTAAAAAAAAGTATTGCACTTAGCAGCAATGGCGGTTTGAACTCAGCTCCTCTATCTTAAAGACCTCTCAAGCCAAATCCCACTAAATGCATTCCAGCTGCTTTGTACAAAATCATTTTCTTCATACATTTTTTTACTGCAGAACCTGATTCCATTTTCACGAGATAGAATCCATTAAACCAAAGGAGGAAGAAAAGGGCACAGCAAGAAAGAATGGAGAATGAAGGAAACATGGAAATCAATTCGCCTCAGCTCTCTTTTGCTGCGCTTAAATTTTCATAGACACCCACGAAAAAAAGATGAAATGAGAATGAAAAGGATGATAAGGAATTGAGTTCAAAAAAAGAAATTCAAATTATCTTTGATTTGCAGCTAAGCAATTATCAAGCAGTGAATTGTATCTGAGAACTAATCTTCAGTCCACAAAATCAAATTCATATTCTAATAACTCTTCAGCAAAACTAACCTTAATTCCTTCAAGATCATCATCAGAATCAGCATCAAGCCCGAATGGACTTTCATGATCAGAATCAGATTCAGTTTCTGTGAAATTTTCGTCATCAAAATCTGATCCAGAATCAGCTTCATCTGCACTAAAATCTCCATCATCTGAACTAATTTCATCTGGAGGTTCTTCTGATAAAGTATTGCTACAGTGAGGAGCATTTTCTTCTGCAACCAATCCTAACCCCATTTTTTTTAATTTTGGGGGATTTTTTGTGTCACTGCCGTAAACAAAATCTGCATTTCGAGTAGTCGGGTCACCGTAAAGTGCAATATGTCTGTAATAAAGTTCTAGTTCCTTCTCGGCTATTGCAATAAATCTCCTCACAGTTTCTAGTGATTGCTCATACTTCGATTTTTCAAGTGCCTGGAAGCATTAAAAGATAGATATTCTTAAAATTTGAGAGCACAAAGAGGCAAAAGAACTTTGAAATGATTAGAAATGATAAAAAAAAAAAAGTGATTCAGTCAACAGAAACTTACTCTTTTCTTAGATAACGTATCAACAGGGGACATTACTTCTGGCTGCACATAGTTCTTCCCTCTATAGAAGATTATTGTATCATTTCCAATAATTTCAATTGGAACTCCACCACTCAGCCTAGCTAACTCTTTAGCATATTCATGAACCTGGCCTGGCTTGCAGGGTTTGCAAAAAACTTTAACTGTTTCATGCTTTTTCCAATGCAAATGCATGTTAAGAATTACTCCTCCAAATATGCCTCTCCTTCCAATTGGCACATAATTAGACCTTTTTTGTGCCATCTTCTTCATGTAGAATCTTTCCTCTCCTGTTAAGCTGTCTTCTTCTGGGCTTGGACCTTGAACTTGGGGAACTTCATACTTCTTAAGCTTTTCTACCAAAAACGCTTCCTTTACTTTGGCCTGCAAAGTTGAAAACTTGCAACTTAGTTGACGAGAAAGTAGGCTGGGAATTCTTATCGAAATTGACTGCTGTAAATGCAGGCATCCCACATATAAATTTTTTGGGGAAAAAAGACAATGAAGGCCATGAATTTTCCTCAGAGAAAACTTCAGGAATTAAATAGAGTGGTCCTCTAATTGCATGGTTCAGAGCAAAAATTTTAACAACCTTTGATAGAGAACAATGAGACAAGCTAATAATAGGAATTAACCAGTGTGTCATATTCCACCAGGCACGCAGCAGTACTTTGAAGAACAATAGCCAAGAATGATTTTGTTTCTACCTTATATCTTGGCATACCCTTATTGGCATAGCAATGTATCTTTTGCAATAAAAGATTGCAACTTCAAATGATGCTTTGAGGTTAGATGGTATACAGATCTGGTAGGAATTTTTGCAAATTTTGAAGGTTTTTCAATGGCAATGCACAAGCAAATGTAAATGAATCAGCTTTTCCAACAACTTCAAAATTTCATAGATGGGCTCTGGGAACTTGGAAGTACATATGTGAAGAAAATAGAAAACAGGTTCATAGGGCCTAAGGCACCAATCAAACACATTTTAACAATGCTGATGATTATATATACCAAATGGTTTCACAAGAAAAAAAAACTGATGAAATGATCAATTGGAGATTATAATTTCCAATCATTGAAGAAAGGAACACGAAAAAGAATCCAACTGTATGTCATCGGCTCAAAAATCTCCTATGGCTCTTTGCAAAGTAATTCTTACTCTAATTTTTTGGGATTGATTTTATTTCATTGCTATTATTGTGTTTATCTTGCAATCAAGTTTTATGTGAGGATTATGTAATCCTCAGCTTTAGGTGATATCCTTAAGTTATCCCCAAAGTTCAAGAGAGCTTTGATTTAATTTCGAGAATAATATCTTCATTGCCTGGTGAATTGTGCTAGGGGTGCGTATTTCTAGATTTATGATATGAATGTTGTAGCTTAGCAGAGTGTGCAAGAAGTAGTGTTCTTCTAACTTTGAAGTAGAAGCATTGAGTGTTACAAAGAAAGTGAAAGTTCCCATGCTCCTGAACGTAGATAGTGTAAGAATGTTTCTCTGCCAACTCATAGAGCAAAAAGAGTGTTTATAGTAGAAAGCTATAAAATGGTATCCTAGCACTGAGTTAGGCTAGACACATAAGACAAGGGTATCCAAACCACATAAATACCGATTTTGCATAACAACTAAGTAGCTTGATTTACCTTCTATGCACATTTATAAAGATTGTCATTTTCACTCTCATTTACTTGTGGTGAATCCAATATGCACTTCTATTATTTTGTGTAGAGTAAAACAAAATTAGTTGTGCATTAAAATATAATACATTTCTTTAATTCATTATCATATCATTATTTGGATGCATGTATTTTGTTGTTTTGCAAAAAATAAATTTGTAAGCTCATGTACTGTAACCAACTCACCTAATTATGCTTACAATCTTTTTTCAATCACAATAGCATAGTATTTTCAGTCAACACTATTACAGGCTCTACTAATTGATCAAATTTATGTAGTTTTATGTTAAGTGTAACAAAAATAATATTATGCTTTGCTTAGATTCCCAACATCATAACATATCACACATTGCCATGTTTCCTAGCTACACTCACATGTATTATCATCTCATCTTATAGACAACTTGTGTATTGTCACTTGTGGAGTATGTACGTCTACGCTTGTGTTTACTAATATCAGTGACTGTGATCATTCAAAGTGTAGCAAAAAAAAATTCAATACCCATCATTAATTTTTTTTATTAGTGCGTACACATTATGTACATCATATTTCTTATAAGTGTGTATGTATATTTTGATAGTCATTGATTCCGCACATTAAATTGATTATTATATTACTTGCATCCATTTTTTGTTTCGTTTTGCATTATAATTGGTTGAAAGTGTTTTGAGTTAGGAAGGACTGAAGAAATTCATTGAGTGCAACTTCACACTTAATTCACCCCCACCCCTTTTGGCATGCCCTTGACATACAATCATTTTTTTCATGAAGGCACAATCATTTTTTTCATGAAGGCATGATAGCATTTTTTTGTCTCTTCCAACTCCAACACATGCTAGTTTTGGTCTTCTATAACACCATACTTCACCACGATTCCTCTCTCCAAATAGATCTTGAGAGCCCTCTTGCGACTCATCAAGTTGGACAATATTGAAACTCTCGATTGCAAACTGCTAATACAGCCTGTCTTTGTAGCCATTGTCTAGACTTATAGTGGTTGTCATTATAGCTTTTCCTAGCTTTTAACTTGGTTAGCTTCTTTCAAGAAGTAAAAGGCGGGTGATGTGAAGATTGAGTAGTTCTCAATAATTTGAGATCTTGCAGAACTTGATTAGGTTTGAAATCTTTTTAATAAATCATTTTAATCAAAGAAGATTTCTCCTGTGATTCTCCTGGTGATTGTATGATGAATTAGAAGAGTTGTTTCATCCTGGAGAGCCACCATCAATAACCTCTGCACCGAGACACGCATTCTAAGAGGTGGAAATAGTCCTAAAGAAAAGTGCTCACGCACAACTTAGTGAAAAGATCTCTAAACCCAACTTACAGTTATTTTTATTTTTCAATCAGATAATCTAATCATTTGCATTAGCAGTTTAATTTATCACTTTTGCTTCTAATTCTGCAACAGTTTCCTCCTTTAGGGACAATTTTAAAACCACTGGCTCTTCAATCTATAAAGATTAAAATAACTAACAGAGATCGCTCATCAGAATTATGTAATACAAGTCATCTAGAGCTGAAAAAAAAAAAGGGTGGCAATCAGGAGAAAAGAATCATGAAATAGAACAGTGGAAAAAAAATTAAAGGCTGCTTTGAACAATGAATTCGCATTTTATGATCAGTCAAGATTTTATAGAAACTTGACACGACATTATCAGAGTGCCACAAACAACCTACTTTATTTTGTAGCAATACCAATCAGGGATGATTTTATGGTTTAAAAATAGACTATGATTTCGTTAAATATGGAGAAAGTCATGTACTTAGACAGAATAAGTTTGAGAAAATCAAATTATATGAAGAAGACGCTGAATTTGGCACAAAACAAAGAACCAAAATTCTTTCGACTAAGAAAACAAGACAACTGAAATTGATAATCAGAATCACCTTCTCAATCTTGTATTTGATCCGGGCTTCAGCCGTGGGGAACTTCTGCTTCTTCTTCCCCATAGGTCGAATACGGCGCGGGTCCTTCCTGTTCGCTTCCTTCCTCTTTCTCTTCTCCCTCTTCCTCTGCATCTTTAGTCGTTTCTTACTCTTCCACTTCTCCTTCTTCAACGGGTCCATCTCGTGGATTTCGAACTTCGGCTTTCCATCAGACAGCACGAGGTTCACCGACCCAGAACTCAAACCCCTCGAGAAAATAGACCAATAACTGCAATCAAAGGAATTGGAGCTGTTGAGGTAGGTGAGAAGAACGTTCCTGCACAAAGATAGACTAGTTATGAGAAGGGTATCAAGCGAAAGCGAAGAAAATGTATCAAGAGAATATAGACCTTGGAGAAAAGGGGGCAAGCGAGGAAAGAGTTGAACGAGATGAATGCAGGAGAACAGACGAAGGGGTTCTTCTTAGTAACTGGAACCAAAGGAAGCGCCACGCCATGGCTGCTCCGGAGAGATATCGATGAGAAGTCGGAAGCAACGGCGGCGGAAGCAGGAGGACGGCCAAACTTGCCTCCGTTATCTCTCTTCTAAGGGCTTGTAAAATCCAAATCCACCAGGTATATTTGTATTTGCATTAAATTTGAATAAAAAATACAGCAATTTTTTTTTTAATAATGCTTCGCTATTCATAAAACTAACACTATTTTATCTCTTTCAAAATTTCTCTTCAATATTAAAGTTCATAATATAATTTTAACATATAATTTTTTTTATTTTTGTAAAATTCATAATGATTTGGTAGTGCACAAATGCATAATTTAATAGTTTAAAAAAATATGAGTGTTAATTTTATAAATATATAAATTATGAATATTATCTATATAATTTTTCCCTTTAAAATAACATATGATATTAAAATAAATAAATAAGGTGATTTACAATACATAATACAACTTATAGTAATTAATATTTAAATTCAACTATTTACATAGATATGACACTCTATTATAGGTTTAATCAAAACCACTCTATAGAGTTTTAAGTACAATGCATGTAAATCTCATATTTAAACAATTGATTTATTTAAATATTAAATTACATTACTTATTATTAATATTTGATACATAAATCATATGAAAATATAAATATATTTATAATTCTTTTAAAATTGAACATTAAATTTTGAAGATATATGAATCAAATTTAAGTACATTTATGTCTATGATTTTCCTTTATTTTGACAAAAATGACAAATCATAAAGATATTCACAATAATCATGAAAATAAAAATAAAGTTTTAAAATATTCACCATAAATAGTTTTGCATAGTTTGCATATATAGGATGAGAGAGTTCTATTAATGAACCTACTTAGGTGGTCGAGTTATAATGATTTTTTTAGTTAGTATGCCTTGAGCAAATGCATTCTGATGTTGCACTGATTGATGGTCAAGTTGAAAAATAATTGTTAAAAAAGATAAGACATGTTGTAATTGATTTTATAAGTAGGAAAAATATTTTAGTGTAACAAGTTCTTGTTTTAGATAAGTAGCATTTAAGAAGCAACTTATTTTATTGTGTTGGATATTACCATCAATATTTCATTAAGGAGAAAAAATCATATGTAACTAACAACATTTTGTGATAAAAAAAAATGATGGAATAAATTTGTGTATTTTGTTTTGAACTAAGGTGGTGAATTCCTCACTCATAGCATGTGGCCATTGTGGATCTTTTATTACTTAGGTGGGCTGAAAAGGATAAGAGATAGTGAATGTCTATTAGTTATAAGACTTATTTTGAGTTTGATAATGTTATTTTGGAATAAAGTGATCATGATATATATGTTGATTTTGATAGGGTTTGGGGAAGGGGAGGAATGAGGGATGACAAAGGAAGATATGGATAATTTGGTTTTAGTTAAAGAAGAAGGATGAGGAGAGTGATTTGGCTGAATGGTGGTGGTGTCAAGATTAAAGCATCTAATGCACAAAGTATACATGAGCAAGGAGACATCGAAGAAAAAGCCTCAAATTGGCAGAGAGATTTTACTCAGTAAAATAGGAAATTACAAGACAGTAGTCACGGTAAATAAATAAAAGAAAAAATTGAAAAGATACAAGGCTATTAGGATTGTTCAGATCAACAAAAATCACTTTTAATTAACATGAACTACATGAGAACTAATGACATTCTGACATTTTCAACAAATTTAACAACACATTACTGATTCTTTAGAATAAAGCAATTGCATTTCCAGAAGAATCTGACAATATCCATAGACAGAGGCTATTCAGACTTCAACCACAACAAATAAATTGAAAACAAGAAACAATAAGGGATCTTGCCAGCTCAGCTATGGAAATAACTGTCAAATAATTGAAGAAAGCAAGAAATACTAAGGCTCAAGCCCAAAATAGAAAGAGTTCAACATCATGTAATAGAAAACCGTTATAACTAAAAGAGAAATCTTGAATAATGTAAAGAAATAGTAGATCTAGTAGGATAGTAGAACAAAATAGTATAAATAGAGTGAAAAAGGGACAAACAAAAAAATTGTAACCACTTCTGCAAAAGAAACTTCTCATTCTCGGCTCCTCTCTTCTTCTCCTTTTTCCTCAGTATTTTCCTTGGTTTCCTCTTCGGAACCACCTTCTTCTCCTGCAGAGAAACCCTAGGGTTTCCCTCTCTCTCCCAGGCTTTCTCTCTCCCTCACGCCTCTCGAGTTCTGACGCTCGAGCATCAAATTTTCCCTTATCGATCCCCTCTCATTTCTTCCTCGACAAGCTTCATCCAACGGTTCCCAGTAAGGCCTGAGGTGGAGGTCCCGTAGAGTTCTAAAGCATCATCAATCTTAAATCCAGACATCCAAGAATGAATGGTCCATATTATTAGTGCTCTCGTTGACTTACGCAAACATCAATGGCGAGAAGGCACCGATACAAAATATTGGAAGAATATGTAAGAAGAAGAATGATGATGAACAAATGACTTTCATTATTATCGTACTAAATGAAGTGTCAAGAAGACTTTAAATCAGACACGACAAATCTGTCAGAATAAGAATCATAGGTATAATTCAACTCTAGAATTTACTCTTCAAAATAGAGCAAAAACACAAGATTTAAAGTAGACATGTTTTAATGGAAAACTCAAGGGATGGCTATTCGCAGTCAGTTTTTCAATATTATAATTTTCAGAAGATCAGAAGTTTATAATAGTATTAGTATATATGGATGAACCTGCTCTAAGCTGGTTCCAATGGATACATCTAAATAAACAATTGTATTCATGGCAACAATTTAAAGATCAGGTCATGCAGAGGTTTGGACCCTCACTATACAGAGATTTAAGAGGGAAATTAGCCAAACAACAACAAACAACAACTGTACAAGAGTTCTACAATGAGTTTGAAGAATTGGATAACCAGATTTTAGGAATTCCCCCTGAATTCTTACAAAGCTACTTTAAATCTGGGTTAAGACAAGACATTAAGAGAAGAGCTTTACTAAATTCACTGCAAGCCTTCCGTTAGCTAATGGAAGTTAGCAGTGAGGTGTTTATGATAAGAATTCAAGATTCAATCAAATACCGACAATAAAACATCAACGACCATATCAACAACCTGCTTCCTACTCCAACAATGCCAATTCACAACAACAATATAACAACAAGCCAAATATACCAAGGAAAACCATTATACAGTTAAAAGAAAGAAAGAAAAAAATGACTATGCTTCAATTGTGATGAAAAGTATCATAGAGGACACATCTGTAAATCCAAGTTATTTGCCCTCATGGTGGTCAATGATGACCAAAATTATAACCTGCAGCAGGAAACTCAGCTAGACAATCAGTTATTACAAGAAGAAATTTCAAAAATAAGCTTCAATGCCTTCATAGGATAATCAAATCTCAGGACACTAAGACTACAAGGGAGGATTGACAATAAAATAGTACAAATATTGATTGATAGTGGGTCAACCCACAACTTCATTCAATCTAAATTGAATAAATTCATAGATCACCGCGTCACTGCATCTTTTAAAGTATTGGAAATGGTGAAACATTGAAATGTTCTCTGTTCCAACTTACCCATCAAACTCCAAGGATATACATTTATAACTGATTGCTATCTACTGCCAATGCAAGGAGCAGATGTAGTATTAGGAGTACAATGGTTGAAGCAATTGGAAGAATGTACAACAGACTACAAAAAAATGACTATGAAATTCAAATACAATGACACATTGGTACAACTACAAGGGGACACAACATCAAATGTGAAAGTATTACCTTGCATCGTTCAAAGCAAGGATGAGATAGCCTCTGGTTCAAGCTCTCTGAGGCCACAAATGAATTCAAAATCTTACATCAATACCAGGAAATATTTCAAGCTCCAACTAACTTACCTCCAAAAAGAAACACAGATCATCACATCAACTTAGCACCTGAAACTCAACTAATAAGGGTTAAAACTATAGATAACCACATTTTCAGAAGACAAAAATTGATAAATTAATCAAGAAAATGCTAGATACAGGGATAATACGAGAAAGCACTCGCCCTTTCTCTTCTCCAGCACTCTTAATAAATAAAAAAGATGAAACTTGGAGATTATGTGTGGATTACAGGGCATTAGATAAAATTAATATCCCTGACAGATTTCCAATTCCAACTCCAGAAGAGTTAATGGATGAATTACATGGAGTAACCATTTTTTCAAAACTAGATTTAGTTGAGGGATATCAAATAAGAATGACAGAAGAAGATATATATAAAATAGCCTTCAAAACACATGAAGGATATTATAAGTTTATAGCAATGTCATTTGGATTAACCAATGCACCCTCCACATTCCAAGCCATGATGAATACACTTTCAAACCCTTCTTAAAAAAAATTGTATTAGTATTCTTTGATGATATACTAATATACAGCCCCACCTTGGAGCACCATTAACAACATTTACAAGCAGTATTAGAAAAACTGAAGTAATACAGTTTGTTTATAAAATCTTCTAAATATTCCTTTATCCAAGAAAGGATAGAATATTTAAGCCACATTTTATTAGCCAAAAACATAGAAGTGGATTAAAGAAAAATTGAAGTAGTACAGTCATGGCCAATTTCAATTTCAGTGAAGTAATTAAGAGGATTCTAAACAGTTTCTGAAAGTTTATTAAGCAATATGCAGAATTCCATTGACATCAATGTTAGCTAAACAGCAATTCCAATGGACTGAAGAGTCTCAAAAAGTATTTATACAGCTGAAACAAGCAATTATATTTTTACATGTACTAGCATATCCCAACTTTTTTCAATATTTTATCATAGAAACAGATGCATCATGAACTGCAATAGGAGCAGTCTTAATACAAAATAATCATTCTATTGCTTACTTCAGCAAAAAATTATCTCCAACATTACAAAATCATCTACTTATGCAAGAGAACTTTATGCCATAATAGAAACAGTAGGGAGATGGAGACAATATTTGTTAGGCAACAAGTTAACCATTAGAACTGATCAGAAGAGCATTAAGGAACTAATGCAACAAGCAATTCTGACTCCTAAACAACAAAGATTCCTTATTAAACTCCTTGGTTTTGATTATACCATAGAATATAAATCAGGGATCACAAACAAAATAATTGATGCCTTGTCTTAAAAAAATTATAATACAGAAGAGCAATCTACAACAGAAAGCTCTACACAATAAAGTTTATATGCTTACACTCAACAATTCACCTCTTTTAAAGGTCGAGAGGAAACACAATCCAGTCCATACAACAACTTGCAAATAACTGAAAACTCAAGTTTGTTTCCAAAGCATAGAATTTCCAATGGATTAGTGTACTATAAAGGCAATTATCATAAATAAAGACTCAGTAAGAAAGATCATTATGAGAGAACTACATTCAACTTGAGAGGCCATGGAATTAAGGACATTACGAGTATTCAATAGTTTCTGGAAAAGATGAAGCAAGACATACATCACTTTATCTCAACATGCCATATATGTCAACAAGTTAAATATGTTAAGCTCGGGTTTACTACAATCTTTACCCATACAAAATTTGGGAAGAAGTATCAATGGATCTTATCACGATTACCCAAGTCTCAAAAGCCTGTATATTAGTGGTGGTGACGATTATCCAAGTATGCATATTTCTCGACTACCAAATTTACACCTCATTGCTCAGATCTTTATTTTAGATATACGTAAATTACATGGCATACCATAGGGCATAGTTTCAGATAAAAATCTTATCTTTATGAGTAATTTTTGGCAGAAACTATTCAAGTTAAGCAAAACAATACTTAGCCATAGCAGTGCTTATCATCCCCAAACAGATGGCCAAACAGAGGTCATAAATAGGACATTAGAACAATATCTAAGGAGTTTTGTAGAGACACCAATAGTTAAATACTTCTTAAAATGACTCCTTTTAAATAATATATGGCGGACTAATTATACATACAATGATAACCGACCACAAATACAGAGGTAGATACATTATTACAACAGAGGGATAAGATTTTGCATCAGCTTAAAGAAAACTTACTCAAAAAAATCGATGATGGCTAACAAACACTGAAGGGAGCTCAAGGAAAATGACTTAGTATTAGTTAAATTAAAACCTTACAGATAAACTTCAGTTTCAATGCAGCCTTATACAAAACTACAAAGGCAATACTATGGCCCATTTAAAATCCTACAGAAAATTGGTATAGTAGCATACAGAGTGGAGCTTCTAGAGACAGTAAGGATCCACAATATTTTTCATATATCTAGACTTAAGCAATACAGATAGGATTCCAAGCTACATCCATCAATTTTACCAACTTAATGCATAGAAGGCCAACCTTTGGTCAAACTTATCAAAATTCTAGAAGAAAGGACAAGAATGAAAGCAGATAAGCCTATTAAAGAAATTTTGGTCCAATGGGATGAGATGCTAACAAAAGATATATCTTGGGTGTCAATTGAAGAATTCCAGAAGGTATTTTTTGATTTTGACCTTGAGGATAAGGTCAATGTTTGGGAAGGAGGTAATGATATGATCCCAAATACACAGAATGATATCAAAAGCACAAGGCACAGAAAAGCCCCAAATTGGCTGAGGGATTTTACTCAGTAAAATAGAAAATTACAAGATAGTAGTCACGGTAAGCAAATAAAAGAAAGAACTGAAAAGTTACAAGGCTATTAGGACTGTTCAGATCAACAGAAACTACTGTTAATTAACAAAGACTGAGAACTACACATATACAAGACTAATATGATATTACAGAATAACGTTCAACAAATTTAACAACACAACATTACAGATTGTTAGAATAATAAGAGCAATTGCATTTCGAGCAAATCGTATCCATAGGCAGAGACTATTGACTTCAACCACAATAAATAAACAGAAACAAGATGGGATCTTGCATACAAAATGACAAATAATTGAAGAAAACAAGAAATACTAAGGCTCAAGCCCAAAATAGAAAGAGCTCAACATCATGTAACAGAAAACCATTATAATCAAAAGGGAAATCATGAATAATGTAAAGAAGTAGTAGATCTAGTAAGATAGTAGAACAGAATAGTATAAATAGAGTGAAAAAGGGACAAACAAAAAAATTGTGACCACTTACGAAACTTCTCTCTCTTCTTCCTTCTCCTTTTTCCTTGGTTTCCTCAATCACCTTCTTCTCCGAGAGAAACCCTAGGGTTTTCCTCCTCTCTCCGAGAGCTTCTCTCTCCCTGATGCTTCTTAGAGTTCTACGCCGAATTCCCTTATCGATCCCCTCAGAAAAGACACGTTTCTTCATCGACAAGCTTCATCCAATGATTCCCAGTAAGACACGAGGCGCACTTTCGATAGTGGAGATTAGGTCCCGCGGTAAGAGTTCATAGGCAGATCCATCGGCCAATCTTAAATCAGACAAATCCAACAGCTAATCTGAATTGGGTCCATATCAGTATAGGACTTGGGCAAGTATTAGTGGGTCATTGAATGATGGTGAATTATGCATACCTAATAGAGCAAACAAGATATTGAAAAATGTGAATTGCAAAATTTTATTAGGAAATGCAAGAGGTAAGAGGAACAGGTTTAAATGATATTATTGAAGGTGGTATGCTAGGTAGATGAAGATGTGATTAATGGTTCAGTTGCTATATTTGTAAGTATTTTGGGAAGATGATCCAATAAATATGCATAAATAAGAATTAGCTTTAACTTTATTTTTCTTGAACCATTTTAGCCAAGGATAGCAAAGATGGTCAAAAGTTCACTATCTTGATAATTGGATGTGGGAAAAAGCAACTTTTTAAAAGGGAAAATATTGTTGAGTAAGGTTATAAGTGGTTGGTTAATAAGATAAGTTGCATTTTAAAATGTGTTGCTCCAAAAAGATAAAGGTATGAATGTTTGGTGAAACTTGAGCTTGACTTATTAGCTCATTGAGCTCGACTTACAAATCATTTATCAAGTTGAGCTCAAGTAGGCTAGACTCACTTTCACCCTTAGTAGGCGGTTTATGTGTTGGTTGCCATCAATATATCTAGAAAACTTGTCACCTTAGAGAAGAGAATAAATTGAGCATTCTATGATGAATGCTTATTAGTTTGAGTTATAGTAGGAGTTATGCAGTTGGGATGAGAAAGATAAGAGATGAAGGTGTGGGGGCATCAATCAAAGGATAGACACAACCATGAAGAGGAATAATTATTGTTGGTAGTGGTGGTGGAGGAAAAAGAAGGCATGAAAATGCTAGCTTTGATAACTTAATGAATAATACTATCATTATATTCAAAAATATGAAAAAAAAAACTTCTTGAATCCATTTCCATTACCTTAAAGGAATATATATGCACATGAGATGAGGTAGAAAATATAATGTATTTCTTGTTGATAGCCTAGCAGGTTTGGTATGAAATAAATACAAATTTTTACAACTTAATTTTATGCTTTAAATGGCTAGAGATAATTATGGAGTCATTAAGCTAAAAGTCATGATTATTGTGTGTGTGTGTGTGTGTTTTTTTTTTTTTTGGTGGGTGGGATGATGAAGTGGTGGAGATTTTTTTCATATCAAATGTAACATGCCATTTGAGCTATTATTTATTGATAAGTGTGAAATGAACAATGGTATTTAACTACATTAAACTAAAAAAAATAATATTAAAATATGATTTTGAATTTTAAGCAATCATATGATTCTAATAAGAAATAATGAACTAGATCCACCTTTAAGGGTCTTTTTGAGATCAATTTTTCTCTTTTAATATAAAAATATAGTAATTTTGTATATTTTAACTATTTAATTTTTCAATTTTAAAAATAAATCAAATTATCATAAAAAATGCTTTAAATAATTTTTAAATATTTTAGCATGTTCTTAAGAATAATTATTATGCTCACTAATTAGTGAGTCAAATGAGTGAAATAATTAAGAACTAAACATATATTTTAAGTAAAATAAAACAATTTTATGTTTATTTTCATTAATTTGTGGTGTTTGTGAAAGAAAAATTTTCATTATAAAATAAATGAAGATTTTTATATGAATAAAAAAAGTGACCTCTTTGCGCTGTGCCTATACAGCGTCGCAGGAAATCTAAGTTTAAAAACAAAGAAGACAGTGCCTTGATTCTATAGATTAACGCCGCAGTGCCAATATGGATCAAGATTAGTACTTCAAGAAAGCAAGCTTAGCACCTTGCGGTCGAAGCATTTTGGTGCCAGAAAGAGCGAAAAATAAGCCGAAAGGTTAGAAATCTCAGCACCTAGGCACTGAAAGTTAAACGTCGTTGTGTTAGAAACTATGAAGAAAATCTATAAAGACAAAGCATTCATCCCCGCAGTGCAACGACCCAATAATTTCAATTTCGCAGTAATTTCAGACAGAGGTGGTTGATGGAGTTGCCAATGCAGTTGGGGGTGTAATTCACATGAGAACTACTTGTTGATGAATGGAAGAACTTATTGAAGGATTTTTTTTCTAGTTTCTTGTCATTTTTTTAAAGTGTCTCTTACTGAGTGAAATGTGTGCGAGAGAAGACAAAGTAGATCCATGAGAAGCAGATGCATTCTGGAAGACAAAGAGTAATCTAGAGTCAAAAAATAGCATTCATTGTCATCAGCGGATTTTTAATTATTTGCACTCTGAATTTTGATTTGTTTTCTTAATCAGTGATGTGAATAATAAATAGTTGTTTCTTCTCTTTTTACCCATTTAGTTACATTCTCACCAAGCGCAATATTTATAATTATAGATGTCAGAAGAATCATAGAAGAACAACTAGAGAGAAGCAAATAAATCTTTGAATAAATACACGGAGGTTTGCAATCATTCCATAGAAATTATAGCTGTTCAAATTGAAATTAATTATTTGGATAAAAACTTAAGTTAATTTAAGATTAGTATTTAACTTATTAAGAATTTTAAATTACATCATTACAGGAATGACACTCAACTTATCTTGATATTATTTATGCAGCAACTGCAATTGCGTGCACTATTTTTATCGATCACTCAATCACCACATATATAAATAAAAAAAAAATTTATGATATCAAATATATTTTATTTTATATTAAATATAAATAAAATAATAAAATGATCTCAAATGTCACTTTTAACAAGCACATAGAAAACATGGAAGCCACAACTTCATATACTAAATGATAGCTTTAAGTGGTAAAGTGGCCATTTTTTCTCTGTTAAATCTCCCATTTTGAGATTCAAGTCCTCTTAACAAAAAAATCCCAAAGCAAACACATTAAATCAAAATAAAATAAAAACTCCAATCATATAATCAATTACATGTATAAATGAAGTTTCAAATACTCATTCAAATCTCAAATCCATTAATCAAATGGACTCAAAGAAAATTTCAGAAGCACAATCCAACAAGCCAACAATCACCTAAAATATCAGTTAAATTCAATCATTTCACTTCAAAACGCAATCCCTCCTGAATAAAAAAAAATAACAGTTGATATCAAAGAGATTTTAAAACAAAAATATAAATTTTTTGATTAAAAATAACTTTCCATTGTGATAATTAATGTTATATATTTAACAATAAAAAAATTTAATACTTACAGAAACATCAGAATCGAATTTTTGTTTCCCCCTATCCTAAAGCCTCAATGCCAACACAAAAACAAATCTCATCACGTCAAAGCCGCAAATCCTCCTCCTCTCATCATCTGCTTAAACTCCTTATAATTAACCATCCCATCTCCATCCACATCCACCTTCTTAATCATTTTCCGGCAGTCCTCCACCGTCCTCCCCTGCTTCAACCCGAGCGAAGAGAGAACGGACCTCAGCTCATCGACGGTGATGAAACCGTCGCCATTCTGGTCGAAGACTTTGAAAGCCTCGCGCATGTCTTCTTCCTCGTCCTCGTCGCTGCGTTGCTCTTCCATAATGGACTGATACAGCACGCCGAACTCCTCGATATCGACGCAGCCGTCGCCGTTGGCATCGATATTGTCGATCATGGATTGGAGCTCGACGTCGGGGATATGGATGCCGAGGTTGCGGAGAGAGTCGCCGAGCTCCTTTTTGGTGATCCGGCCGTCGCCGTTGCGGTCGAATAGTTGGAAGACGCGTTTGAGTTCGACCGAGTCCATGGGGGAGCCGGCGAGGGGGCGCCGGCGGCTGGTGAATGGGGAAGGAGATGGAGATTTGATTGGATGGGGGTTGGTAGGGGAAGGAAAGGTAATAATGAGGGGGGAAGGGGAGGCAATGACAGTTGTAGATGAGAGAGGGGGGTGTGGTGGGGAGAGAAGGACGGCAGAGCTGGGAGTATATAATTAGTTGACAGGGTGATAGGTAACGGCTACTCGATAGCCGTTGCGAAGCCGCGTGGATTAACGGAATTTTTTTTTTGGGGTTCTTTTAGGAGGAAGAGAACTTTGTATAAAAGAAAATGAAAAAAAAAAATCTCATAATAAAATTTAAATATTTTAAATTTATTTTGAGATAAATATAATATAAATTTATAATTTGATGTTAATTTTTAAAATTTTTATAAATAGTAAATACTTATTTATAGTTTAAAACATAGGTAAATAATAATAATTTTTAAAATTTAAGTTACAAATTTTTCATAATTTTATTTTTGTTTGCAATGATAATGATTTAAATCAATTATTTAAGTTACACGTTTTCATCATCAATTTATGATATTTGATGATTTTGTTGCACATGGCCTTGATTGAGCTAGAGCATATAGAAGAGTTTTTTTATTATAAATTTTATTTAAGATAAAGTACTATTTTGATATTTATGAATTATTTTAAGAATCCACCTTCATATGCGCATCTTACATCAATATATGTGCTTATTTTATTTATTTTTTTACTATAACAATAACTATTTATATATTTTGATATCCTATAGTATCATTCCAAAAAATAATATTAATTTAAAAAAATTAATCTAAAATTATAACTAAAGTAGAACTTTAAGGCTATAATCGATTTTATAAGTTAATATTTATGCATGGACATCCTATCTGGACTTAGAACAAAACTATTTTTTTTCATGTTTATAATTATTCCCGATGGGGGGTTTCAAAGTTCATGATTGTAAAATTTGATGAAATTTTTTGCTAAATTATCTTTACAATTTTATTAGAAATTAAAATAATTTAAAATTATAAAATGTTAGAAAATGACTTCTTAGTAACTAAAAATCATTCAAAGATGAAAAGGGCTTCAATCTTGAATTGAACTTGAGTCAAGTCTATGTTGATCATATTGTACTGCTTAGCGCATGCACAAAACTACAGTAAGCCTTGTTGACCTCATTTTTGGGAGTGAGCTCTCAACTTCCTCATCATAGATCTAGGACTCTTGTAAACACTAGGAGCTTCTTAGTCATAAAACACTTCTAGTGATTAGGTGAACACTTAACCTAAGGCTAGAGACTTGGAAGAGTTAACTATAGGAATAAGTTATGCCTTAGTGATTTAGGAAGACTTGTCTACCCTATAGCTTTAAACCCAATCCTTTATTTCTTCTTCCAAATCAAACCTCAAATTCAAATCCAAGATCATAAATACAATCCCAAATCAAATGATTGAAACATATGATTAAATTCAAATTCCAAATCCATTCCCAAGCCCTTTGATTTTATCTTATGGACTTAGCCTTAACTAAATTCAAATCAATCCCAATTCAATTGATTTTTTTCAAATATCAAATTCAATCTCAAATCAAATCCCAACCTAAATTCTAAATCAAATCCAACTCCAAATGATTGAAACCCATGATTAAATTCAAACTCCATTCCTAAGCCATATGAACCACCTTCCTTCAAACAAATCAAATTTGGTTGATTTCTTTATAAATCAATCACTCCTTTATTTATATTCTCAATTATAAATGAAATCTAAATTCAAACCATTCAAATCAAATCAAACTAAATTAAACCAAATTTAGACCTTTCTTAAGCCATATGGACCCACCTCCATAAGCTTAACCAAATCTGAATCCAAATCAACCCAAACTCAATTGATTTTTTTTATAAATCAATCATTCCTTCATTCATATTCACAAATATAAATGAAGCCCATCATCCAATGTCCAAAAATAAATCAAACCAAATCAATTCCATACTTAAGCCCTTTTGACCTACATCCCTCAATTTAGTTGAATTTGCTTCCAAATCACTCCAAACCCAAGTGATTTTATCATGAATCATTTATAACTTCATTTATATTCACAAATATAAATGAAATATAAATCCAAGTGTCTAAAACCAAACCCAAATTAAATCAAATTCTCAATTTTAGTCTTTTTAGCCAAATTCTTGAACTTGGTTCAGTGATACCCAAATCAATTCAAAACCCATGAATTTGCTCATGATTAAATCATTCCTTCAATCATTGTTCCAAATATAAACACAAACTATAATTATCAAACCAAATCCAAGTCAACCCAAGTCAAGCTTATGTTAACCCCATTTGACTTGAAATTATCATCTGAACCAAAATCTATTTGACTCCAAACCAATTGCAATTAGATTTATATTTTCATCCTAAGCTCATATGTGAGTTCAATTAAACTTGAAATGGGCCAAAACCAAACCAATTAACCCATTTAGGTCCACTTGACCCAAAGTGACCTAAAGACTCTTTTTGAGCCAAGTTTTAATCCAACCCAAATTGGATTGAACTAAGCCCTTTCAAACTTCATATCATGACCAACAATCATCCTAAGATGATCAGCTACCTTGAATTGGATCAAACCAAGTCAACCAGGTTCTTTGACCAAGTCAACCTTAACGCAAATGAAACCTAAACTAGTCAAAACCCATCATATTCAAATTGATTGAAACCATTGACTCAAATCCTCTCATGATCAATAATTGAATATAACCAACTCATCAATTGAGCCAAACCAAGTCCAATTGGCCATTTGACCTAAGTTGACCCAAATTGGCCTAAAAGCTAAAATGGGTCAAATCATGATTTGATATAAATTGATTGCAACCAATGGCTCAAGTTCATTCCAAATCACTTATTGAACTTGACCAAAGCCATGATTGAGCCTAATTTGACCAATTGGTCAACTTGACCCAACCTAGCCCAAATTGACCTAAAGGGTCAAATTGGCCAAAATCCAAATTAATTCTAAATTAAACCAAACCAAAGCCTACAATCTTTTTCAATTAACTAATTGAACATGAACCAACACTTAACCAAATCCAAATTTATCAAATTGGTCAAATAGGTTAACTTAGTCCATTTGACATATTTGAATTCAAATGAGCCAAGATCAAACCTAAGCCAAATTAATCAAAACCATTTGAACCAAAACTCTTCAAAATATCATTTGAACCTAACCCAAGTCTTCGTTTGATTCAGTTGCCTAATTGGTCAATCCAACTTAACCTAACCCAAATGAGCCTATTTTGATCATATAAAGCCAAATTACCCAAAACTAGCCTATGGGACCCTAGGACCTGACTTAACTCGACCCAAACCAATCTTAACTCATCCCCAGTGGAGTCACCAAAAAAATCTGTGGTGTTTATTTTTTGGTTATGTTTTGTGTGTGTGTGGGAACCATGTAGATCTGAGGGTGTACTTATTGATGTGATTGTGTACGATATCAAGAAATAGTGTACCATCTCGAAAGATATAAATCACTACCCTATGATGGACCTAATCACCTAATAAGGACTCCTAAGGCATGATGGGTCTTCGAATGTACCCGAGATTTTTTTCTTACTTTAATGGATGAATAAAGTAGAGTTTATTTAAACCGGGTTCTAAAGTTTCCTATGGGGCAAGCCCCCATAATTAATTACATCCTAAGGAAGGTGAGTTCCTTAGAAATACTCTTGATTAAAGTAGGCAATTGTTGTCTCCAAAGAATTCAAAGATATGACTATCAATAAATTGGCTATGTTTGGAAGATCAAATGGGATAGATAAAAAGGAGAGATTTATTATCGAAGCTAAAAGGAGATGAGTAGGGGATGTTCATGATATTAGGAAGCCTAGTGAGCATCCCAAACTATCCTATGGTTGGGCTTTATATGTTTGGAGTTGAGGAGAATTATATATTTGAGTTAAAATTTTATTAGAAATTTAGGACTTATAATCCCACAATACAATATTGTGGAAACACCTAAAATGTGAGGATTTATGCTTGTAGCCCCAAAGAAAAATAACAATCTTAGATCCTAAATCTATGGAGCTTCAACGAGTGTCAAAGTATGACCTAAATCTAAGGCTAAAGTGTGTATATTGTTTACCTTCATAAGAGAGAGAGTAAATTACCCGACTGCTAGACTTATAATCGCTAGGAATGGCAGCCAGCTAACTCATCATACATTTTTTTTTAAAAAACCATGTGATCAAGTCATATGTTTTGCAAGATGACTATGTTATTATTAGTTAGAAAGGAACTAAAGTCCTTAAACTCACTCCCCAAGAGACTAGAGCATGAGTGGTATGAATAATGACTTTGTCTAATGCAAATATTATCAAATTTTATTTGATTTTGACTCTTTATTTTGACATATGCCTAAATGTATGGTGAAGTTTATTATGGGCCAAATCAGATAGAATAAGGTGTTCTCCACCCCCAAGGGACACCCTCACAGGTCAAGCATTCCCTTGATGTTCAATGGATAAAGATCCTTCATTTTTAAGAGAAGAACAAGATGACATGCATAGTGTTAAGCCTACAATATTCATATAAGGGGTTGCTAAATATTTTATTATCTTAATTATGTCCTAGACTTTATGTGAGGTTATGAGTTATTTTGAAAATTTAATTATGAGTTATAGTTGGGGTAAAAAATTTATTTTTCCCTAAGAGCCTAAACGGATCCGGGCCACATATTAAATCATCATACATGAAGAAACTAGAAAAATACATGTCATTTCTATTATACAATATAAATAAATCATCAAACAATTTATAACCTCGATGTGAAAGAATAACAGTTGGGTGGTGCATACATGAACCCTGAAAAAAAATATGGGTAGACAAGCTCTACCCTTATACATCCCGACATATGAAAGAATAATTACAAATTATAAATGATAAGTGTCATAGGGGGTCTTCAAGTCTTCATGCTCCCTCCATTTCTTTATTTGGTTTGCTCAATTTGATTTAGTAAGCTTCTAGGCATCACATGACACCACAAGATTAAACCTTCTGCCCAATGTTCATCCTTAACCCCCATAACACTTAACCAAATTCCTAATGCACAATTACATTGAAAAAATAATGGAAAAGTAAATCTAACTACACCTGCAAAATAAGTGTTAGCTAAACATAACATACAATCCAAATAGTTATATGAATAATTTGGACTTAGCACCCTGCACATGGGTAACCAAGTCCACATGTCCTAATATAGATTATGCTTAGGGGTTAAGCAACCTGCAAAAGAGAGCATTTAAATTTATTTTAAGTGCCCCTTAAGCATAATCTCTTACAGAAAATATGATTAGGCTAATCACGGTCTAGCATCCAGTCTATGAAATATACACCATAACATCCAGTCTACAATAGTACATCACAAAGCAAGCATACATCAAATCATACACCGCCCTAACATAAAGTTATAAGTGATAACTTAATCCAATGTGTGTGTTAAGGCTTGTGTGGTATGTCCTAACTAGGCTTTAGAGTTAAGATTTTTTAAGCATGAAAAATATTTAATTATAAAGGGTGGTTTCACTTTAAATGGTTTAACTTATTTACAAATTTTACTTAAATATTTTCTTTTATTTCATTTGACCTACACTTAACAACTATGTGTTATGAAAAGAAAGAAAGAAATGATCACTCTCTTTTATCCCTATCTTAAGTCATATCTAAAGCAAATTAGTTAACCAATTCTCTTTAGTGAATAATTTATTATATATTTTATTTAATCCTAAATTTAGGTTCATTTTAAATAAGCTCATTCAATAATAAAAGCATCTTAAGATTAGTTGGAATGAATTACTATCATATAACACATGTTTGTTCATTTCTTCCATCACATATGTCATGCATATGATTAAATCCTAAGCATAACTATACATACAATTTATATCTTATCATACTTGAATGATGAATGTGAGTAAATATATTTAGAATTAATATTTTATTTCGCTGAATGATTTTGTCATATTAATTTAAAGCTCTATCTAAATTCCTATGCAAAGTCATGTGATTTAAGGTTCTTTCATTATGCTTTTGGCATAAGTGGATTTGCATTGCATTAAGATCTTGATTCCTTCTACATCTCAGGTTTAGGAGTAGATCATTTATGTTATTGTTTGCGACCTTTTGAACATTGTTGATCATCTCGGCCAACACCAATACGTGCGGTGCATCTTGTTAGTTACACCACACCTATTGGGCGCCCTTTGTTGATCTCGCTTTTGGAGTCAGCTCTCAACTTTCTCATCATATATATAGGACTCATATAGACATTAAGAGTTCTTTAGTCTTAAGATCTAGTGATTAGGTAAACACTCAACCTAACCCTGGAAACTTATAAGAGTTAGCCATAAGAATAGGTTGTGCCTTAAGAATTTATGAGGACTTGCCTACCCTATAGCCTAAACCCAATCCTTGCTTCCTTATTTTAAACCAAACCTCAAATTCAAATCCAAATTCCAAATCAATTCCAAATTCAATGATTGAAATCCATCATTAAATTCAAATTCCAAATCCCTTCCTAAGTCTTTGATTTTATCGTATGGACTTAGCCTTAACCAAATTCAAATCAATCCCAGTTCAATTGATTTTCTCAATTATCAAATTTAATTTCAAATCAAATCCCAATCCAAATTCCAAATTAACTCTAAATGAGTGAAACCCATGATTAAGTCCAAATTCTAAAATCTCTTCCTAAGCCATATGAACCACCTTCATATGCTTAGTCAAAACTCCTTCAAACCAACTCAAACTTAGTAGATTTCTTTATAAATCAATCATTCCTTCATTTATATTCACAAATATAAATGAAATGCAGGTTCAAACCCTTCAAACTAAATCAAAATAAATCAAACCAACTGAAAATCCAAGTTAACCTTTTTGACCAACATCCCTATATTTGATCAAATTTACTTCCAAATCACTCCAAGCTCAAGTGATTTTCTCATGAACCATTTATACCTTCATTTATATTCATAAATATAAATGAAATAAAAATCCAAATGATGAAAACCAAACCCAAATCAAATCAAACTCCCAATTTTAAGCCCTTTTAGCCAAATTCTTGAATTTGGCTAAATGATATCCAAATCAACTCAAAACTCATGGATTTCTTCATGATTCAATCATTCATACAATTATTGACCCAAATATATATATAAACCATAATTGTCAAACTAAATCTAAATCAACCCAAGTCATGCCCATATTGACCCTTTTGATTTGAAATTGTTATATAAACCAAAACCCATTTAGCTCCAAACCACTTGCAATTGGATTTATATTTCAATCCTAGGCTCATATATGAGTTCAACTAAACTTGAATCAAGCTATGATCAAGCCAATTGACCTATTTAGATTCACTTGACCCAAAATGACCTAAAAGACCTTCATGAGTCAAGTTCCAATCCAACCCAAATTAGATTGAATTAAGCCCATCTAAATCTCAAAATATAACCAACAATCATCCTAGGGTGATCAACAACCTTGAATTGAGACAAACCAAGTCAAACCTAGCCTTTGACCAAGTCAACATTTAGCCTAAATGAAACACAAACTAGTCAAAATCCACCATATGCCAAATTGATTGAAACCATTAATTCAAACCCACTTATAATCAATGATTGAACATGACCAAACCTTCACTTTAGCCAAACCAAGCCTAATTGGCCATTTGACCTAAGTTGACCCAAATTGGCCTAAAAAGCCAAAATGGGTCAAATCATGATTTAATCCAAATTGATTGCAACCAATGGCTAAAGTTCATCCCAAATTGATTATTGAACTTGACCAAAGACATAATTGAGCCCAATTTGACCAATTGGTAAACTTGACCCAACCTAGCCTAAATTGACCTAAAGGGTCAAATTGACCAAAATCCAAATTAAATCTAAATTAAACCAAACCAAAGCCTACAATCATTTTCAATCAACTAATTGAACTTGACTCAACACCTAACCCAACTCATTTTGGTCAAATTGGTCAAATTGGTTAACTTGGCCCATTTGACCCTTTTGAATCCAAATGAGTCAAATTCAAATCTAAGCCAAATTAATCAAAATCACTTGAACCAAAACATCCCAAATTATCATATGAACCTAACCCAAGTCTTGGTTTGACCCAATTTGACCAATTGGTCAACCCAACCTAACATAACCCAAATGAGGCTATTTTGATCATATGAAGCCAAATTAGCCAAAATGACATTATGGAGCCTTGGTGGCTTACCTAACTCGACCCAAATGAACCCTAGGTCAGCCACAAACTAGCCCAAGGCCATTTGAGACCCATTCCAAGGTGATTAACCAATGGACACCCCTCTTTTCCTTGGATTCTTGCCTTAAGTGGCAAAGTCCACTTTGCCATCTCCATGGCAGCCATCAAAGTGCCAAATGAGGCATTCCTAAGACACCTTAGCCCACACTACACCCCTAGCTCTTACCATGGACCAAGAGACTCAAGCTAAGCCATTCCCTCTCTTGGTCGAACCCCATGTGCAAAGGCAAAGAACCAACAACACACAATCTCCCCATATCAAGCTTTGATACTCCTCCCACCACTTCCTCCAACTAGGGCGAGCCACAAGGAGCTGACAGTGACCCCTCCGGCGCTCTGACAGTGGCCAATCAATGAATTTTTGGGAGCTAATCAAGTCCATCTATCCAAGGCAATTGAGGGGTATACTCCCTCAATTCAAGCGGATTGGAGACAATTGACACTCTCTGAGTTTTATAAGGCATTCTGAACTCTCTCAGAGCGATTCCAAGTGTTCCCAAGCCCTCCTCGATCGACATTCCTCCTCCCCGAGCAAAGCCAAAATAGGACACCATTCCTCCGAGCAATACTCCTCCCCTAATTGATCAAATATAAATTCCTTGCACCCACACCATCCTCTTACTCGTTGAAAGCCAGATAGGTTCAAGCCTTAGAGAGGATTGGGCCTCTTCCCCAAATCAAGCTCAAAGCTTCTCCAGGCCTCGTCTCAACTAGGACTACCTCAAATACATTAGCTCCGATAAGGTAATTTTGCAAAACTGAGCCTTATTTAAAAAATAGGATGGTCTTTTGTGAAGAAAATTCAAATGTCATGCATTTTTGACTATTAGATGTGTTCTTCTCTTTCTTCTCAAGTTGTGGGATTGATTTGATCCCAATCCGAACTTGGGTGAGCTCAGATCGAATGGAGAAAGATGGACGATATCCATCTTTCATTGCTCGCGAAGAGAAATATCACGAGCCGTCCGTTCCACATGATCGAAATGGAAGGCCATGATTAAATCACGTTAGATCCTCTATTAATCCTTTGAAATTGCAGATCAAATCATGGTCGTCTGATCTTAGATCAGATGGCCCACGGAGTTAGCTCATCCGTTGCTATCCGAGTTAGCCTTCGGATGTCATAACTTAAATAGCCACTCCCATCACACCTCGTGAAAAGTGCGTCACGTCAGCCGCCACATGGCCCAATGGAATTAAGGCTTTAATTAGGCCTAATTAATCCATTTTTAAGACTGCAACTTCTAAAAATCATAACTAATCCTAAGAAAGTCCAAAAAATATAAACTTGGGCTCATTTTAAAGATATTTTAGAGTAAAATCTAGGAAAATTTTTATTAATTGATTTTGAATAGTGATTTTAACTTAATTAAGATTTAATTGAAAATCTAATTAGCTTAATTATTCCTTAATTAATTACCCAATTTATCTCCAACTTTCTGTGGATATTTTGGGGGATGACCTCTGCCTCCTTTTTGAGATTTTATTAGTTGCTTAATTAGAGAAATCAATTGATTAAGCCTTAATCACTTTCTTAATTTAATTAGTGATAATTTGTGGATGAATAGTGGTTTAGCTAATTATTTAAGCCTAATTACCTCTGTTGAATAATAAGGGAGCTTAG
This sequence comes from Cymbidium sinense, assembly GCA_021442155.1. Lineage (NCBI taxonomy): Eukaryota > Viridiplantae > Streptophyta > Magnoliopsida > Asparagales > Orchidaceae > Cymbidium > Cymbidium sinense. The sequence goes on along the minus strand of CM038230.1, from coordinate 101,028,527 downwards.
GGAATGTGGTTGGGATACATTTCCTAATTCATTTCCTAAGCTTTCTTCACTTTTGGAATTTGATTAATTAATGATTAATGAGATAATTAATTGCTTAATTAATTAATTAATCTCCAAGATAATAAAAATTAGAGCCTAATTGAGTGTTTGAAATGACTTAAAGGTTAGGATTGAGGCCTTGTCCTTGATCCCTTTCCCTAAATTAATTTCATCATTCTAATCAAAAATCAAAGAATTCAATCAATTAATTAATAAGCTTGATTAAGTCAATCAAAAATTTACTTCATACCTAAGCAACCTTTAATTATTCTTTCGTAGCTCTTTGGGTGTTCAACAATCTAAAGTGAGAGATAATGAAATTATGGTTAGCTCACATGTGTGAGAAAACCATAAAAGTAGTTAAGTGAGATCTCTTAAACCTAATTAACTATTAATCATGAGCCAATTGCATTAGGCCCCTTTCATTTCTTAGGAGCATTGCTAATTTACTTTTCATATGGTTGCATATTATATTGGCTCATTATTAATTATTTAATTAACTTAAGGTGATGTAGGTAAGGGTTAATTAATTGGCTTTATTCATACCCTAACTTAGTAAAGACATAAAATCAACCTAATTATTCTTCATTAAACCAAATTGACTCACACATGGGAGAATGTGATTAGGATTAGCAAACCTCTTTCATTTCCTAAATAAAATCAAACTCAAAATTAAAAAATGTCATTAAAGAACTTTGGTTTATTTTAAATAGCCTTATTTAGTATGATTGTCCTTACTCATTCCATTTGAATGAGTGAGATAATGTGCTTATGTTCCTTTATTTCTTTTCAATCATGTTAAATGTTATTTGCCATTTATAATCATGCATTCATTACTTTTAAAGTTAACTAAATAAAATGGGTTCTTTTATGTCAAATTGCATGTGTTGATTTAAATTAAAAATATGTGTGGCTATTATTACTATTAAATCAAAAGCTATTTTCAAAAGCCCATAAATCAATTATAATAGATGGGGTGATTAATTATGAATATCTATAAGTTTGCATGTGTTGATAATATAAGATATGCAATACGAAGCTCTCTTTCCTTATCTTATATGGATTTGCATGGGATTTACAAATGTATAGTTCATTTGAAAGAACACAACATTTGTCTAAATCAACTCCTATGCATTTCCAGGCTAAGACTTAGGAAGAATTTCATATCACATATATAAATCATATAATCAAATCAAATATGACTTCTTGCATGACTCGTCATTGTTGTGATTCTTTTTGTACATTCATATTTATATAAGAAAAGTTGTATATTAGTATGGACATCCCGGGGCTGTGAGGCTTTAAGTAGCCCTAAGTAAGTCTTGTACCTTACGCCCCTAATGTAGAACAATGGCACCATACTCACTTAAAACTCTTATACATATGCATGTATGATATGACAAATGAATAAGAATCGTAAATTAAATAAATCAAATACAACTTTTGCATGGCTTTTCCTATTCTTATAGTTGCTTATACATCCATATGTATATAAGAAAAGTGGTATATTAATCTGGACATCCCGGGGCTGTGAGGCTTTAAGTAGCCCTAAGTAGGTCTTGTATCTTATGCCCATAGTGTAGAACAATGGTGACATACTCACTTAAAACTTTTATACATGTGAATGTGTACTTAGCTAATGGATGAAAATCCCTTTTTTTATTAAAAAGGCATGCATTCATATTTTAATCAAATGAAATATTTAAATTCCAAACACACTTCTTTGCATTCATCATTTAAGTGTGCTAAAACATACATTGTATGTATAGGTATGCTTAGGATTTAATCATATGCATGATATACATGATGGAAAGAAATGAATAAATATGTGTTATGTGATAGTAATTCATTCTAATTAATCTTAAGATGCATTTCTTATAGAATAAGGTCATTTAGAGTGAACCTAAACTTATGGTTAATTAAAACATGTAATAAGCCATTCACCAAAGGGAATTGATTAACTTGCTTTAGAAGTGACTTAAGGTAGGGATGAAAGAGAGGTTCTCTCTCTTTCTTCTCTTTATAATACTTAATTGTTAAGTGTAAGACATATAAAATAAAAGAAAATATTAAGTAAAATCTTCAAATCAATTAAATCACTTAAAGAGAAATCAACCCTTTATAAATTAAATCTTTCACACTTAGCAAATTTACAATTCTAAAGCTTAGTTAGGACATACTACACAAGCTTTAATGCACACACATTAGACTAAGTCATCACTTCTAACTTTATGTTAGGGCAGTGTATGGTTTGATGTATGCTTATTTTATGCTGTATTATTATAGACTGAATGTTAGGGTGTATGTACATAGTCTGGATGTTAGGCTGATATTAGCCTAATCATACTTTTATAGGGGTTGTGCTTAAGGGGCCACTGTAATAAAAATATAGATGCTTTTACTATGCAGGTTGCTAGCCCCTAAGCATAATCCAAGTTAAGATAGGTGGGCTTGGTTACCCATGTGCGGGGTGTTAAGTCCAAAGAAATCATATAACTGCTTGGGTATGTTTAGGTGATATTTATTTTGCAGGTGTAACTAGATTTACTTTCCTTCTTTTAATGTAATTTTGATTAGGATTATGATGAGTGTTATGGGGGATTAGAATGAGCATTGGTTATAAGACCAAGTCTTATGTATCATGTGAGCCTTTGGAGCAAGCACATCTAAATCAAGCCGAAAGGAAGAAAGAAATGGAGCAAATCAGATAAAGAAATGAAAGATGAAGAGATTAAGAATGAAGAATGAAGAATGAAGACCACCCTCCCCCCCATAACATTCATCATTTGTAATTGTAATTATTCTCTTGCAATCTGAGTTGCATAAAGTGCTACACATTTCTTTTCAGTTATCTGCAATCGTATCGACCTTTTATTCTTTTGTAATAGCTTTATATAATTATTTAATGTCTTGTTTAGCTTGTGCATTAGAAAAAGTATGCTTTTCATAGTTTGTTTATGATCGGTGATTGTTGTATGGCCACGGATGCGAGGCTCTAGGATAAAAATTAATTTTTCTACCCAAACTAACAACTCATAAATAACCCTCTAAAATAACTCATAACCTCATATAAAAGCCTAGGCATTAAATCAAGATAATAAAATATTAAGCAACGCCTTAGTCGGATGTTGTATGTTTAATATCATGCATAATCAACTTATTTCACTCTTGTTAAGAGAGGGCTTCCATCTTTGTCATATAGTAAAGGCTTAGCCTTTGAGAGCTTATGATGAAAGAACACCTCTTTTCCTTTTGATTTGACCTATAATCAATTTCTTATGCATTTAGGCATACAAAATCCTATAGCCTATGTCAAAATATAGAGTTTTAAATTAAATAAAATTTGATAAAAATTTACATCATATTAAGTCATTATTCATACCTCTCATGCTCTAGTCTCTTAGGGAGTGGGTTTAAGGACTTAGTTTCTTTTCTAAATAATAACAACCTAGCTATCTTAAAAAAAGTATATGATTTGCCTACATGGATTTAAAGCGTAGGAGGAGTTAGCTGGCTGTCACTCCAAGCGATAATAAGTCCAACATTCGGGTGGTTTACTCTCTCTTGTGGAAGTAAACCATATACCCACTTTCGCCTTAGATTTAGGTCATGCTTTGGCCCCAAAGCTCCATAGATTTAAGATCTGAGGTTGTCATTTCTTTTGGGCTACAGGCATAAATTCTCACCTCTTAGGCATCTTAATAATCTTGTGTTGTTAGAGTATAAGTCCCAACTTTCTAATGAAATGTCAACTCAAATATATAAAATCTCTTTAATTTAAAAATATAAATCCCAATCATAAGATAGATTCGAGTGCTCATTAGGCTTCCTAGTATCATGAACACTCCCTACTCATCTCCTTTGGTTTCAATAATAACTCTCTCATTTTGATTCATCTCACTTGATTTTATAAAATATAACTAATTTATTGATAGTCTTATCTTTGAATTCTTTGGAGACAACAATCGCCTACTTTAATCGAGAGTATTCCTAAGAGATTCACTTTCTTTAAGATGTAATTAACTATGGGGGCTTGCCCCCATAGAAACTTTAGAACCCGATTTAAATAAACCCAACTTTATTCATAATCTCTAGTATATTCGAAGACCCACTATGCCTTAGGAGTCCTTATTAGGTGATTGGGTCTATTTTAGGGTAGTGACTTCTATCTTTCAAGATAGTATACTATTCCTCAATGTCATACCCGATCACTTTAATAAGTACACCCTCAGATTTGCATGGTATTCCCCCATAAACTAAACCCAACATTCCAAAAATGAACATCACAGATTTTTCTAGCGATTCCGCTGGGGATGGTTCCTCTCTCCATCTCTAGTAAACGATTATTGTCTCCAAGCATCGATAGTGGAATTGCATTTTATGTGAGTCCGAGACTATCTTTCCTTCCGTTGGCACTTATCTTATTTCATTCTTAAGAAAAGTTATCTAACATCCTTTAGATTTTATTGAAACCACTTGGGATCCCCAATAGGTAAAAAACAAAATTTATCAATGAAGGGAGAGATAATAAAGATTTATAACCTCCTTACCACTAGCTTGGTGAGGCAAGGCTCATTTTACTTTTAATAAAACAAACTCTTTTGCAAAATGTCACTTTCCAAAAGCACCTTTCACAAAACTCACATAATCAAACCCCATTTAACAATCCCTATGATTGCTACATGGAGGTTCTTTTCAAAAGCACATTTTTAAAAATAATCATATTCATTCAACATACTCAAAATTGTTGAATGAGGATTCTATTTTCAAATAAAATCATAGTATAAAATTGAAACTTCACTTAACATATTTCACATATGTTAGAGTTGGAGTTTCCATCTTTTCAAAAGCACATTCTTGAAAATGACCATCCATTCAACATACTCAAAATTATTGAATGAGGAATCCATTTTCAAATAAAATCATAGCATGAAATTAAAACTTTACTTAACATATTTCATATGTGTTAGAATTGAAGCTTCCTTCTCTTCAAGAGAAAATTATGGCATATTTGATTCCCACTTAACATACTATGGTGAGAATTTTCTATTAGAGGGGGAATCACCTTTCAAAATCTATGGGGAGAAAAGAAAGACAATACCCTTCATAGAAATTTGTCTTTTTGGGATGCCATTAGATCCTTGATGTTATTTGATCGAGTGCACCATCAAGAAAATAGTGTACTATCTCGAAAGACATAAGTCACTACTCTTTAATGGACCTAATCACCTCAATAAAGACTCCTAAGGGTGATGGGTCTGCATATGTACTAGAGATTCTTTCCCTACTTTACATGGAAAAGTTAAACAAGATTTATTTTAAACCGGGTTCATTAAGTTTCTTACAGGGGTAAGCCCCCATAGTTAATTACATCCTAAGGAATGGGGATTCCTTAGGAAAACTCTCGATTAAGGCAAATGATCGTTGTCTCTGAAGATTTCAATATGAATGACTACCAATCGATTGGTTTATTTTTGAAGATCAAATGAGATTGATCAAAAGGGGGATTTATTATCAAAGTCAAATGGGAATAAGTAGGAGATGCTCATGATGCTAGGAAACCTAGCAAGCATCTTGAACTATCCTATAGGTGGATTTTACATTTTAGAAATTGATTTAGTTTATTTGAATTGCATTTTTCATTATAAATTTAGGACTTATGATTTCTTAACACAAGATTAAGGAAATGCTTAAGAGGTGAGGAATTAAGCTTATGGCCCACAAAGGGGAGAAGCAACCTCAAAACCTAAATCTAGGGAGCTTTCGTGAGGGCCGAAAGCACAACCTAAATTTAAGATAAAAAATGGGTAATTGGTTTGCCTCCATAAGAGAGAACAAGCCATCCGACAACTTGGACTTACAACCGCCTGAGAGTGGCTGTCAATTAACTCCTCCTATAATTTTAAATAAATGTAGGTAAGCCTTATGCTTAATGCAAGATAGTTAGGCTATTTTTATTTAGAAAGAGACTAAGTCCTTAAATTCACTCCCTAAAGAGACTAGATCATGTAAATGTATACTTCAAATGACCTAAATCTAATGTAATTCAAATTTTATTTTATTTTTATTTTTGGACAATTATTTTTGACTCAGGTTAATATAATTTTTATGCCTAATGCATGAGAAATGAGATTATGGGTCGAAATCAATAAGAAGGGAGGAGGTGAGTTTCCATCAGGCTCTTTAAGGTCAAACCGAGTTCTCTGGAAAAGGTGGAAGCCCTCCAATCAAGAGTGAAATAAGAAGCATTTGTGCATGATATTACAAAAGAAATGCTCATCCAGCTAAGGGGTTGCTAATTCTTTTATCTTGGTTTTAAACCTAAGCTTTAGGTGAGGTTATGAGTTGTTAGGTAGGGTAAAAGATTTATTTTTTCCTAAAGAGCCTAATCCACATCTAGGCCATACATAAAATAAAGAAGAAACTAGGAAAAGCATGCCACTTAATGTACAAGCTGAACAAATCAACAATCAATTTATAAAGCTAAGCACAAAAAAAAAAAAAATATAGGTTGTGGGGAACTCGCAAACCCAAAATATCAAATATGGGTAGCTGAGCTCTACCCTTATACAACCCAGATTATAAATGAATTAAATCCCAATTAAGCAAAGGAATTCATTATTATGGGGTCTTCAAGCTTTCTTCTTTCTTCTTTTATTTTCTTCTTTCTTCTTTTGGTTCTTTCTTTTGGATGGTTGGAAGGTGGATGCTCCAAGGCTTCACATGGTGCATAAGATAGGATTTTATGACCAATGCTCATCCCAATCCCTATAATAAATCATTGCAAAATCCTAAGTATACAAATTTTTACATGAAAAGAAAAGTGGAAATCTAACTAACACTTGCAAAATAAAGGTTAGGTAAAACATACCACACAAATCCTAAGCATGTATATTGGACTTATCACCCCACACATGGGTGACTAAGTCCACCTGGCCTATGGATTATGCTTAGAGATATAAAGCACCTGCAAGCAAAAGCATTTGTATTTTTATTTATGATAGCGCTCATTAAGCACAATCCCCTCCAAAAAATAACAGTTAGGCTAAGAATGTTATACCATTCATTCTACGAGCATATACCCTAACATTCATTCTAAAATATACATCTAGAACAAACATTAAACCACACATCTACCTAACCTAAAGCTAGAAGTGTGACTTAGGCTAATGTGTCTGCTTTGAAGGCTTGTGTGGTATGCTTGGCTTAGGACTTTGGGTTCAAATTTTCTAAGTATGAAGAACATGTTCAACTTAGAGGAGGGTCTTATTTAAGTTGTTTAAGTATTTTGGGTTGATTTTATTTCATGTTTTGATTTAGTTTAAGTGGATCCTACAATTAATATCTAAGTTATGAAGAGAGGAAGAGAGAAGAGAACTTCTCTTTCCTTCCCTAACATAAGCAATTTCTAAAGTAGATTCACATTTTAGTTTCATTTAGGTGAATTCTTTGATTATATCTTTTAATAGATCCTAAGTTTAGATAAACTCGAAACAAACCTATTCAAAAAGAAAGGTATTTTAAGATTAAATAAAATGAATCAAACTTCACATAACACACATTACTTCAATTCTTTCCCCAATATATATAACATGCATATGGATGAACCCTAAGCATATCTATACATGCAAATGAGAGTATTTCACACACTTTATGATGTATTCTAAGTAATCCATTTAAGAAAATTTATAAGTTGAATATGCATGATTTTTCTTAAGTAGAAAAGGTTTTATTTATCCAAAATTTCACATACACACATGAAAGTAAGAAAGGCATAAGTGAGTACAATGCCATTATTAACCAGAGGTATAAGGTATAAAACCTACTTAGGGCTACTTAAAGGCTCACAACCTTGGGGTTGTCCAGACTAATATACCACTTTCCTTAAATACAAACATATGTATAAAAGAAATGAAATGGAAAAGGAGAATGCAAAAATTGTCTAATGGATTCATTTTTGTTTATGCAATTTATGCATGCAAGTATAGGTAACCTTTCTTTGGTAATAGCATAAGGATGAATAGGGTATGGAATTAAGTAAGTGTTGGGTTCTTTTCAAATGAACCCTACATCTTACCAACTCCTATTCAAAACTATGCTAACATAAGAAAGAGAGGAAACCTACACTAAACATAACTTTATAATCTATCACATGCAAGTTTATATTTAAAGTATAAGAATCACACTTTCAGATTTGGTGTTTGATTTATGTATTTTTGAAAATAATTTAGATTTAGTAGTGATAATAGCCACTCATATTTTACTTTAGCCAACACATGCAAATTTGACATAAAGTAAACAATTTTATTTTGAAATTTGAATTTCAAAACTATGAATGCATGAAATTACATGGCATACAACTTAACATGTTGGGAAAAGATCCAAAATAATGAAAGCATGTAAACAAAACTCACTTTACTTAAATCCTAAAGACATTCTTATATAATAGGAAAATTTAGAATAAATCAAAGTGAATTTCAAAGTAATTTTTGTTTAGTTTGAAGTTTGATTTAATTTTGAAAATGTGAGATGTGTTTGTTGTTCTTAACCCATTCCCACATGTGTTTGATATTTTTGTTTAATTTTTAGGTAATTAGATCCATTTTAATTTGTTGATTAGGTTAATGTATAAATTAAGTGGCTTAATTAACCCTTACCTACACCGCCTTAGAAGAATTAATTAAATAATTATGAGCCAATAAGATGACATAAACTCAACAAGAAATTTAAATTTGTAATGCACCTAATAATGAAAAGGCCTAATGCATTGGCTCACAATTAAAAGTTAATTAAGCTAAGGGGTTTAGCTTAAGTAATTTCAAAATACCCTTTCACACATGTGAATTGGATCTTGATTTCCTTAATTGAACTTAGGATATTAAACACCTAAGCATCTACCCAAGGTAGATTAATTAAGTTCTGAACTTTTAGAATTTTAAAAAATGATTAAGGGATAATTAATGAATTACCCTTAATTAAGAGGAGATTAAGGATAGAAGAGGGCGTTTAGGGAATAGCTTGGGGGAAATGCCCCAAAATTATTCCATAAACCTCTTACTTACTCGATCTGACCTTAATCAACCCTAACCATAGGGTAAATCCACTAATCATACCCAAATTATGCTTAATTACATGAAACAGGTAATTAGGGAATGAAATAGCAATTTTCCCAATTAAGTCTTCAATAAATCTCAAGAAAATTAGGGGAGGCAGAGGTCATCCCCTAAATGAACACTATAAATTTGAGATTGATTGATGACCTAATTAAAGGATAATTAGCTAATTAAGATTCCCAAAGAAACCCAAATTCAGATAAAAGAGTAATTCAAAATTCATTGAAATTATTTTTAAAATATTCTAGATGAAATTATCTTTCCATAGCATTTTCCTTTTATTTTTTTTCGATTTGTCTAGAGGGAATTATAAATTTTAGAATTTCTCTGGATTAATTAGAAATTAATTAGGCATTTTAATTAACCCCAACTAATCCATGGCTCATGTGCATGCGACGGTCGGTAGCGCTTTACATCGTCGTCGTGAGGGGACAAACATCACATCCCAAATAGCGATGGTGGTGCACGTGCTTATATTCCCTGTTGTCCGATCAAAGATCAGATGACTGAGAATTCCCCCGCGATTTTAAAAGGGTAATTAAAGATCTAAATGTGCTGAATAATCTCAGTCATCCATCTAAAATGCACTGATGGACGGCTGACATGAGCCAATTTCTTCCCTGAGGATCAATGGGGACCGTCCATGATCTAAGGGGAATTGAGCTTGATTGAGCTCATATTGGAATGAAATTGTACCCACACCATCTAAGCACAATTATAAGCCTATCCAGTGGTGGATTTCACATGCCATGAACATTTCTTTTACAAAGGACTAACACCTCCTAAGCTAAGTGGTCGAAAAATTCCATACATCACTGGAGGTGATCACCGATGCTCGAGATCGATGACCTAGCTTCGTCTGGAGGAGACAAAACCCTGTTGAAATTCCTAGGCCTTAGGATAGAGTTGATCAATGGGTGGACCAACACCACTTCACTTGGTCTTCAGCTTTGATTGAATTGATCCTCTCCTTGCTATAGGAACTCCAATGTGAGCTTGAGTGAGCTCAGATTGGTCCTTCGAAGAAGCGTGTAGGAGGAATTTGGAGGAAATCAAGTGTAGAGGAAGTTAGCAATTCACCATACCTCCCCTATTTTTGCACTGTGCAAAATTGAGAAAGAAAAATTCAAATCCTCTCTAAAGACCTTAGGAATGCTCTTTAATGATTGCTAAGGGTTCTTTGGCTTCAATTGACAGAGGGTGTATTAAAAATTCATTGAATTAGGAGGAGTATATCTCCCCTTATGGAAATCATACGACCGAACCATGAGTTGCCATTTTGATCTAATTGATGAGATTGAGAGGGTTGTTTTGACTATTTTGAATGTGCGTGTGGTTGGTTTGATCCATAGAATGGATTGCCAACTTCCCATGTGCTGAATTTGAGCTTAAGATGGAATTTGGAAATTCAATTTCAAGATAAGTGGTGGTTTGGTCTAGGGGCAAAATGGGCTGACCCAAACCCATTGGGTTGGGTGCACCACTCATCACTAAGTCCCCTTGAGCTTTTAGGAAAGCCTCAAGTGATTATGAAAAGGGTATGACCAAAATACTCATGGGTTAGGCCAAAATTTATTCTATGGCTTAGGGGTAGGATAGTCATTTTGCTATTTTTCCACTTTGGACATGTTAGGTATGTGGAAAAACTAGGTTTGGCCAAGTTTCAATGGATTGGAATCCATTTGATAGGGTTTGGCTCATGTTGACACATTTAGGTCAAAATGGGTCAACTTGGGTCAAGTTGACCAATAGGTCAAATTGGGTCAAACCAAGGGTTGGGTCAAGTTCATATGAACATTTGAAATATTTTGGTGGCTTTGGTTTGGTTCAATTTGGATTAGTTTTGGTTTTGGCTCATATGACTTCATTTAGGTCAAATGGGTCAAGTTGACCTATTTGTCTTATTTGACCTATTTGAGGTAGGTCAAGGGTAGGTTTAGATTTGGTTAGTCATATGGAGTGGATTGGTATCTTGGTTTCCAATCAATTTTGGTTAGGTTCAATTTTGGCTCAACATGACCCCTTTAGGTCATGTTGGGTCTAAGGTCAATTGGGCTAGGTTAGGTCTAGTTGGCCAATTGAGGCTTTGGTCAAGTTCAACAAGTGATTTGGATTGAACTTGACCCAATAGTTTGAGTCAATTTGGCTTAGATCAAGTTTTGACACATTTTGACCCTTTAGGTCAAAATGGGTCAACTTGGGTCAAGTGGGCCAATTGGGCTAGGTTAGGCTCAAATGTTGACTTGGTCATGTTCAAACATAGGTCATGAGTGAACTTAGATCAATGGTTTCGATCAATTTGGCCTATGGTGGGATTTGGCTATGATAGGTTTCATTTTAGGTTAAGTGTTGACTTGGTCAACCCTTAGGTTTGACCCAATTTGATTCATTGATCATCCCATGATGATTGTTGATCATGATGAGAGGGATATATGAGTTTGGTTCAATCCAATTTGGTTATGATCAAAAGTTGGCTCATAAGGGTACTTTAGGTCACTTTGGGTCAAGTGAGCCTAAGTGGGTCAAATGACTTGGTCAAAGCTTGATTTAAAGTTGGTTGATTTTGTATATGGACTCATGATTGAAATATAAATTCATTTACAAGTGGTTTGATGTCAAATGGGTTTTGATTCATTTGAAAATTTCATATTCAAAGGAATAATATGAAGAGGTTTTGGGTTTGATTTTGGACTTGGGTTTTGATTGAGTGATTGAAGTTTGGATTTATATATTAGCTCATGATTGTAGGTTTGATTGAACCATGAGAGAAAATCAAGGGTTTGGCTTGATTTGATAATGATTTGGCTAAGTTCAAGATTTTGACTTGAAAGGCTTAGATTTGATTTGAGTTGATTTGAGATTGATTTTTGGAATTGATTTTGATTGTTTGAATTTATATTTCATTTATATATGTGAATATAAATGGATTATGAGAAAATTTCAAGGATTTGAAGTGATTTAATCATGATTTAGGCTAAATCCATTAAAGGGAATTTAAGGGATTTAAGAAAATTTTTAATTTGAAATTTAATTTTTGAATTGGATTGGATTAATTTATATTTATATTTTATTTATATATGAGAATATAAATGAGAATACAAATAAGTTTCGAGAAAATCCCATGAGTTTGAAATGGTTTGATCAAGGTTTAGGTTAAATCCATTAAAGGGAATTTAAAGGATTTAAGGGAATTTCAAGGATCTTAAATTTGGAATTTATTTTTTGCCTTTGATTTGATTGATTTATATTTATATTTCATTTATATATATATATATATATATATATATATATAAAAATATATATATAAAATATATATTTGAATATATTTTTTAATATTTTAAAAAATTAAAAAAATCTTAAAAATTTTTTTTTTTTTTTTTTTTTTTTTTTTATATATATATATATGTGAATATAAATGAGAATATAAATAATTTTAAGAAAATCTCAAGGGTTTGAATAGGTTTGATCATGATTTTTTGATTTTGGCTAAGTCCTTAAGGAAATTAAGGACTTAGAAATTTTATGAATTGATTTTGAATTTGTATTTGATTTGATGGGTTTTAATTTTATATTTCATTTATATGGATATAAATGAATATAAATGAGTATGAGAAAATCTCAATGGTTTGATTGATTGGATCAAGATGATGAAGGATTAAAGACTTAGGATGACTTGAAATGGATTTGAGTTTCAATCATAGGTTTCAATCATGGAATTCAATCAGAATTTGATTTGAGTTTGGAATCAAATGAATTGATTTGAGTTTGACTAGAAGGAAGGAAGTGAGGAGTGGTTTTATGTGAAATTTTCTAACACCCAGGGAATGACCTATTCCATGGCTAACCCTCATGTCTTGGGCTAGTGTCCACCTAATCACTAGATGTGTCTTAAGACTAAGGAACTCTTAAAGTAAGAGTCCTATGTCAGATAGAATTGTTGAGCTCATTCTAAAATGAGGTCAACAAGGGCACAATAGGTGTGGTGTGTGACGTACACCGCGTATGTGATAAATGATCAACAACCGAAGATCACAAGCATTACGAAACAATCCATCATTAACCCAAGGAGTAGAAAGAATCCAAAGCCTAATGAAATGTGACTCTACTTATGTCTAAGACATAAAAGAGAGGAAAGAATCCACTAAGGGATAGAGTGTGAACCTTCCACTAGGGAAGTAGGTTCAAATCATCCATTAGGGGATGAGAGGTTTGATTTGAGTTCCGCTGAGGGAAGAGGGTTGAATTTATTTTAATTTGTTATTTATTGAATTTGTTTTTGTTTATTGTTTAGACTCCACAAGGGATAGAAAAATGAACTCTCCACTGGGGAAACAAGCTCAAATCATCCACAAGGGAGAGGTTGTGAAAACCACTGAGGGATTAGAATTCTAGATCCATTGGGGGACTAGAAAGATTTGCATCTCACTGAGGAGAAGCAAAATGGGTGATTTAGATTGATTGATTGTTTATTTTGTTGGATTTGTTTGTTTCAAATTTTTATATTTTGAGATGAACCTTTTTGGTTTGCGAGGATCGCACTGAGTAGAAGCCATAGAGGCTTAGACCTAACTCAGATTTACTAATCCAAAGGGATAGTCTACTAAACACATAATAGGACTAGCCAACCAAAAGGATGCCTTTCGGTATACAACAACTGTACTAGAAAGAAAGCTTAGTAGACTTACATCCTCTAAAGTAGGGACCAATTACTGGGGTAATCTATTGGCAAGGCAATAGATTGAACCCAACCTAGGGTTGACTATTGAGTGAATATCATTGGGGGACTTAAATCAACTCAAAGATAGTCAAGATAAATTTCATTTTTAGATTTTTGTTTTGATTTGATCATGATTGATCCTATTAGTTTGCGATGAATTGTACTGATTAGGGGCCATGGAGGCCTATACCTAACTTAGATTTACTAATCCAAAGGGAGTAGTCTACCAACCACAAGGTAGGACTATCCTACCAAAGGAGTGCTTTTTGGTATACAATGATCAAGTCTTAAGAAGAAAGCATGAGGACTCATATCTTCTAGAAACAAGAAACCATTGGGGTGGTTGGTTGGAAAAGCAGTGAATCAAACCCGACCTAAGGCTGACTAATGAGTGAATGTCGCTGGGGGACTTAAATAAACTCAAGGATAGTCAATATTGATTTCTTTTTTTAGATTTGTTTGATTTTGATGGATCCTATTGGTTTGCGATGAACTGTACTGAATAAGGACCATGGAGGCATAGACCTAACTCAGATTTATCAATTCAAAGGGAGTAGTCTACCAACCACAAGGTAAGACTATCCAACCAAAGGAGTGCTTTTCGGTTTGCAATGGTCAAGTTTTAAGAAGAAAGCATGGGGACTCAAATCTTTTAGAAATAAATAACCACTGGAATGATCGGTTGCTTTGAGCAATAAATCGAACCCGACTTAGGATTGATTATTGAGTGAATGCTGCCGGGGGACTTAAATAAAATCAAAGGTAGTCAAAGATAGATTTCATTTTTAGATTCATTTTGTTTTTGATGGTTCCTATTAGTTTATGATGAACTGCACTGAATAGGGGCCTTAGAGGCCTAGACCTAACTCATATTTACCAATCTAAAGGGAAAAGTCTACCTACCACAAGGTAGGACTATCCAACCAAAAGAGTTCCTTGCAATTTGCAATGGTCGAGTTTTAAGAAGAAAGTGCATGGAGACATCTTCTAGAAATAAGGAACCACTGAGGTGATCGGTTGCTTTGGGAAACAAATCGAACCTGACCTAGGGATGACTATTAAGTGAATGCCACTGGGGGATGTAAATCAACTCAAGGATAGTCAAGATTAATTTCATTTTTTAGATTTATTTTTTTTGATGGATTCCATTGGTTCACGATAGATCACACTGAGAATGAGCATATAGAAGCCTAGACCTATCTCAGATATACTGAACTAAAGGGAGTAGCTACCGGGCTGATAGGAGAGCTATCCAACCAAAGGAGTGCCTTTTGGTTTGCAATGGTCAAGTTTTAAGAAGAAAGCATGGGGACTCACATATTCTAGAAATAAGTAACCACTAGGGTGATCGGTTTCTTTGGGCAACAAATCGAACCTAACCTAGGGCTGACTATTGAGTGAATGCCACTAAGGGACTTAAATCAACTCAAGAATAGTCAAAGATATAATTCATTTTTAAATGTTGTTTTAGTTTTGATGGAATACGTTGGTTTGCGATGGTTTGCACTGAGAAGTTATTGATGTTGGCCTAGACCTATCTTAGATTTATTGAACCAAAGGGAGTAGCTTCCCGGCCGATGGGAGAGCTATTCGACCAAAGGAGTGCCTTTCGGTTTACAATGATTTATTTAAGGGAAGAAAGCTCAGGGACTCACATCTTCCAATAGAAAATATCACTAGGGTGATCGGTTGCTTTGGGCAAGAACCCAACGCAGTAGGATTCATTCTAAATAATGCATCGTAGTGTATATCTTTCAGAGAAATGACTGGGGTAACCTCCTTGTGGCAAAATAGATTGAACGACTGGGATGACTATGGGTGAGTCTGAGCTATTCATCTACTCAGTGGTGATCCATAGGGGTTTCTGACTGCCTTAAAGATAGGATGTCCTTGGGAGGGGGCCCTTTGGGGCTTGAATTCTAATCCACAAGAATTAATTTTATTTGTAGTTTGTATTTTAGTGGACCTGTTGGTTTGTGATGGATCCCGAGAAGGAGCTTATATCACTATCTCATTTACTAAACAGGAGAATTTGCATATGGTTGAAGATTCTCCAATACGGGGGCTACTAGGAAAGGGAGACTGTCAAATCCAAGAGTAACTTAGATAGTGTCTAAATGGGGTCATAAAGGACTTAATCCAAATAGAGTGCCCACAGGGGATGAGGCCGCCAAAGGGCTTAATCCAACATCTTGGAGGAAATGACATGGCTAGTCATATATCCAATAGATATTCGGTATCCAACTCAAGGAGAAAGCACAGGGACTCACATCTGCCAAGAGTGGTGTACTCAGGGTGAGTAACGATATAGAATCAACCAACTAAGGTGCCCATCGTTGCTAATCGGCTGAGAAAGAAAGTTGGGGACTCACATCCTCTATAGTGGGCCACTACTAGGATGTCTGTCTTACTTGATAGGTCTATCCGACCAGGCGACCTCTTGGGAATGCCACTTGGGGACTTATATCAACTCAAGTAGTGAGAAAGGAGCACTGGGGACTTATCCTAACCTCAAATATACTCAACATAGTTAGTTCATGATGGCTAGTTCAAGAAGAAAGCACGGGGACTCACATCTTCTTAAGCAAAGTCAACATGAGGCAGCTTACTGGCTGGGCAGTGAAGCATACCATATTAATGAGGTGCTCGTTGGTTTACAATGATCAACTTAGTAAGAAAGCGCGGGGATTCACATCCTCTAACAAATGACCACTGGGGGGACATACTAGCGAGGTAGTATGTAGACCTGACCTAAAGCTAATGAGTGCCATGGCCTCCCACATCAAAAAATACGAGATAAAGATTTGTGTTTGTGTTTTGTGCATGTGTTAAAAGGAATAGGATGCCTTTGGGGGATTCTTACACTTACCTTAAAACACGCAAGGGAAATAATGAAATGATGCCACATATGGCAACTAGGATTCCCACTAAGAAAGGATGCCGCTTGGGTTCTCTCATAGCTAACTTAGTTATGCTAATGGAAATAGGATGCCTCTCAGGTTCTCTCGTACCTATTCTAATAGCATCGGGAGATTGTGTTTGCGATGTGAAAGAGGGATAGGATGCCACCGGGGGACTCTTACACCTACCCTAAACACGTCATGGAAGATTCACAAGACAAGCAAGCAAAACTTCGAAAGAAGAGAAGATTCGATGAATGGAATTAGATTTTGTTCTCTTAATTAATGATTATTTTCAAACATGATTTATTTCATGGGTAATATTTCTTTAGATAGAGCCCATTGGAAGCATGAGTTCCCCTTTACAATCAATAAGCGATAAGATCCTCCTTAGTAGGCCTTATCTATAACATGGGGCATTGCAAGTGGGTTCAAACTTGTCTCCCATCTTGGTAGCAATTGGTCTTCTTAGGACTAACACAAGTTCTCACTTGAAAGACCTAGACTAGCTTGTGAGCTTGAAATATTTTGGCCTTGTATAACTTGAGTTTTGGCAGAGTGACTCTCCCAAACCTTGAGCTCTTCTAACGCAACTTTGCATTCTTTATGTGTTATCTTGTTACCCAATGCTATCTTAGTGATGGGGCTGAACTTCTAAAGGTAGAGCGACTTGAATACACTAAGAAAATGGGAGAGTCGAGTTATGTGGTGCGGTAGGCCCACAAGGCTTGAACTAACTGCTCATGCCATTGTCATTTATTATCATCAAGAGTTTTTTTCAATATATGGATGAGAGTTTTATTGAATGCTTCCGCTAAGCCATTTGCTCTAGGGTAGTAGATGGTAGAGTATCTACAGTCTATACCGTTCTTCTAGCGAGGCAGTTGATCTTTGTGCTTTTGAATGCAGTACCATTATTGGATATAATTTGTTGCCCTGAACCTATATAAGTTATGGTTCTTAAAAAACTAAAGCACATGATGAGTTCTGACCTCTCTGATTGGGATGACTTCCACCCACTTGGAAAAGTAGTCTGTGATAGTTAGAATGAATTGGTGACCTTTGGAAGAAGGAGGATTGATCAGACCCATAATGTCGGTACCCAACACTCATATGACCATGAGGCCAATGTAGGGTGTAGAATGTTGGATGGTTAGTGGAGGACCACACCGTGCACCTGACATTGATGACATCTTATAGCTACATCCATGAAGTTTGTGATCATCAAAGGCCAGTAGTATCCTAGTCTCTTGATCTTTATCTTCATCTTTGGACTTGATTGATGAGCTCCGCATAGACCTGCATGTACCGGTTATAATTCCACGGGCTTCGTGTTTGTCTAAACAACATAACTACATTTGGTCAAAGGATCGGCGGTACAGGGTGCCATCAATGAGAGCGTAGGAGAGAGCTCTTTGTTTCACCTGATGGGCTTGTTATTTTTTTTAAGTAGTTTGCCAGTATTCAAGTAGTCTATGAACGGTTGCCTCCAATCTAGCTCCTCATCCTTTTTGTCAATGACAACCTCCCCTTCAAGAGAAAGTCTCTCGATGAGTTCAGCATCAATAAAGGACATGACTTATCTATTTTGGACCCTTATTAGAATTGACTCATCTTCCGTACATGCAAATTCTTTGGCAAGTTTGGCCAAAGCATCTGCTACTGTGTTATCTGCTCGGGGAACCTTGTAGATGGTAACTTCAAGAATCTGGGCCAACAACTTCATGGTATACTCATGGTAGTGATGAAGCTTGGGTTTGAGAACCTTGTAGGACCCAACGATCTGGTTGATAACCAACTGAGAATCCCCAAAGATATTGATGCTTTTGACATTGAGAGTGATGACTAACTCTAGACCGGCAATCAAAGCCTCATAATTGGCTTCGTTGTTGGTGCAGGGGTTGGAAAGATAGTATGAGAATCTCATCACATCATAGTTTGGACTTAGTAGAACTATTCCTACCCCTGCCTTTCCTTAGAGAATAGATCGTGGTGCTTCACCTTTAAGAAAAGAAATAGCACCATCAAAATACATCTTCCAATGGTGGTTGCTGGCCTCTTCTAAGTTCATGATTTGTTCATCGGGGAGATCGTCACTAAGCAGAGAATTAGTAGGAAGTGAGTGTGCTGCTAAGAAATCTGCTAGTGCCTATCTTTTAATCATACGAAGGGGTATGAATGTGATATTGAACTGTGAGAGTATCATGGACCAAAGAGCCAAATGTCTGGAAAGCATTGGCCATGTCATGAGATACTGTAGTTGATTCATCTTAGAGTTCAACTTCACTTTATGAGAAAGCATGCAATGTCGTAGCTTTTGAGAAGCAAAGATCAAAGCTAGACAATGTTTCTCAATAGGTAGGTAGTTTACTTCAGCAGCGGGCACTCTCCTTTCCTTTTTCATTGGCTTGGGCCAACAGAGCATCAAGCAAGTCATCCAATGCAGCAGTGTAAAGGATGAGTGGCTTGCCCAGGATTGGGGCTGCAAGAACTGGCGGCTTCACCAAGTATTGCTTGATATCTTCGAATGCATGCTGACACTTATCATCCCACTTGAACTTAGCATCCTTTTTGACAAGTGCTGAGAAAGGCTTGCATCTCCCCGACAGGTTTGAGATAAAGCGTCTTAGATATGCCAGCCGTCCTTGAAAGGATTTGAGTTGAGTTAAACTCTTAGGAGGTGGAATTTCTAAGATAGCTTTGATTTTTTTCAGGATCTATTTCTATTCCCCGATGTTGAACAATAAACCCTAGGAATTTTCCTGAAGCTACTTCGAATGCACACTTCACGGGATTCATTTTCAAGTTATATTATCTTAACTGTTCGAAAATTACTCTCAAGTCAAAGAGGTGATCTTCCTTTACTTTTACTAGATCATCAACGTAGCACTCAACCTGATGATGAATGAGTTCATTGAAGATCTGAGTCATGGCCCGTTGGTATGTAGCACCAGCATTTTTAAGGCCGAAATGCATGACCTTATGACAAAAGATTCTGATCGGGGTTTAAAAAGTAATGTTTCTTTCATCTTTAGGAGACATCTTGATTTGGTTATAGCCAAATGATCCATCCATGAAATAGAAGACTGCATGAGACGAGATGTCCACCATTAATTCTGGTATAGGAAGAGGAAACTCATCCTTAGGACATGCCTTGCTTAAGTCTCTAAAATCGATGCAAATGTGAATTTAGCCATTCTTCTTCTTAACTAGGATGAAACTAGCTAACGAGGTAGGATATTTTTCTTCCCTAATGAAATTAGCATCAATCAGTTTCTTGACTTCAGAAATGACGTGTTGTTTAATTTCTAATCGCATGTGTCTAGGAGCTTGCTTAGTAGGGGTAACATTTGGGTCTATTACTAGCTTGTGGCTGCAATGTCAGGAGATAATCCAAGAATTTCTTCATAACTCTATGCGAAGCAGTCTTTAAACTCATTTAATAGCCTAACTAAGTCATTGATTTCTTCTTCATTCAGCAATGAATTGATGTATGTCGGGCGAGGATTTTCTTCTATCTCGAGGTTGATTTCTTTGAGCTTGTCTATTGTTGAATGGATTTCTTCTTCAAATTTTGGTGGTGCCTCTTTGACTTGAAGATCATTAGGATCATATAAGGTTTCTAAACACACATTCTCATAAGAGTTGAAGATGTGTGAGAAGTGCCTATTAGACTCCAAATGGTTAGTAACAACTAGGCAATAATCTTTGCCATCGACTGGACCCACTAAGTCAAATCCTAGTCCTGCTCTTGGTTATGCTTCCCAGCTTGTATTGTTCCAAATCTTTTTGAAGTACTCTAACCTATGCTTAGACCAAGTGTGAGGAACCAAACCTTTCTGTATAAGATTTTGAACATAAGATGAGTAAAAGTCAAAAGATAATTTCATTAAGTCTTTAAAAGTATCTTCCTCAAGTCCTACATTGAGCTATAGACTTGAGGATGATGAACCCAAGAAGAACCTCTTCTGCTTCATGTCCTTTAGACTTAGGGACTTTCTTCTAAACCTTCAACTTTAGGGTGAAAGTGAGGTAAGAGCTAGGTTCTTACCGCTAATAGTTTACATAAACTAGATTTGAATGCTTTGCTTTGCTTGGAGGCTAGTGTTAGGATGCAATAAAGTCACCTCAATGGAACCCGAGAGGGGTTGGCATATACTAATCACATTAGACTCATTAGAGGATTCCAAGTCAATGTGAATAGTAGGGGTACTCCTGTGAACTGGAACATGACCTCTATTGGCTAAAGGCCAATTAGGGGGTCTCCCACCTTCAGAACTTCCTCTGTTTCTACCTTTGCCTTTGCCTGGTGGAGGTTGAGCCATTCTACCCACACACCCATATGATGGAATGGATTGTGGGTGGAATGTAAGATGCGGTTCTATTTCTTTCTCATTTCCCCTTTCTTGTGGACTTGGACTTTTCTTTTTCTTTTCTTTTTCTTTTATCTTTTCATTTTCTTGATTTTCTTTTTCTTCTGCTTTTATATTGTGTTGAGGAAGATAGTAGGTCACATCCTCATAAATCTCAACTCTCCTAAAATGGCTTTTCATTCGTTGACTGATATTAAATTCCATCTTTTGAACTTGATGCGATGAAGGGAGGATGGAGCGATCTTATTCGATGTATCCAAGGCCTACCAAACAAAGTGAGCAGTATTTGAATCAATGATGTAGAACTTGGTCTTCCTCAAATCTCCAAAGGTAACACTATAGAACTAAAGCCCGCTCACTTTGATCATTGAATCCTCTCAACATCATCTAATCTCCTCGGAGTGCGGAGATGTCGATCTTCAAATAGGCAAGGGTCTTTAGACTCATAATGTTCACTGATGCACCTGCATCCACGAGAACCTTGGTGAGTCTGAACCTTTCCATATCGATTGTTATGTATATGGGATGATTGTGCTCTAAATCCCCTAGCAGAAGGTCTTCATCTATGAAGGTGATCCCTTGGGCTTCTTTTGCATAATGTGTTTCCTCACCTATAGCGGTTACCTAAGCTAAGCATATCTCAGAATCAAGAAAAGCCTTGATTAATGATTCCCTCATCTCTTTGGATAAGACAAGGGCATCATATATACTTAGCTTAGATGACAACTTTCTTAGATGAGAAAGTACATTGTTGTAGTCCACCTTTTTGGTCTTCCACAAGCATATCCAAGGGTGGAGCATCTATGGAAGGGCTTCTCGATCTTGTACCAATGACTTGTTTTATCTTGAGGTGCGCCTAGGAGGTAGAACCTTGCCACTTCTGAGGTTGACTTGATGATCTCTTGAGGCAAGGTGGTGGAAGGTTCTACACTTGAGCTCACCTACCTTCTCCTATGGGACCCTGGAATGATTCCAAGTCTATCTCAAGAGGTGAACCCATAGTGTTGAGTTGGAAAGTCAACTCAGATCGAAGAGGAAGATCAGAATTGTTATAGTTATTTA
Organism: Cymbidium sinense; assembly: GCA_021442155.1. NCBI lineage: Eukaryota > Viridiplantae > Streptophyta > Magnoliopsida > Asparagales > Orchidaceae > Cymbidium > Cymbidium sinense. The sequence goes on along the minus strand of CM038230.1, from coordinate 101,006,323 downwards.
GACTTGAAGAGTTATTGTTAGGAATAGAAGAAGACAACCCATCATAAGTGACACAAATATAATTCAAGCTAGCTTTATTCTTCAATTTCTTGGAAGTATTTGGAGGTACAAAATATAAGTCAAGTAGAGTGAGTGGAGTAAGGGATTTGGTGCCCTTATCCATTGATATAAGAGTTCTACTAGTAGAAGAAATAGAAGAGCTAGTTGAAATGGTAGAAATTGTCGGTGTGGAAGCTGCAATTGAAGGCTAGAGGCTGGACACGATCTGTGGCTATGCTAAAGGGCTATCCTGGGCTGACACATGTTGTTGCTGAGCTCCTCCTTTCTTAGAGTTGGAACTGGCAATTTGCAAACCTTCCTTGGTGTTGGAGGTTTGAGCTGACTCAGGCACCTGTAAGGAAGGCTTCTTGATCTTCTAGACTATCTTTCTTAGAGGTACGAGATAATGAGATATCCTAACCTTCTTTGGTTTTAGTAGGATCACTTGTATCCCCAAGGATTACCCTAATGGAACTGAAAGGTTGTTCCATAAGGTATTTCTTTAGGATAACTATAACACCGGTCTTGAAACTATGTTCGAGCCAGTCCTTAACTGTAAAGTAATCCTCCAAAATGCGCCTAACATACGGTGGTAAGGGCGAAAGGTTGGATCATGACTTTTGTTTGCTTCCTCCAGTCTCCTAAGCTTGGGTAGTTTGAAATCAGGTTTCTTTAAGAGATTCTTAAAGATTTTCCTAATTACCTCTCTCTTAAAAGAATAAGGTTTGTTTAACTTATCTAAAAGAGTAGGTGGACCATAGCTACCTGGCAGGAGGTGGAGGCTGCTGAGGTCATGGTCTCTTGGACTGATCTCTAATTTGGGCGCTTCCCTTATCAGCTCTTGCTCTTTGCTTGTTTCTTTCATAGACCTTTTAGGGCTTCTGCTTGGGCAATTGATCTTGAAAAGGAAAATGTTTGGCCTCTCCTTGTTGACTAGCCGCCTTGTTGATTAGCTTCTCAAATGTCTTGATAGTGATGCCCTTAAGCATGAAGGCTGCATGGATATTCTTCAAGAGAATCTCAATGGCATCTTTGTTGAATAGTGGTTCATACTTCATACTCGGGTTATGTCATCGAGAATATAATCAACAAGGACTCACCAGTCTATTGCTACAAGAGATCACTACTAACCCTTTTGAGCTCCAACAAACCTGATAAGAGTTATTTTAATTCAACAAATATCTTTCTTGAACATTGGGTAGTTCAACATACCAATCAAAAGCAATACCACTAGGCTCTTGACAAAGAGTCTAAAGAAAAAAGCGTCCTGCACCATTGCATGCTCAAAATATGTAATGTGTTTCCTCGGGTTTCCACTACCATCAAAGCTTTTGAAGGAAGGAGGTATGAAACCCTTGGGATACTAGATAACATTGAATTCCTCTAGGTAGGGTCTACCCTTTGGAACCGATGATCCTCCCCGAGCTTGTGCTAAGGCTTCCTTCACCTGTTGCTCAACCATGGATTTTAGATCTTTTTCATGTATGGAGGTACTACCTTCCTATACTACTAGTACTACCTTGCTCAACGATAGGTAGAGTCTTAACTAGGTCTAAGACATGCACTAGCTCAGGCTGACTAACATCGACTATAATAGGATGAACTGGAGGGGCTTATTTCTAAAGCACTGACACTACTACTAACAAGTCCTGCAACTGACGTGCCATCCTATTTCTTCTGCCTCGCGAAGTTAGGTGTTGGGTGATTCTGGTGTCTCCTTGATCAACCTCATCACCTTCCATGGCTATTGCTCCCAGAAGAGATCCTAGTATGACCATGCATACTCGGATGAATCCCCATCAAGTCATCTTCATTGGGATTTGGCGACTCTCTCTTCATTGGGCCAGGCGTACCCCAAGATCTTCTTCTTCTCCATGAAATAATGTGCAACTATGTCATCTAAGGAACAATCCAACTGACAGGTACAAATAATTTAGGGTGACCGGTGTGATCACTATTGTGCTAAGAGGACCTCCCTGGGGAGTCAATCTATCATGGTACTCACTAGAAGAATGATATTCACGGCTTGAATATGGGTAACAATCCTAAGATGATTATGTACCACTACTACAATTGAACTATCAACTGAAATATCTATGATAGCTATCACCATCTCTGCATCCGGTTGTATGGACGAAGTTGGTGAAGGAATGACCATGATGCTTCATGGTCGCCACTCCTTCCACACCACTACTAAGGTAGAAGGTCGAGTAGGAGAGCTCAACCCTACCATAATGGGTGGTGTAGGAGGGATAGAATCCCTTGGCCATAGTCGGATCACCAACGGGGTACATTTTTCCCCGGATATAGCCTTCATGGCCTTAGATGGAATGGGAGATGCTAAAACCTACACTGGTGATGGTGGATGTGGGGTAGAGCGGTGGGGTGGAGACACCATTGACTCTCTATGCACAGAAACTGCCCTCTTGTGGCCGCTGGTCCCTGTGAGGAAAATACAATCAGTATGGCCGGTGCGGGTAGTGCATTGAGCTAGAAATTAACCAAAGCAGAAGTGACTGAACCTCCATCACTCTCTGCTAGTAATGTGTGATGTATGGGCCTCACGGGCCCTCTCCTGATGAATCTGCCTCCCCTATAGTGGGGATACAAGATCAAGATCGCGTGCCCAAACTCACGAGTGTCTGCTCACTACTGAGTAAAAAATAGGGAGGTGTGCGACTCTCCTACTTAAATTGCTATGAGTGTACCATTGGAGGAGGTGATGAACGGATCCTCCTGACATCCTCTCTATCTGATCTTAAGAGAGGATGGAACTGGTTTTCTGTAACCAGTGGTGAAGTCATGGGAGACTCATCCATGGATCTAGCTGCGCCTCAGCTCTATCCAGAGTGTGGAACCATTTGATCATGGTTCTTGTTCTCTGGGTGCAGTAGGATGAAGGAGTGTGAACTAGACCCATACTCAAATGTGGGGAGGCAAGCCACGAAACCGGGGAGCCTTACCCTTAGAGGAGGTGGTAGAGGGTACTAGCTTGCAACATGAGCAACTCACGGGATGAAGCGCAACTAGAGTGCTATACTACTGTAAAAAGTGAAGTATGTGGTACTGCCATAACTTTCCTCTTTAGTGTGGAGACATCCAAATCAGAAGGTAAGTCTATCATGATGACCGGCTTCTGCCCGGTCACCTTCTTCCTACTGACTTTGGTGAGGGGAATGCCCTCACAAGTGATCTTGGCCCCCTCAAATCCTCGGCCAAAGTGGATCAAGTGGGTATGGTCTAGATGAGGGAAGTCAGCCTGTTCTAGAGCTAGATCCATATCGTGGGGGAAAGTAAAGATGAATTTTTGAGGACCATTATCAAAACTAGTAAGCGACTGACTACACTAGAAGAATGCAATGAGAAATGAACTTGTATTTTTATCTTTTGAATTTTGAATTTGAAAATTTGAACCCACATCCAACAACTTGGAAGTGTTAAGTGGGGTTCAAATGGATTTGAGAAGATTGATAGAAAGAGGAATTTGAAAGTGAATCCAAACTTCAACAACTTTAGGTATGTTGAAATATGGATTCAAATTTTTTGATGGATGCTTCCATAGGTTCATTGATGTTTTGAATTTGAATCTTTTTTATTTTGATTTTGAGGATCCTTTCCTTTAACAAATTTGGGTATGTTAAAGTAAGAGTCAAATGATTTTGTTTTTGTTTGATTGTTTTTTTTTTTGGAATTTTACTTAGAAAATTTTGGTATGCTAAGTGAAGTGTTTGAGAATGTTTCTTTATTTTTGTTATTTTTTTTATTTTGGAAAATTTTGAATTCTCACTTAGCAATTTAGGTATGCTAAGTGAAGAATCCAAGTGTGTTTTGTTTGATTTTTGAAAATAGGATTCTTAGCAAATTTAGGTATGCTAAGAAAATCCTAAGTGTCATTTGTTTGGAAAATTTTGATTTTTGAAAAGGGCATGATCTTAGCAAATTTGGGTATGCAAGGGATCCTAAGTTTGTTTTGTTTTATTTTGATGATTGAAAGTGGAGATTCAACTTTAGCAAATTTGGTATGCTAGAGATGAAGTCCCACTTGGTTTTGTGAGATGAAAATTTTACTTAGAAAATTTGGGTATGCTAAATGAAATTCCAAATAGTGTGTTCAAAATTTTTGGTTTCATTTTGGTTTTGAAAATGGAAACTTCTCCTTAGAAAATTTGGTATGCTAAGGAACGAAGTTCCAAAGGTGTTTGAAGATTTTTGTTTTGGGTTTGGAAACTTCACTTAGCAAAGTTAGGTATATTAAATGATGCTCAAAATGTTGTTTTTGAAAAAAAATTAAATTTTGGATTTGGAAACTTCTCTTAACAAATTTGGGTATGTTAAGTGAAATTACAAATGTGTTTTGAAAATTTTAAATTTTGGAATTTGGATACTTCACTTAACAAATTTGGGTATGTTAAATGAAGTTCCAAAAGGTTGTTTGAAAATTTTTGAATTTTGGATTTGGAAACTTCACTTAACAAATTTGGGTATGTTAATGAAATTCCAAAGTATTGTTTCAAAAATTTTGATTTTTGGATTTGGAAACTTCACTTAACAAATTTGAGTATGTTAAATGAAATTCCAAAATGTGTTTAGAATTTTGAATTTTGGATTTGGAAACTTCACTTAACAAATTTGGGTATGTTAAATGAAATTCCAAATTATTGTTTGAAATTTTTTGAAATATGATTGTTGATTTTTTATTTCGGGCTTGGAAACTTCACATAGCAAATTTGAGTATGCTAAATGAAGTTCCAAAATGTGTTTAAAAATTTTTTCTTGGTTTTTGAATTTGGAGACTTCACTTAACAAATTTGTGTATGTTAAATGAAGTTTCAAAAAGTGTTTGAAAATTTTGACTTTTGAAATTTGGAAACTTAATTTAACAAATTTGGGTATGTAAATAAAATTCCAAATGTGTTTCGAATTTTGAAAATATGATTATTGATTTTTGATTTTGGAAAAGAGGACTTCCATTCAACAAATTTATGTATGTAGAATGGAGATCAATCTTATTTTTGAAATGTAAAATTTTTGTGTGTGATTGTTTCTTTTTAAAAGAGAGGAATTCCAACTTAAAACATAAGTGGGATTTCCAAATTTTATTTTTATTTGAGAATGAAATCTTCATTCAATAAATTTGGGTATATTAAATGAGGATGTTCATATATGTTTTTGAAAAAGTTTAATTTTATTTTTTGAAATGAAACTTCCATTCAATAAGTGTGAGTATATTAAATGAAAGGATTCACATGTGCTTTTGAAAATTTTTTATTTTGATTTTAGAAAGATGATTGTTCATTTTATTTTTGAAAATGAAAGCTTTATCAAAATGAATTGATGGAAAGATGTTCATTTGCACCTTCAAAATTTTTTGATTTTTGATTTTAGAAAGATAATTGTTCATTTTATTTTTGAAAATGAAATCTTCATCAAAGTGAATTGATGGAAAGATGTTCATTTGTGCTTTTGAAAAATTTTTGATTTTTGATTTTATTTTAGAAAGATGATTATTCATTTTATTTTTTTGAAAATAAAATCTTCATCAAAGAGAATTGATGGAAAGATGTTCATTTGTGCTTTTGAAAAGTTTTTGATTTTTTTTATTTTAGAAAGATGATTGTTCATTTTATTTTTGAAAATGATATCTTCATTAAAGTGCATTGATGGAAAGATGTTTATTTATGCTTTTGGAAAATATTGTTATTTTTATTTTGAAGATTCCTACATGTAAGAATTATAATAATTGTTAGATGAGGGTGATTTAAGAAAATTTTTATGAAAAATTTTATTATGTGCATTTTTGAATGAGTGCTTTTGAAAAGTAAAATTTTTATGAAAATTTTATTTTGTCTTTATTATTTTAGAATGAACCTTTCTTTATTATAAAGATGATAAAGAGGAAGTCTTTGAATATTTTCTTTTATTAGATTTTCATTTTTACCCATTTGAGAACCCAACAGGGGTTTTAAGACCAACAAGGAATGCGGTCCTAAAACCTAAAGATGTTGGCTAACTCAACTCAAGAATGAAATGAGCTAAGTACCAATAGAAAGAAGGATAGTCTTGGACTCATACCAAAACAAACTATCGATACTCAGACGATCATTTACCAAAGATGGAGAGAGGAACCATCCCTGCAGAAAAATTTGGGTGAAAATTTCTATAGAGAGTCACCTTTCAAAATTTGTGGGGAGAAAAGAAAGATAATACCCTTTGTAGAAATTCATCTTTTTGGGATGTTATGCAATCCATAGATGTACTTATTTAGGATGAGTAATCATCAAAAATAGTATACTATCGAAAGGCAGTCATCACCCTTTAATGGACTAATCACCTCAATAAGGACTCTAAGGATGATGTGTCTATATATATGTACTAGAGATTCTTCCCTACTTTACATGGAAAAGTAAAGCAAGTTTATTTTAAACGGGTTCGTTAAGTTCCCTAGAAGCCCCTAGTTAATTACATCCTAAGGAATGAAGATTTTTTAGGAAAACTCTCGATTAAGGTAAATGATCATTGTCTCTGAAGATTTCAATATGAACGACTATCAATCGATTAGTTTATTTTTGAAGATCAAATGGGATTGTTCAAAAGAGAGATTTATTATTAAAGTCAAATGTGAATAAGTAGGAGATGCTCACGATGCTAGGAAACCTAGCGAGCATCTCGAATTATCCTATGGTTGGGCTTTGCATTTTAGAAATTAATTTAGTTTGTTTGAATTGCATTTTTCATTAAAAATTTAGGACTTATGATTCATTTACACAAGATTAAGAAAATGCTGAAGATGTGAGGAATTAAGCTTATTGCCCACAAAGGGGAGAAATAACTCGCCCTAGGGAGCTTTGGCGGTGAAAGTACAACCTAAATCTAAGGAAAAAAAAAATGGGTAATTGGTTTGCCTCCACAGAGAGGACAAACCACCCGGACTTGGACTTACAACCACGGGGTGGCCACCAACTCTCTATGATTTTAAATACATATAGGCAAGTCATATGCTTAATGCAAGATAGTTAGACTATTTTTATTTAGAAAGAGACTAAGTCCTTAAACTCACTCCCTAAAGAGACTAGATCATATAAAGGCATGATTCAAATGACCTAAATCTAATGGAATTCAAATTTCATTTTATTTTTATTTTTGGACAATTATTTTTGACTTATGCTAATAGGATTTTTATGCCCAATGGTAGAAATGAGATTATGGGCCAAAATTAGCGAGAAGGGATGAGGTGAGTTTCCACTATGGCTCTTAAAGGTTAAGCTGAGTTCTCTGGCAAAGGTGAAAGCCCACCAATCAAGAGTAAAATAAGGTACATTTGTGCATGATATTATAAAATAAATTATCATCCAGTTAAGGGGTTGCTAATTCTTTTATCTTAATTTTAAACCTAAGCTTTAGGTGGGGTTATGAGTTATTAGGTAGGGTGAAAGATTTATTTTTTTTTTCTAAAGAGTCTAATCCATATCCAGGTCATACATAAAGCAAGGAAGAAACTAAGAAAAGTATGCCACTTAATGCACAAGCTGAATAAATCAACAATCAATTTATAAAGCTAAGCACAAAAAAAAAAAATAACAGGCCGCTGTGGTCGGGCACCACCACACAAATTCAAAAATATCAAATATAGGTAGCCGAGCTCTACCCATATACAACTCTAATTACAAATGAATTAAATTACAATTAAGCAAAGGAATTCATTGTTATGGGGGTCAAGCTTTCTTCTTCTTTCTTCTTTTATTTTCTTCTTTCTTCTTTTTGTTCTTTCTTTTGGATGGTTGGAAGGTGGATGCTCCAAGGTTTCACATGGTGCATAAGATAGGACCTTATGACCAATGCTCATCCCAATCCCCATAATAAATCATTCCAAAATCCTAATTTTACAAATTTTTACATGAAAAGGAAAAGCGGAAATCTAACTAACACCTGCAAAATAAAGGTTAACTAAAACACACCACACAAATCCCTAGCATGTATATTGGACTTATCACCCCACACATGGGTGACTAAGTCCACAACTATGGATTATGCTTAGGGGTATAAACACACATACAAAAAAGCATTTATATTTTTTTTTTTATGATAGCCCTTAAGCACAATCCCTACAGAAAGAAGTTAGACTAAGCATCCTACCATTCATTCAATGAGCATACACCCTAACATCCAGTCTAAAACATACATCACCAAACAAAATAAACATCAAATTATGCACCGACCTATCCTAAAGCTAGAAGTGGTGACTTAGGCTAATGTGTGTGCTTTGAAGGCTTGTGTGGTACGCTTAGCTTAGGACTTTAGGTTCAAATTTTCTAAGTGTGAAGAACATGTTCAACTTAGAGGAGGGTTTCATTTAAGTTATTTAAGTGTTTTGGGTTGATTTTATTTCATGTTTTGATTTGATTTAAGTGGATCCTAATTAATTACTAAGTTATGAAGAGAGGGAAGAGAGAACTTCTCTTTCCTTCCCTAACTATAAATAATTTCTAAAGTAGGTTCACATTTTAGTTTCATTTAGGTGAATGTTTTGATTAAATCTTTTAATTAATCTAAGTTTAGATAAACTCTAAACAAACTATTCAAAAGAAAGGCATTTTAAGATTAAATAAAATGAATCAAAATTCACATACACACATTACTTCATTTCTTTCCCAACATATATAACATGCATATGGATGGACCTAAGCATATCTATACATGAAAATGAGAATATTTAACACATATGATGCATGCTAAGTAATCCATTTAAGAAAATTTAGAAGTTGAATATGCATGATTTTCTTAAGTAGAAAGGTTTTCCTTATCCAAAATTTCACATACACATATGAAAGTAAGAAAGGCATAAGTGAATGATGCCATTATTAGCAGGGTGTAAGATTATAAAACCTACTTAGGGCCAAAACCTGCAACCTCGAGGGTTGTCAGATGAAATGGAAAAGGAGAATGCAAAAATTATCTAATGGATTCATTTTTGTTTATGTAATTTATGCATGCAAGTATAGGTAACCTTTCTTAGGTAATAGAATAGGGATGAATAGGGTATGCAATTAAATAAGTGTTGGGTTCTTTTCAAATGAACCATACATCTTACCAACTCCTATTAAAAACTATGCTAACATAAGAAAGAGAGGAAAACTACAGTAATCATGACTTTATAATCTATCACATGCAAGCTTATAATTAAAGTATAAGTAGCACACTTTTATATTTGGTATTTGATTTATGTATTTTGAAAATAATTTGGATTTAGTAATGATAATAGCCACTCATATTTTACTTTAGCCAACACATGCAAATTTGACATAAAGTAAATAATTTTATTTTAAAATTTCAATTTCAAAACTATGAATGCATAAAATCACATGGCATACAACTTAACATGTTGGGGAAAGACCCAAAATAATGAAAGCATGTAAACAAAACTCACTTTACTTAAATTCTAAAGACATTCTTATAGAATAAGAAAATTTAGAATAAATCAAAGTGAATTTCAAAATAATTTTTGTTTAGTTTGAAGTTTGATTTAATTTTGAAAGGGTGAGATGAGTTTGCTATTCCTAACCCATTCCCACATGTGCTTGATATTTTTGTTTAATTTTTAGGTAATTAGATCCATTTTTATTTGTTGATTAGGTTAAGATATGAATTAAGTGGCTTAATTAACTCTTACCTGCACCACCTTAGAAGAATTAACTAAATAATTATGAGCCAATAAGATGACATAAAACCCACAAGAATTTAAATTTATAATGCACCTAATAATGAAACAGCCTAATGCAATTTGGCTCATAATTAAAAGTTAATTAAGCTAAGGGGTTTAGCTTAAGTAATTTCAAAATACCCTTTCACACATGTGAATTGGATCTTGATTTCCTTAATTGAACTTAGGCTATTAAACACCTAAGCATCTACCCAAGGTAGATTAATTAAGTTATGGAACTTTTTAGAATTTTTGAAAATTGATTAAGGGGATAATTAAGTAATTAACTCTTAATTAAGAGGAGATTAAGGAGAGAAGAGGGGGTTTAGGGAATAGCTTGGGGGAAATGGCCCGAAATTATTCCATAAACCTCCTACTTATTGTATTTGACCTTAATCAATCCTAATCATAGGATAAATCCACTAATCATACCCTAATTATGCTTAATTACATGAAAGAGATAATTAGGGAATGAAATAACAATTCTTCCAATGGAGCCCTCAATAAATCTCAAGAAAATTAGGGGAGGCAGAGGTCATCCCCTAAAATGAACCCCAAAAAATTGAGATTGATTGATGACCTAATTAAAGGATAATTAGCTAATTAAATTCCCAAAGAAACCTAAATTCAGAGAAAAGAGTAATTTAAATTCCATTAAATCATTTTAAAATATTCTAGATGAAATTATCTTTCCATAACATTTTTCCTTTTATTTTTCAAATTTTTCTAGAGTGAATTATAAATTTTAGAAGTTCTCTCGATTAATTAAGCATTTTAATTAACCCCAACTAATCCTCGGTCGACACGATGCGTGGTCGCGGCCGACTTTACACGCACAAGGAGGGGTGACTTAAATGTCACATCCCAAATGGTGATGATGGGGCACACACTTATGTTCCCTACCGTCTGATCAAAGATCAGATGGCTAGGAATTCCCTCATAGTTTTAAAAGGGTAATTAAAGATCTAAACGTGCTGAATAATCTTAGCCGTCCATCTAAAATGTGCGAATGGATGACTGAGATGAGCCAAGATCTTCGTTAAGGATCAATGGGGACCTTCTATGATCTAAGGGGAGATCCAGGCTCGATTAATCTCGGATTGGAATGAAAGTGTACTCACACCATATAAGCACAATTACAAACCTATCCAATGGTGGATTTCACATGCCATGAACATTTCTTCCACGAAGGACCAACACCTCCTTAGATAAGTGGTCAAAAAATTCCATACCTCACCGGCGCTCGAGATCGATGAGGTAGCTTCGTCTAGTGAAGATGAAGCCCTGTTGAAATTCTTAGGCCTTGGGATTGAGTGGATTAATTGGTGGACCAACACCACTTCACTTGGACTTCGGCTTTGATTGAATTGATCATATCCTTTCTATGGGAACTCCAATGTGAGCTTGAGTGAGCACGGATTGGTCCTTAGAAGAAGTGTGTAGGAGGAATTTTGAGGAAATCCAGTGTAGAGGAAGTTAGCAATTTACTCTACCTCCCCTATTTTTGCACTGTGCAAAGTTGAGAAAGAAGAATTCAAATCCTCTTTAAAGATCTTGGGAATGCTCTCTGATGATTGCTAAGGGTTCGTAGGCTTCAATCGACAGAGGGTGTATTAAAATTTCAATGAATTAGGGGGAGTATATCTCCCCATATGGCAATCGGATTACCGAACCATGAGTTACCATTTTGATATAATTGATGAGATTGAGAGGGTTGTTTTGACTATTTTGAGTGTGCACATGGTCAGTTTGATCTAAGGATTGGATTGCCAACCTCCCACATGCTGAATTTGAGCTTAAGAGGGAATTTGGAAATTCAATTTCAAGCTAAGTGGTCGGGTTTGGTCTAGGGACCAAATGGGCTGACCCAAACCCATTAGGTTGGGTGCACCATTCTCCCCTAGGTCCCCTTGAGCTTTTAAAAAGCCTCAAGTGAATGTGAAGAGGGTATGACCAAATTACTAATGGATTAAGCCAAAATGTGTTCTATGGACTAGGGGTAGGATGGTTATTTTTCTAATTCTCCACTTTGGGTATGTTGGGTATGTGTAGAAACTTGGTTTGACCAAATTTCATTAGATTTGGAATCCATTTGATAGGGTTTGGCTCATGTTGACCCATTTAGGTCAAAATGGGTCAACTTGGGTCAAGTTGACCAATAGGTCAAATTGGGTCAAACCAAGGGTTGAGTCAAGTTCATATGACCATTTGAAATGTTTTGATGGCTTTGGTTTGGTTCAATTTGGATTAGTTTTGGTTTTGGCTCATATGACTTCATTTAGGTCAAATGGGTCAAGTTGACCTATTTGTCCCATTTGACTTATTTGAGGTAGGTCAAGTTTAGGTTAGTCATATGGAGTGGATTGGTATCTTTGTTTCTAATAAATTTTGGTTAGGTTCAATTTTGGCTCAACATGACCCTTTAGATCATGTTGGGTCTAAGGTCAATTGGGCTAGGTTAGGTCTAGTTGGCCAATTGAGGCTTTGGTCAAGTTCAACAAGTGATTTGGATTGAACTTGACCTAATAGTTTGAGTCAATTTGGCTTAGATCAAGTTTTGACACATTTTGACCCTTTAGGTCAAAAATGGGTCAACTTGGGTCCAATTGGTTAGGCTCAAATGTTGACTTGGCCAAGTTCAATCATAGGTCATGAGTGAACTTAGATCAATGGTTTTGATCAATTTGATCTATGGTGAGATTTGGCTATGTTAGGTTTCATTTTAGGTCAATTAGGTTTGGTTTAACCCAATTTGATTGATTGATCATCCCATGATGATTGTTGATCATGATGAGAGGGGTATATGAGTTTGGTTCAATCCAATTTGATTAGGATCAAAAGTTGTCTCATAAGGGTACTTTAGGTCACTTTGGATCAAGTGAGCTTAAGTGGGTCAAATGACTTGGTGAAAGCTTGATTTGAAGTTGGTTGATTTTATATATGGACTCATGATTGAAATATAAATCCATTTATAAGTGGTTTGATGTCAAATGGGTATTGATCCATTTGAAAATTTCATATTCAAAGGAAGAATATGAAGAGGTTTTGCGTTTGGTTTTGGACTTGGGTTTTGATTGATTAATTGAAGTTTGGATTTCTATATGAGCTCATGATTGTAGGTTTGATTGAACCATGAGAGAAAATCAAGGGTTTGGCTTGATTTGATAATGATTTGGCTAAGTTCAAGATTTTTTTGAAAGGCTTATTGATTTGAGTTGATTTGAGTTTGATTTTTGGAATTGATTTTGATTGTTTGAATTTATATTTTATTTATATATGTGAATGTAAATGAGAATATAAATGGATTATGATAAAGTTTCAAGGATTTGAAGTGGTTCAGGCTAAATCCATTAAAGGGAATTTAAGGAAAATTTTAATTTGAAATTTAATTTTTGAATTGGATTGGATTGATTTATATTTATATTTCATTTATATATGAGAATATAAATGAGAATACAAATAAGTTTTGAGAAAATTTCATGAGTTTGAAATGTTTTGATCAAGGTTAGGTTAAGTCCATTAAAGGGAATTTAAAGGATTTAAGGGAATTTCAAGGATTTTAAATTTAGAATTTATTTTTTGCCTTTGATTATATTTCACTAATATATGTGAATATAAATGAGAATATAAATAAGTTTTGAGAAAATCCCATGGGTTTGAATAGGTTTGATCATGATTTAGGTTTGATTTTGGCTAAGTCCTTTAATGGAAAATTAAAAGGGACTTAAGAACATTTTCATGAATTGATTTTGAATTTTGAATTTGATTTGATGGGTTTGAATTTATATTTTATTTATAAATGTGAATATAAATGAGGTATGAGAAAATCTAAAGTTTGATTAGGTTTGGATCAAGATTTTAGTTAAGTCCTCAAGGGAAGGATTAAGGACTTTGGCAAAATTTGGACTTAGGAATATTTGATGAATTTTGATCATGGGTTTCAATCATAGGTTTCAATCATGGAATTCAATCATAGATTTTATTTGAGTTTGAAGAAAATCAAATTGAATTGATTTGGAGTTTGATTTGATGGAAGGGAAGTGAGAAGTGGTTTAAGCTAAGCGTAGGGAATTTTCCTAACACCCCTAGGGCATGACCTATTCCTATGGCTAACCCTTCTAAGTCTTCTAGGACTAAGGGAGTGTCCTCCTAATCACTAGATGTGTCTTAAGACTAAGGAACTATTAAAGTCTAAGAGGAGTTATATATCTAAGATGGAGGTGTTGAGAGCTCATTCTAAAAATGAGGTCAATACATACCAAAGTTGTTAAGTGAGAATCTATTTTTTTCAAATCAAACATAAATTTGGCTTTCACTTAACATATCTAATTTGTTAAGTGAAGGTTTCATTTTCAAAACATACATTTCACTTAACATATTCAATTTGTTAAGTGAGGGTCTCATTTTCAAAACACAAATTTGGCTTTCATTTAACATACCCAAGTTGTTAAGTGAGCGTCTCATTTTCAAAACAAGAATTTGAACTTCACTTAACATACCAAATTTGTTAAGTAACAGTCTCACTTTCAAAACATACATTTGGCTTTCACTTAACTTACCCAATTGGTTAAGTGATGACCTCTTTGTCAAAACATACATTTGGCTTTCACTTAGCATACCTAATTTGTTAAGTGAGAGTCTCATCATTAAAGCATATATTTGGTTCTACTCAATATACCAAATTTGTTAAGTAAGAATCACATAATCATGTCATATTTGATTCCTACTTAACATATCAAATTTGTTAAGTGAGAATCCTATTCTCAAATTATAACACACAATGATTTCCACTTAATATACCAAATTGTTAAGTGGGAGTCTCATTTTCAAATATATATCAATCACATTTGGCTTCCACTTATCATACCAAACTTGCTAAGTGGGTGTCCCATTTTTCAAACATATATCAATCACATTTGACTTTCATTTAACATACCAAATCTGTTTAAGTGAGAGTCTCATTTTCAATACACATTTGATTCCTACTTAACATACCAAATTTGTTAAGGATCCAACTTTTCAAATCATATCACATTTGGGTTTTCACTTAATATACCAAATTTGTTAAGTGAGAGTCTCATTTTTAAAGAAAAATAAATTTATCTCATAATCACATTTGGCTTTCATTTAACATACTAAATTTGTTAAAGTGAAAGTCTCATTTTCAAACACAAATCAAACACATGTGGCCTCTACTTAACATACCAAATTTGTTAAGTAAGAAGCCCCATTTTCAAATCAACTTATCACAAGCAAAAAATTTTCAAATACACAATCACAATCTCTTCTTAGCATACTCAAATTTGCTAAGTAGAGGTTCTGTCAAATCATCAATATTTTCAAACAAGATACACAAAATACAAATATCTCCAAGAAAATCTCTCCTCAAAATTTAGAACCCCACGCAACCTACCAAAATTGGTTGAGTATGGGTTCTAAAATCAAAATCAAATGGCAAATACTCTCCTCCAAACATCAAAATCTCTACAGTGAACCCCACTTAACATATTTGAATTATTGAGTGTGAGTTCAAAACTCCAAAACTCTATTACTCTCTTGGGAACAAATATTAAAGTAGAAATCTGACTCAAATTATATTTTAACACATGCAGAGATATAGTGCAGGCCGGTTAGTGTAGTTGCTTTTTACAGTCAGTACACATGGTTTCCCAGAAGTTCGTCTTTACTTTTTTTTTCCTTCGGGATGGATTTGGCCTTGGACCGAGCCATCCTCCCTGAGAGTGACTCCACCCACCTAGTTTTCTTTGGCCGAGGATTCGAGGGAGCACGTGTTACCTATGAGGGGGTGACCCTCACCACCACCAATCAGGATATGGTGGTTGGACAAAAGCCAGTCATCCGTATTGACATGCCCTCTGATTCTGAGTACCCTCCATTAAAGAGAAAGGCCACAGTGGTTTCTATGCCCGTTTGTGACAGTTTCAGTACTTTCCCGTCCAGTTGTCCCTACCCTTGCTCTAGCTAAAGCATCTACCTCCTCATTGGTTACCCCGAAGGGAAAGGCTATCTTAGCCTTTGAGATAGTATCCTCCACTTTTGAGGTAAGTACTAGTTCCTGCTTTGCCTTGTTCACTCGTACTCAGTGCCATAATAAAAATTGAAAGATTAAGTAGGAGCACGAGCGAACAGCCAGAGAGCTTGAGGCTGCATCCCATGTAGTCGAGGAGGTTTCTCCCCCTGAGGTCTCTCCACTTTTGACCACAATAAGTTCCACCCCCTCTCGACCTCAGATGGAGAGGAAGATTATCGAAGGATTGCTACTTATCCTCCACCATCAGCATACTATGAGATATCAAATAGGGAACATAGAAGGCCCTATGTCGGACTTATGACTATCCTACGCTAGGTCGGCAGAGCATATGGACGCTCAGAGTCTGGTACTGATTTGCAATCGATGATCCCTAGAAGTGTTAGGGGTT
The DNA here is from genome assembly GCA_021442155.1 of Cymbidium sinense. Taxonomy (NCBI): domain Eukaryota; kingdom Viridiplantae; phylum Streptophyta; class Magnoliopsida; order Asparagales; family Orchidaceae; genus Cymbidium; species Cymbidium sinense. The sequence goes on along the minus strand of CM038230.1, from coordinate 100,990,147 downwards.
AGATCCATAGAGAGAGAGAGAGAGAGATACATGGAGGATCGTGCATATACTCAGGCAGGCAGGAGAGAGCAATGGAGGTATGCCAGGCAGTCGATAGCCTCTGCTCTGATGGATTATTCTGATCGTCACCCCATCAAGGCCGATCAATCAGATAGGATTGTTCTTACCGGTGCTACCTGCTGTAGGCAGAGATCTCCCATTGAGGGGTAGTCAGTATTGACTTCACACTACTCCCCTTATCGTCCACCATCACCCGTACAGCTCACAGCATCCACCACTCCTACTAAGATTCAAAAGCCCCCATCCGGAGATAGACCTTCCCCTCTGGTGATCCTACTATGGCCCATAGATCCTGCTCCCTCCATCCCACCAATTGGGGTGAGATCGAGCTCCCCTGCTCAACCCTCTAGCTCAGGTGTGGTTCCATAGGAGTTGTGACCCCGCAGCATCGTGGTTGCACCACCACCACCACCACCACCAGAGCCAGGACAGCTGAGAGGGGAAGGGGACAATTTTTCCCATGGTAGGATCTCCCAAGGACACCACTCCATCGATGAGCAGTCATGAGCATATCTCTTCTAGTGAGCATGACCCTCCCAGAGCTAGCACTCTAGTGGCAAGTAGTGTTAGATGTATGTCTGAGCAGTCCCCCTCTACCTGGCCAAGTGTGTTTTAAAGAGATACTCGACAACATTTTAACATAGTACTTTAAAAAAGGAAAATAGACATATATTTGGAGGATGAGAGGGTAGCCTTCGATCCTGATGAGGATGACCTTCTTGAGGATTCAACCGAGGTCCATATGGTCGACACTAGGGGCTCCCTCCACAAAGATCAGCATAGTTAGGAAGGTATTGTAGTTGAAGAGGATGATGCCGTCCATTCAACTCAACACCTCCTCCAGCAGCTTAGGTAGATAGATGATCAAATCAATAAGATGGGGAAGAAGATTGAGGAGTTGATGGCAGTGGTTTCAACATTGCAAATTCAGCCCCAGTTTCATAGCCATCTCCTGTAGTGGCCGACAGAGCAGAGTTGGCACACACTTTAGATCATCCGAGATGCATTTCTGTCAAGGAAGATAGTGGTAACTTGCATAGGAAGGTGATGGATAGCACCTCCATGCATGAGAAAGACATTAAAAATATGGTGGAGCAACATGTGAGGGATGCATTGGCGTAAACCTGAGGTGGCTCATCTGTTCCAAAAGGTAGACCCTACCCGGAGGAATTTGATGTTGTCTAATATCCTAAGGGTTTTGTGCCTCCTTCCTTAAAAATCTTTGATGTGGAACCCCCACCAGCACATTGCACACTTCAGGGCCAATTGTTACAACACCAGAGGTAGTACCCTTCTTTTCAGATTGTTTGTTGGCAGTTTAGTGGGTGTTGCGTTTGATTGGTATGTCGAACTGCCTAATGGTTCGATAAAGATATTTTCTGAGTTGGAGCACAGTTGATCTCATTTTTGAGTGAGCTTTCAACTTCTTCATCTTGGACATAGGACACCTCTAGACATTGAGATTTTCTTAGTCTTAAGACACTTCTTGTGATTAGGTGAACACATAACCTAACCTTGGAGACATAGAAGGGTTAGCCATAGGAATAGGTTATGCCTTAGGGGTATTAGGAAGGTTTTCCTACCCTATAGCTTAAACCCAATCCTTCATTCCTTCTTTCAAGTCAAACTTCAAACTCAAATCTTAAATCAATTCCAACTCAATTCATTTTCTCAAATCTTAAACCAAATTCAAAACCTTTTCTAAGCCTTTTGATTTCATCTTATGTACTTAGCTCAAATCAAATCCAAATCACTCCAAACTCAAAATATTTTCTCATAACCCATTTATATTCTCATTTATATTGACAAATATAAATTCAAATAATCAAAACTAAATTCAAAACTCAAGTCCAAATCCAACTTAAATCTAACTTATACTCTTTCAAGTCAAATCCTTGAACTTAGCCAAATCATTCTCAAATCAATCCAAATCCTTGGATTTTTTCCTTCAAACAATCATTTCTTCAATCACATGCCCAAATATAAACCTAAACTACAATCATCATACCAAAATCAAACTAACCTAAATCAAACTCATGCTCATCCTTTGAACTTAAAGTTGTCAAATGAACCAAAATCCATTTGACACAAAATCACTTGCAATTGGATTTATTTTTTAATCATAAGTCTATGGTGAGTTCAACCAAACTTGAATCAAGCCTTGATCAATCCAATTGACCCATTTAGGCTCACTTAACCTAAAGTGACATAAAGCACCTTTTTGAGCCAAATTCTAATCCAACTCAAATTGGATTGAACTAAGCCCATCTAAGCCTCACATCATGATAAACAATCATCATGGGGGTGATCAAACACCTTGAATTGGGTCAAACCAGCTCAAACCTTTCCTTTGACCAAGTCAACACTTAGCCTAAATCTTAATTAAGCCATTTGACCTAAGTTGACCCAAATTGGCCTAAAGTGGTAAAATAGGTCAAATCATGATTTGATCCAAATTTATTACAACCAATGAATAAAGTTCACTCCAAATCACTTATTGAACTTGACCAAAGCCATAATTGAGCCTAAGTTTACCAAATTGGTCAACTTGACCCAACCTAGCCCAAATTGGCCTAAAAGGTCAAATTGGCCAAAATCCAAGTTAATTCCAAATTAAACCAAACTAAAGCCTACAATCACTTTCAATTAACTAATTGAACTTGACTCAACACCTAACATAACCTAATTTGGTCAAATTGGTCAAATTGATCAACTTGACCAATTTGACCCTTTTGAACCTAAGTGAGTCAAACCCAACCCAACCTAACCCAAATGGAACCCAATTTGATTGTCCAAAATCATTTGGAAATGATAATTGAACATAATCCAATTCCCCATTGGATATAATTTGGTCAAATGGGTAATTTGATCCAATTAAATTCAAACATAACCCATTGACCCTAACTTGGGTCAAATGGGTTTAAGCCAAAAAAAAAATTTGAAATGAGTTAACTTAGTGAAATTCAAATTATCTTAAAGATAAAATATCACTTAATTAAGTCAATCAAGTCATTTCACTTAACCAAAAATCCAATTCAAAATACATAAAGCCAAATGGATCAACATACCCAATACACTTTGAAAATTGAAAATTAATAATTTCTAACACATGGAGAATTATTAATGATTAAGCACATAAACATTTAACATTAAATTGAACATTAATCAAAGGATGAAATTGTGATAAAACCATTTATCCAAGGGTTAGTCAAATGCACTAATTCCAACCAAATCACATGGAATGGGGATGAGGCTCCCTTAAATCTTTCTAATGAAGGTTAACATCCATAATCAAACCATTTAAACTTATCTTACTTTATCACACTAAAGTCCAAATGGTTAAATAAGGAGGGAAGGGGAGAAAGTCAAAGGTATCTTCCCATTTGCTAAGACCATTCCTCATCATCCATTAGGGAGAAGGCTGCCTTCAAGTGAAGGCAACAAATCTAGCTAAGTTCCAAGCTTTCCATTCCACCCTCCATTCAAGAAAAATGGAAATAAAAAAGGGCAAGAGGGGGTTGGCCAAAGGAGAGTATTCACCTAGAGCATTCCTCAAGCCAAATTGAAGTTTCCATCACCTTCTCCATCCAAAATCGAAGCAAAGCGAACCCTTCCCCATTCCTAGAGCTTCCCGCAAGGGGGAGAACCACTAAAACTTAAAAAGGAGAGCCAAGGCTTGGTCTAGGGAGCAATTCACAAGGAGAGAGCTCGATTCCTTTATCAAGCAAGCTTATTCCAAGGTTCTGAAACTATCGAGTCAAAACTGAAGCCAAATGAGCAAGGGATCAAGGTACGCCATTAACACCCTCTCTCTTTCCTTTTAAGCTTTCGGCCTTGGTCAAATGTGCAGGAAACTTGATCTCAAGTGATATAAAGTCATATGGATTGAAAGGATTTCATTCACGGAGTGTTTCACAATTAAAATCAAGTGATTTCATCACCTAGATCAAAAGTTATTAACAAAACAAAATGGATGGCTCTCGGCTCCCATAGTGATCGGGGGAGATGAAATGAGGACCATCCATTCCATATTTAGGCAGACCGGTTTAATTTTCACCCTTAAGAATCATAATGATCAACCATCCGATCTTCGATGGATGGTCCCGATTGTCCAAGCGAAGTCGACGAGGATGCCACGTATGTGTAAACCACGCGACGTGTGGCATGACTCCCATGCAGCGCATGATGCCGCTATGCCGCGTGGGGCTCGTCACTTAAAATCGGTTAAAACTGTTATCTTACAGTTTAAAAATCATTAAAAGTAACAGAAACTTATAAAATTCATAGGAAATGAAAGAAAAATCAGAAAAAATGCAAATGAGGGCTCTATGGATTTGTTTTGATGAGAGGAATCCATAAATATTAAAATCCTTAATTTTTATTGGATATTTTCCTTAATTTGGGTTTAATAAAATACATTAAACCCTAATTACTCTCAAACCATTAAGCCAATTAAAATGAAACTTTAGGAAAATGCAACTAAACCTTAAAACACACTTTAGGAAATTTTTTCACGTTTTAATTCACTGAATTCAATGAAAATTATAATTTCATATGTTTAATTCATAAATTAATTAAATTAATTAATTTTTAATGAAATAATTAGGGAAATTTAATCAAACAACCTTAAATCAACTTGTTGAACTTTAGTGAACACTAAAACACCACTGAAACTCAATTAAACCTAATAATCCTTAAATTGACTTAATTAAGCAATTAAATGAATTAAATAATTCAATTAAATAATGTGAACTTAATTAAATCATAATAAATCAACCAATAATCTACAAAATTTTGAATAAACCCTCATTGTAAACATATTTGAGTGAGGAATCTATGAAAAATATAATCCTTAACTGCATCTCATTGAATTAGGCTTAATTTAGGTTTTAATGAATAATTAAAACTCTAATTACTCCCTAATTACAATTCTAATCAAAATGAAACTTCGAACACATGAATTTGGCATGTAACCTCACTTGCCAGAAAATTTTCTAACCCAAATGATCTCTGGGTTAGGAGTTGTTAAATTTCTAAATCCTTAGATCAATGCTAAATAATAATGGATTAAGGAAATTCATTAACCCATTAAATCACATAATAATAATGAACCAACTTTAATCAAATGTCAGAAATACTTAGGGTAATTCATCTAAACATCCTAAGTGAATTGAGGTGATCAAATTCAATCTTAAGTTAATAAAATAAAACCTTAGGCTAATAAAATTATTAATCACCTTAAACATTAAACTTTCTTCCTTCTTTCTTGATTTGGATGTGCTTGTTCCAAAGGCATCACATGGTATATAAGACTTGGTCTTATAACCAATGCTCATCCTAATCCCTCATAATACTCATTCTAATCCTAATGTAAAATTATATTAAAAAGAAGAAAAGTAAATCTAAGTACACCTACAAAATAAATGTTAGCTAAACACACTATACAACCTAAGCAGTTATGTGAATAATTTAGACTTAGCACCCCACACATGGGTAACCAAACCCACCTATCCTAACTTGGGCTATGCTTAGGGTCATAAACAACCTAAGCAGCAAAAATATTTATATTTTTGTTACAACTACCCCTTAAACACCAAAAAAGCATGATTAGCTAATATCTAACATTGACTATGCATACACCATAACATCTAGTCTAAAATAGTACATCACAAAGCAAGCATCAATCAAGCCATACACCACCATAACATAAAGCTAGAAATGGTGACTTAGTCTAAAGTGTGTGCATCAAGGCTTATGGGGTATGTCCTAACTAGGCTTTCAAGTTGTAATTTGCTAATTGTGAAGGAATTTTAATTATAAAGGGGTGGTTTCTCTTTGAGTGATTTAATTAATTTGAAGATTTTTACTTAGTATTTTCTTTTATTTCATATGACCTACACAAAATAACTAAGTATTATAAAGAGAAGAAAGAGAGGAGACCCTATTTCATCCCTACCTTAAGTCACTTCTAAAGCAAATTAATTAATCAATTTCTTGTAGTGAATGGATTATTATATATTTTTATTAACCCTAAGTTTAGGTTCACCCTAAATGACCTTATTCAATAAGAAAGGCAACTTAAGATTTATTAGAATGGATTACTATCACATAACTGTTGACCTCATTTTAAGAATGAGCTATCAACACCTCCATCTTAGACATAGGATTTCTCTTAGAATTTAAGAGTTCCTTAGTCTTAAGACACATCTAGTGATTAGGTGGACACTCAACCTAGCCCTAGAAGACTTAGAACAGTTAGCCATAGGAATAGGTCATGTCTTAGGTGTGTTAGGAATTTTCCTACCCTTAGCTTGAACCACTCCTCACTTTCCTTCTTTCAAGTCAAACTCCAAACAATTCTATTTGATTTTCTCCAAAGTTAAATCAACTCCATATGATTGAAATCCATGATTGAAATATATGACTAAATCCCATGATCAAAATCCATCAAAATTCCTATGTTCAAATTTTCCTAAGTCCTTAATCCTCTCTTAAGGGTTTAGCCAAAATCATGATCAAAATATAATCAAATCTTTGAGATTTTCTCATGATTCATTTATATTCTCATTTATATTCACATATATAAATGAAATATAAATTCAAACTAATCAATCTAAATTCAAAATTCAAAATCAATCCATCAAAAATTCCTAAGTCTTTTAAATATTCCTTTTAATGAACTTAGTCAAAATCAACTCCAAATCAATTCAAGTCATGGGATTTTCTCAAAACTTATTTATATTCTCATTTATATTCACATATATAAATGAAATATAAATACAAACTCATCAAATCAAACCCAAAAATTAAATTTCCAATTTAAAAATTTCCTTAAATCCTTTAAATTCCTTTTAATTGATTTAACCCAAATCATGATCAAACCTATTCAAATTCACTGGATTTTCTCAAAACTCATTTATATTCACATATATAAATGAAGTATAAATATAAATCAATCAAATCAAATCCAAAAATTAAATTCCAATTTAAATTTTTTTCCTAAGTCCTTTAAATCCTTCTTAATGGACTTAGCCTAAATCATCATTAAACCACTTTAAATCCTTGAAATTTTCTCATGATCCATTTATGTTCTCATTTATATTCACATATATAAATGAAATATAAATTCTAACAATCAAAACCAATTCCAAAAATCAAACTCAAATCAACTCAAAATCCAATCTAAGCTTTTCAAGTCAAAATCATGAACTTAGCTTAATCAACTTCAAATCAAGTCAAACTCTTGATTTTCTCTCATGATTCAATCAACTCTAATCATGAGCTCATGTATAAATCCAAACTCCAATCACTCAATCAAAACCTAGGTCAAAAATCAAAGCCAAAACCCTTTCATATTCTTCCTTTGAATATGAAATTGTCAAATGGATCAAAACTCATTTGACTTCAAACCACTTGTAAATCAATTTATATCTCAATCATGAGTCCATATACAAGTTCAATCAACTTCAAATTAAGCTTTGACCAAGCCATTTGACCCAAAGTGACCTAAAGTATCCTTATGAGCTAAATTTTGATCCTAATCAAATTGGATTGAACCAAACTCATATATCCCTCTCATCATGATCAACAATCATCATGGGATGATCAATCAATCAAATTAGTCAAACCAAGTACCAAAAAGTCAACACTTAACCCAAAATAAAACCTAATATAGTCAAAATCCATCATAGGCCAAATTGATTGAAACCATTGATCTAAGTTCACTTAGGACCTATGTTTGAACTTGACCAAGCCAACATTTGAGCATAACCTAGCTCAATTGGCCACTTGACCCAAGTTGACCCATTTTGACCTAAAGGGTCAAAATGTGTCAAAACTTGATCTAAGCCAAATCGATCCAAAACAATGGGTGAAGTTCATTCCAAATCACTTATGGAACTTGACCAAAGCCTCTATTGGCCAACTAGACCTAACCTAGCCCAATTGACCTTAGACCCAACAAGACCTAACGGGGTCATGTAAAGCCAAATTTGAACTTAACCAAAATTGATTGGAAACAAAGATACCAATCCACTCCATATGACTAACCTGACCTAAACCTACCCTTGACCTACCTCAAATAAGTCAAATGGGTCAAATAGGTCAACTTGACCCATTTGACCTAAATGAAGTCATATGAGCCAAATTCAAAGTCATACCAAATTGAATCAAACCAAAATCACCAAAACATTTCAAATGGTCATGTGAACTTGACCCAACCCTTAGTTTGACCAAATTTGACCAATTGGTCAACTTGACCTAAGTTGACCCATTTTGACCCAAATGGGTCAACATGAGCCAAACCCTATCGAATGGATTCCAAATCCAATGAAACTTGGCCAAACCTAGTTTCTCCACATACCCAACATACCCAAAGTGGAGAATTAGAAAATGACCATCCTACCCCTAGGACATAGAACACATTTTGGCTTAATCCATTGGTAATTTGGCCATACCCTCTTCACATTCACTTGAGGCTTTCCTAAAAGCTCAAGGGGACCTAGGGGAGAGTGGTTGCACCAAACCCAATGGATTTGGGTCAGGCCATTTGGTCCCTAGACCAAACCTGACCCTATGGGTCAAAAATGAAAATTCAAACTCCCTCTCAAGCTCAAATTCAAGCACATCGGAGGTTGGCAATCCACTCATTGGCTCAAATCGACCATGTGCACACTCCTAACTGATCAAACAACCCTCAGCCTATGATCAATTGGATCAAAATAGCAAAGGCATTGCCGATCGTCCGATCCTTCAAGGGGGAGATATACTCCCCCTAATTCAATTCAATTCTCACTGGCCCTCTGTCGATTGAAGCTAAGGAACTCAGATCAATCATCAGAGAGCACTCCTGAGCTTCCTAGAGAGGATTGAAAAAGGCCATTTCTCAATTTTTAAATAGTGAAAACAGGGGAAGCCAATTGAATTGCCAACTTCTTCCACACTCAATTTCCTTCCAATTAATTTTGCACACTTCATCAAAGAGCTAAGTCGAGTGCACCTGAGATTTTATTGGAGTTATCACAGCAAGGAAGGATCCAATTCGATCAAAGCCGCAAGCCACCTAAGGAGGAGTTAGTCCATACATCAATCAACTCAACCTCAAGTGTTCATACTCTCAGCAAGGCTTCGTCTCAACCAGACGAAGAAGCTTCTCCAAGAGAATCGAGCGTCGATGACCACCTTCGGGGAGGTATGGGATTTTCTGACCAATAAACTCAATGTGGAGTGGAGCTTTGTGAAAGAAATTTTCACCCCATCGATTTTTGACTGTTGGATTTTCCGCTCTCTGTCTTTAGATGGTGGGAGTTGAGTTTGGTCTGATTCCATGCTAGATCGAGCTTGGACCTTCCCCTTGATCATGGACGGTCTCTGTTGATCAAGGGGAAGAACTTGGGAGATCTCAGCCATCCATCTACGCATTTTAGATGGACGGTTGAGATAATCCTGCATGTTTAGAAATCCTTTTACCCTTTTTAAAATGCAGGGAGATCCTTGGTCATTCGATATTTGATCAGACGGCAGAGGATTAAAGCTCGTGCGCCACCAACTGCCCCCAAGATGTGACAACTTAAGTGATCCCCTCACAGCACGACACGTGTAAAGTGCGCTAACCGACGCCTCCACGTGTCGTGCCATGAGCCAGAGATTAGTTAGGGATTATTTTAAATGCTTAATTAATTCCTAATTCACTTAGAGATCTTCCAAAATTCATAACACTTGCTAGAAAATTCAAAAAAATATGAAATAAAATCCTATGGATAGATAATTAAACCTAGAACATTTTAAAATTAATTTCAATTAGTTTTAAATTATGATTTTCTCATAATTTGGGTTTATTAGAAAGTTTATTTTGTTAATTATTTTTTAATTAGGCCTCTCATTAATCCCAAATTTCTTGGGTAAGTTTTAGGGGATGACTTTTGCCTCTCCTAAATTTCTTGGGATTTATTGAAGGCTTGATTAGAATAATTGCATATGGTTTCCTTAATTACCCTCCTCATGTAATTAAGCATAATTAGGTATTATTAGTGGATTTAACCTATGATTAGGGTTGATTAAGGTCATATCCAGTAAGTAGAAGGTTTATGGAATATTTTTGGGGCATTTTCCTTAAGCTATTCCCTAAACCCCCTCTTTTCTCCTTAATCTCCTCTTAATTAAGGGTTAATTCATTAATTATCCCCTTAATAAATTTCTAAAAATTCTAAAAAGTTCTAGAACTTAATTAATCTACTTTAAGTAGATGCTTAGGTGTTTAATAGCCTAAGTTCAATTAAGGAAATCAAACCCCAATTCACATGTGTGAATGGGTGTTTTGAAATTACTTGAGCTAAACCTCTTAGCTTAATTAACTTTTAATTATGAGGCAAATTTTATTAGGCCTTTTCCTTATTAGGTGCATTGCAAATTTAAATTTCTTATGGGTTTTATGTCATCTCATTAGCTCATAATTATTTGGTTATTTCTTCTAAGGTGGTGTAGGTAAGGGTTAATTAAGTTACTTAATTCATACCTTAACCTAATCAATGCTTAAAAAATGGATCTAATTACCTAAAAATTAAGCAAAAATATCAAACACAAGTAGGAATGGGTTAGGAATAGCAAACTCATCTCACCTTTTCAAAATTAAATCAAACTTGAAACTAAACAAAAATCACTTTGAATTCACTTTGGTTTATTTTAAACTATCTTATTCCATAAGAATGTCTTTAGGATTTAATTAAAGTGAGTTTGTTTACATGCTTTCATTACTTTGAATCTTTCCCCAACATGTTAAATTTGTATGTCATGTGGTTTCATGTATTCATATTTTTCAAATTCAAGTTTAAAATGAAATTGTTTACTTTATGTCAAATTTGCATGTGTTGGCTAAAGTAGAAATATGGATGGCTATTATCACCACTAAATTCAAATTATTTTCAAAACATATAAATCAAATATTAAAATCTGAAAGTATGTTACTTATGATTTAATTATGAGTTTGCATGTGATAGATTATAAAGGTATGCTTTGATTTGGTTTCCTTTCTTTCTTATGTTGGTATAATTTTGAATAAGAGTTGGTATGATGTAGGGTTCATTTGGAAAGAACACAACACTTACTTAATTTCATACCTCTTCATCCCTATGTGATCACCAAAGAAGGGTTACCTATACTTGCATACACAAATTGTATAAATAAAATGAATCCATTAAACAACTTTTGCATTCTTCTTTTCCATTTCATTTCTTTTATACACATGTTTGTATTTAAGAAAAGTGGTAAATTAGTCTGGACAACCCCGAGGTTGTGAGGCTTTAAGTAGCCCTAAGTAGGTTTTATACCTTACACCTCTGGTTAACAATGGTGTTGTACTCACTTATGCCTTTCTTACTTTCATATGTGTATGTGCAAATTTGGATAAAGAAACATTTGTCTACTAAAGAAAATCATGCATATTCAACTTCCAAATTTCCTTAAATGAATTACTTAGCATGCATCATAAAGTGTGTTAAATACTCTCATTTGCATGTATAGATATGCTTAGGTCCATCCATATGATGTTATACATGTTGGAAAAGAAATGAAGTAATGTGTGTTATGTGAATTTTGATTTATTTTATTTAATCTTAAAGTGCCTTTCTTTTTTATTAGGTTTGTTTAGAGTTTATCTAAACTTAGGATTAATTGAAAATTTTAATCAAAACATTTACCTAAACCAAACTAAAATGTGAACCTACTTTAGAAATTACTTAGGTTAGGGAAGGAAAGAGAAGTTCTCTTCTCTTTCCCTCTCTTAATAACTTAGTAATTAATTATAGGATTCATAAACCAAATCAAAACATGAAATAAAATAAATCCAAAATAATTAAACAACTTAAATGAAACCCTCCTTTAAGTTGAACATGTTCTTCACACTTAAAAAATTTGAACCTAAAGTCATAGCTAAGCATACCACATAAGCCTTCAAAGCACACACATTAGCCTATATCATCACTTATAGCCTTAGGTTAGGTCGGTACATGGTTTGATGCTTTATTTTGTTTCATGATATATGTTTTAGACTGGACATTAGGGTGTATGCTCTTAGAATGAATGGTAGGATGATCTTAGTCTAACTATTCTTTTCTATAGGGGATTGTGCTTAAGGGGGCGCTATCATAAATAAAAATATAAATACTTTTGCTTGCAGGTGCTTATACCCTTAAGCATAATCCATAGGCCAGGTGGATTTCATCACCCATGTGTGGGGTGATAAGTCCAATATACATGCTTGGAATTTATGCAATTTTTTTTAGCTAACCTTTATTTTGCAGGTGTTAGTTAGATTTATCTTTTCCTTTTCATGTAAATTTATATAATTAGGATTTTGGAATGATTATTATGGGGATTAGGATGAGCATTGGTCATAAGATCCTATCTTATGCACCATGTGAAGCCTTAGAGTATCTACCTTCCAACCATTCAAGAGAAAGAACCAAAGAAGAAAGAAGATAAGAAAGAAGAAAGAAGAAAGAAGAAAGAAGAAAGAAAGCTTGAAGACCCCCATAACAATGAATTCTTTGCTTAATTATAATTTAATTCATTTTTCCGAGTTGTATAAGGGTAAAGATCGGCTACCCACATTTGATATTTTCGGGTTTGTGTGGTGGTGCCTGACCACAATGGCCTGTTATTCTTTTTGTGCTTAGCTTTATAAATTGGTTGATGATTTGTTTAGCATGTGCATTAAGTGGCATGTTTTTCCTAGTTTCTTACTTGCTTTATGTATGTCCTGGATGTGGATTAGGCTCTTTAGGAAAAATAAATCTTTTACCCAACTTAACAACTCATAACCTCACCTAAAGATTAGGTTTAAAATTAAGATAAAAGAATTAGTAACCCCTTAGCTGGATGAGCATTTCTTTTGTAATATCATGCACAAATGCATCTTATTTCTCTCTTGATTGGAGGGCTTCCACTTTTATGAGAGAAACTTGGCTTGACCTGTGAGAGCTATGGTGGAAACTCACCTCCTCCCTTCTCGCTGATTTTTGGCCCATAATCTTTATTTATCATGGATTAGGCATATGAATCATATTTTCCTGAGTCAAAAATGATTGTCCAAATTAAAATAAAAATAAAATTTGAATTGCATTATATTTAGGTCATTTGAAGCATACCTTTACATGATCTAGTCTCTTTAGGGAGTGAGTTTAAGGACTTAGTCTCTTCCTAAATAATAGCAAGTTAGCTATCTTGCATAAGCATAAATACTTGCCTACATATATTTAAAATCGTAAGAGGAGTTAGTTGGCGGCCACCCCTAGGCGGTTATAAGTCCAAGCTGTCGGGTGATTTATCTTTTCTTGTAAGCAAACCAATTACCCATTTTTCACCTTAGATTTAGGTTGTGCTTCCGGCCCTCGTCAAAGCTTCCTAGATTTAGGTTCTGAGGTTGCTTCTCCCTTTTGTGGGCCATAAGCTTAAATCCTCGCCTCTTAGATATTTTCTTAATCTTGTGTTAAGGAATCATATGTTCTAAATTTTAAATGAAAAATATAACTCAAACTAACTAAATCAATTTCAAAAATATAAATCCCAATCATAGGATAGTTTGAGATGCTCACTAGTTTCCTAAAATCACAAGCATCTCTACTTATTCCCATTTGGCTTCGATAATAAATCTCTCTTTGATCAATCCCATTTGATCTTCAAAAAATAAACCAATCGATTGATAGTCCTTCCCTATTGAAAACTTCAGAGATAATAATCTTTTACCTTAATCGAGAGTTTTCCTAAGGAAATCCCATTCCTTAGGATGTAATTAACTACAGGGGCTTTCCCCTGTATGGAACTTAACGAACCTGATTTTAAAATAAACTCTGCCTAACTTTTTTATGTAAAGTAGAGGAAGAATCTCTGGTACACTTTGAAGACCCAATGTCCTTGGGAGTCTTTATTTTGGTGATTAGGTCCATTATAGGGTGGTGACTTCTATCTTTCGAGATAGTACACCTCTCCTTAATGCCGTACCCAATCACCTTAATAAGTACATCTGTGGATCTGCATGGCATCCCAAAAAGATGCATTTTTATAGGTCTCCTCTTTCTTTTCTCACCACAGATTTGAAAGGCGACTCCTATATTCAAAATTTTTCACCACAATAACACATATTCATTCATTTCTTTCCATCATGTACATCATGCATATGAGTAGATCCTAGGCATACTTATACATACAATGTATGTTTTAGCACACTTAAATGATGAATGCAAAGAAGTATGTTTGGAATTTAAATATTTCATTTAATTAGATTATGAATGCATGCCTTTTTAATAGAAAAGGAGGAATTTTTCATTCATTAGTTAGGTACACATTCACATGTATAAAAGTTTTAAGAGAGTATGACGTCATTATTTTCTACACCAGGGTCATAAAGTACAAGACCTACTTAGGGATACTTAAAGCCTTGCAGTCCCGAGGTGTCCAGACTAATATATAACTTTTCTTAGATACATGTAGATGTATAAGCAACTATAGAGATAGGAAAACCCATGCAAAAGTTGTGTTTAATTTAGTTGATTTATGATTCTTATTCATTGGCCACATCATGCATACATATGTATAAGAGTTTTAAGTGAGTATGATGTCATTATTTTCTGCACCAGGGGCGTAAAGTGCAAGACCTACTTAGGGCTACTTAAAGCCTCACAACCTCGAGGTGTCCAGACTAATATATCACTTTTCTCACATACATATGAATGTACAAAAAGAATCACAAGGATAAGAAGTCATACAAGAAGTCATATTTGGTTTGATTACATGATTTATATATGTGATATGAAATTCTTCCTAAGTCTTAACATGGAGATGCATAGGAGTAGATTTAGGCAAATGTTGTGTTCTTTTCAAATGAACTATACACTTGCAAATCCTATCTAAATCCATGTAAGGTAAGGAAAGAGAACTTCATATTACATACCTTATATTATCATCACATGCAAACTTATAGATATTTGTAATTAACATCACTTCATATTATTGTAATAGATTTATGGACTTTTAAAAATAGCTTTTGATTTAATAGTTATAATAGCCACACATATTTTAATTTAAGTCAACACATGTAATTTGACATAAAAGAAAACCATTTCATTTAGTTTTAAATAAAATGAATGCATGATTTCACATGGCAAGCAATATTTAGCATGATTGGAAAGAAATAAAGGAATATAAGCACATGATCTCATTCATCCCAATTAATTCGTAAGGACAAACACATTAAATAAGGCTATTTAAAATGAACCAAAATTCTTTAAAGACATTTTTAACTTTGAGTTTGATTTGATTTAGGAAATATGAAAGAAGTTTGCTACTCCTAATCCAATTCCCCATGTGTGAATTAACTTGGTTTAATGAAGGATATTTAGGTTGATTTTATGTTTTAATTAGGTTAAGGTATAAATTAGGTGAATTAATTACCCCTTTCTTATATCACTTTAAGTTAATTAACTAAATAACAATAAGCCAATATGATATGCAACTACATGAAAGGTAAATTTGCAATGCTCCTAAGAAATGAAAGGGGCCTAATGCAATTGGCTTATGATTAATAGTTAATTAGGCTTAAGGGATCTCACTTAACTACTTTTATGATTTTCTTATGCATGTGAGCTAACGATAATTTCATTATCTCTTACCTTGGGTTATTGAACACCCAAGGAGCTACCCAAGATAAATTAAAGGTTGCTTAGATGTGAGGTGGATTTTAGATTGAGTTAAATCAAGCTTATTAATTAGTTGATTGAATTCTTTGATTATATTTTTGATTAAGATGATGAAATTAATTTAAGGAGAGGAATCAAGGATAAGGCCTCAATTCTTAATCCCTAAGTCATTTCAAACATTCAATTAGGCTCTAATTTTTGTCTTGGACATCAATTAATTAATTAAGTAACTAATTACCTCATTAATCATCAACCGATTTAATTCCAAAAAGTAAAGGAAATCTAGAAATGAATTAGGAAAAATATCCCAATTACACTCCCTGAGTTCCCTTATTATTCTGCAAAGGTAATTAGGTTTAAATAATTAATTAAACAAATGTTCATTTATTAATTATCACTAATTAAATTAAGAGAGTGGTTAAGGCTTAATCAATTGATTTTCCTAATTAAGCAACCAATAAAATCTCAAAAAAAAAGGGGGAGGCAGAGGCCATCCCCTAGACATCCACAAAAAATTTGAGATTAATTGGATGCTTAATTAAGGGATAATTAAGCTAATTAGATTTTTGATTAAACCTTAATTAAGCCAAAATCACTATTCAAAATCAATTAATAATAATTTTCCTAGATTCTACTTTGGAATACCTTTAAAATAAGCCAAAGTTTGCATTTTTTTTGTATTTTTCCATAATTAGTTATGAATTTAGGAAGTTTCAGCCTTAAAAAATTAATTAAAATAGCTTAATTAAAGCCTTAATTCCATCGGGCCATGTGGCGGTTGACACGGTGCACTTTCCACGTGGTGCGATGAGAGTGGCTATTTAAGCAGTCACATCCATGCACTGACTCAGTCAGCGGTGGATACGCTTTCCCGTGGACCATCCCATCTAAGATCGGATGGTCATAATCATGCAAGTTAAGGGAGAAAACATAGGAGATTGTTGACCTCACTTTTGGAGTGAGCTCTCAGCTTCTCCATATTAGACATACGACTCCTCTAGACACTAGGAGTTCCTTATTCTTAAGACATTTCTAATAATTAGTGAATACTTAACCTAACCCTACAGACTTAGAAGAGTTAGCCATATGAATAAGTTATAAGGGTATTAAGAGGACTTGCCTACCCTATAGTTTGAACATAATCCTTGCCTCCCTCCTTCAAACCAATCCAAATCAAATCTCAAATCAATTCTAACTCAATTGATTTTCTCAAATCTCAAATCAATTCCAACTCAATTGATTTTCTCAAATCATAAATCAATTCAAACTTCAAATTCAAATCTAAATTCAAATCCAAATTCAAATCCAAATAATTAATCAATTACAAATCAAGTGATTGAAACCCATGTTTGAATTCAAATCTCAAAATATTTCCTAAGCCTTTTGATTTCATCTTATGGACTTTAACTCAAACCAAATCCAAATCACTCCAAACTCAAAAGATTTTCTCATAACCCATTTATATTCTCATTTATATTCATGAAATATAAATACAAATAACCAAAATAAATTCAGAACTCAAATCAAAATCCAACTTATATCCCTCAAGTCAAATCCTTGAACTTAGCCAAAATATTCTCAAATCAATCCAAACCCTTGGATTTTCTCTTCAAACAATCACTGCTTCAATCAGATGCCTAAATATAAACATAAACTACAATCACCAAACCAAAATCAAACTAACCCAAGTCAAACCCATGTTCATCCTTTTAACTTAAAACTATCAAATGAATCAAAACCCATTTGACTCTAAATCACTTGTAATTGGATTTATATGTCCATCATAAGTCCATATGTGAGTTCAACTAAACTTGAATCAAGCCTTGATCAAGCCAATTAACCCATTTAGGCTCACTTGACCCAAAGTGACTTAAATGACCTTTTTTGTGCTAAATTATAATCCAACCCAAATTGGATTGAACTAAGCTCATCTAAGCCTCACATTGTGATCAATAATCATCCTAGGATGATCAATCACTCAAATTGGGTCAAACCTAACCTTTGACCAAGTCAACACTTAGCCCAAATGAAGCCTAAACAAGCCAAAATTCACTATAAGCTAAATTGATTGAAACCATTGTTCTAAACTAATTCATAATCAATGATTGAACATGATCAAGCCATCAATTTAGCCAAACCAAGCATAATTGGCAACTTAACCTAAGTTGATCCAAATTGAACTAAAAAGTCAAAATGGGTCAAATCTTGATCTAAACTAAATTGATCCAATGGGTCAAATTCAATTCAAATCACTTGTTGAACTTGACCAAAGCTTCAATTGACTAATTAGACCCAACCTAGCCTAATTGACCATGAACCCAACTTGACTTAAATGGTCAAATCAATTTGAAATCAAACCAAATAAAAATTGATTTAAACCAAAGCTTGTAATACATTTCAAATGATCAACCAAGCCTAAACTAACCAATGACCTAACCCAATTGGGTCAAATGGGTCAAATTGGTCAACTTGACCCATTTGACCTAAATGAACCAAACCAAATCTAAACTAAATTAAACCTTACCAATGATACTCATAGGCTCCAAATGATCATTCGAACTTGACCTAACCCATGGTTTGACCTAATTTGACCTAACTTGACCTAAATGAGTCAAATTGAACCAATTCAAATGAAATGAACTCCAAATCACTTGAAATTTGGCCCAACCCATTTTCAAATCATTTCAAATCTGCCCAAATCAAAATCATGATCAAATGACCACTTTTCCCCTAGGTCAAGGGGTATCATATGACCAAATTCACTTGGAATTTTGTCATTTCCTTTTCAGGGCCTCTTGGCATCCTCCCATTGATGAACATGGCCCAATGAGCTTGGGTTGGCCATGACTCAAGCCAAGGCCAAATCAACCTCTCCAATGGAAATTGAACACTTGCAAATCCAAATGCACTCACCTAGCACATGGGCATCCACTCTCCTTCCCTCCACTACCCAAAATGACTCACATGGGGATGTTTGGTAGCTCAAATTATGCCTCCGATCCATGCCATTGATCAAAAATAGAAAAACTACCCATCACCGTCTGATCCAAGGAGGGGGAGATATACTCCCCCTCATTCTCACTCAAATGACAAGGACTCATTTCAACAGAGCTAAGGAGATTCAATCGAAGCCTCCCCAAGCTTTTCCAAACCATTCCCAAGCTCCATTGATTTCCCATTCTCGGTTTCACTCAAAGCCAAAATAAGGGAGATCAATCTCGAGCACAACTTATTCAATTCTCCATCAAAACCAAATTAACCTTGCAAGCACCATCGGTGGACTTCATCGAGCTCAACCAAGTCATTTCCCAAGTCTCCAAGCCATAGGAAGAATCACTTCAATCAAAGTCGATCTCCATTGAAGGGGAGCTTGGTAAACCGAACCATTCACTTCAAATCAAGATCTAATTCCTTCAATAGGGCTTCGTCTCTACTAGACGAAGCTACCTCCTCTGTGGAAGCATTGATGATAGCCTTCGGCGAGGTAATTGCTCAAAATCGTAGCCATAGAAAAATGTGTATGGTCCTTTTTAAAGGAAATTATAACCCCATCAAATCTTGACCGTTGGATGTGCATCCCCCTCCTTCCGAAGGTGTGGGATCATTTTGATCCCAATCCGAGCTTGGGTGAGCTCGAATTGAACGGGGAGAGACGAATGGTGTTTGTCGCTCGTTGCTCACAAAGGAGAAGGATCACACACCATCCATTCCACTTGATTGGAACGGACGATTGTGAATAGATCACACTAGATCCCCTTTGATTTAAGCCTAAATCACAAAATTAATCTTGGCCGTCCGATCTTAGATTAGACAGCCCTTAGAGAAAGCACGTCCACCGCTAGCTGACTCAGCAGACGGATGCGACAACTTAAATAACCTATCCCATCACGCCACATGGAAAGCGTGTCGCGTCAGCCACCACGTGGCCCAATGGGATTAGGGGGTTAATTAGGCTTAATTAATTCATTTTTAATGCTAAAACTTCCAAAATTCATAACTAATTGTAACAAAATCCAAAAAATATCAATAAATACTCATTTTAAAGATAATTCAAAAAGAATAATAGAAAATTAAAATTAATTAATTTCAAATAGTGATTTTAACTCAATTTAGGTTTTATTATAAATATAATTAAGTTAATTACTCTCTAATTAATTAGGCAATTAACTCCAAACTTTCAAAGATTAATTAGTTGGATGATCTCTATCTCTCATGATTTTTTTGGAATTTATTGCTTGATTAATTAGGGGAATATCTTATTTCATCTCTAATCACTCTTTTAATTAATTAAATGATTAATTAACATGTTAAACGATGATAAATTCATTAATTAAGTTTAATAATCATCATCAAATAGTGAATGGACTTAGGGAATGAGATTAGGACTTCTTTTTCAATCTTTTCCCCTAAGTCTATTTCATTTGGATAAACACTTAATTAAGTTATAATTAATTAATGATTTAATCACCTCATTAATTAGTTCAATTAATCAAACTCAAAACTAAATTATTCCAGAACTTAATCATTTAATTCTTGGGTAGATTCTTAGGTGTTCAATAACCTAAGAAAATTTCAAAGAAAATTATAATCAAACTACATGTGTAGGAGGGTTATAAAAGTACTTAATTAAACCCTTTAACTTAATTAACCAATAATTGAGAGCCAATTGCATTAGGCCCCTTCATTTCCTAGGAGTGTTGCTGATTTAATTTCCATGTGGTTGCATATCATATGTTGGCTCATAATTACTTGAATAATTATGTTAAAGTGGTATAGGTAAAGGATAATTAATGGATTTCATTCATACCTTAACCTAATCAAAATATAAAATCAACTTAATTGTTCTAAATTAAACCAAACCAATTCACACATAGAGGAATGGGTTAGGATTAGCAAACCTTTCTCACTTTTTCTAAGTCAAATCAAATTTAAAAATAAAAATCCCCTTAAAGAGTTTTGATTTACTTTAAATAGTCTTTTTTAGAGGATTGTCCTTAGAATTAATTAGGGTGAATGAAGTCATGTTCTTACATTCCTTTATTTCTTTCCAATCATGTTAAATATTATTTGCTATATGAAATCATGCATTCATTTCTTTTAAAAATCAATTAAAGAAAATATTTTCTTTTATGTCAAATTGCATGTGTTGGCTAAAATTAAGAATATGAGTGGCTATTATCACTATTAAAATAAAAAATTATTTTCAAAACCTATTAATCAAAGATTATGAATGTAATAATACTACTTATAAATATTTATAAGCTTGCATGTGATTATAGCATAAGATGTGCATTATGAAGTTCTCTTTTTTTTTCTCTTAACATGAATTTACATAGGATCTGCAAAGTGTATAGTTCATTTAAAATGAACGCAACACTTATTTTAATCTATTCCTATGCATTTCTATGTTATGACTCAAGAAGGATCTTCTTATTATACATGTAAATCATACAACCAAATCAAACATAATCTTTTGCATGATTCCTTATCCATTTGGTTTTTTTTATACATTTATATGTATCTAAGAAAAGAATATCTGTCTGAACATCCTGAGGCTATGAGGCTTTAAGTAGCCCTAAGTAGGTCTTGTACCTTACACCCCTGGTGTAGAAAATAATGGCATCGTACTCACCAATAACTTTTATACATGTGGATGTGTATTAGCTAATAGATAAAAGAGTCCCTCTTTTCTACATAATAAAGACATGCATTCATAGAATATCCAAATTTTCAAACCATATCTCTTTGCATTCATCATCAAGGTGTGTTAAGATTTGCATTACATGTATAGCTATGCTTAGGATCATTCATATGCATGGTATACATTGTGGAATGAAATGAATGGGTATGTGTTATGTGATAGTAACCCACCCTAACTAATCCTAAGAGACCTTTCTTATTGAATAGGACTATTTAGAAAGAATCTAAATTTAAGGATAATTAAAATACATAATAAACCATTCACCAAAGAAAATTCATTAATGAATCTACCTTAGAAATGCTTTAAGGTAGGGATGAAAGAGAGCTCTCTTCTCTTTTCTTTCCTTCGTAACATTTAGTCACTAAGTGTAGGTTCATTCAAACCAAATCAAATCATCAACTAAAATTAACAAGCCAATTAAATCATTTAAATTGAAACCACCATCTAAATTAAATCTTTCACACTTAGAAAATTCTAACCTTAAAGCCTAGCTAAGACATGCCACACAAGCCTTAAATGACACACACATTAGGCTAAGTCACCACTTCTAGCTCTATGTTAGGGTGGTGCATGGTTTGATGCCTGATTTTATTTTATGATGTGATATTTTTTACTTGATCCTAGGTGTATGTGTGTAGTCTGGATGTTAGGCCGATATTAGCCTAATCATATTTTCTGCAGGGAGTTGTGCTTAAGGGGTGTTGCAATAAAAATATAAATATTTTTTTGCTGTAAAGGTTGCTTATACCCTTAAGCATAACACAAATTAGGACAGGTCGACTTGGTTACCCATGTGTGGGGTGCTAAGCCCAACTTATTTATATAACTGCTTGGGTTGTGTGGTATGTTTAACTAACATTTATTTTGCAGGTTTAGTTAGATTTATCTTTCCCATTTTTTATGTAAATTTTACAATTAAGATTTGGAATGAATGTTATGGAGGATTAGGATGAATATTGGTCATAAGATCAAATCTTATGTACCATGTGTTGTCTTTGGAGCAACCATATTCCAATCAAGTCAAAAGGAAGAAAGAAACGAAGCAAATCAAAATTAAGAAATGAAGAGTAAAGAATGAATAATGAAGACCCCCATAAGATGAATTCCTTCTAAATTGTAATTATTCATTTGTAATCCAAGTTGTATAAGGGTAAAGGTTGGCTACCCACATTTCTTTTTGGGTTATACGGTGGTACCCGACCACATCGGCCTCTTATTCTTTTGCACTAATTTTATAACTTGATTGATGTTATGTTTATGATTGTGTAATTAGGATGGCATAATTTTTCTAGTTTCTTAATTATTTGATAAATGGCCTGGATGTGATTAGGCTCTTAGGGAAAAATAAAATTTCTATCTATTTAATCAACTCAAATTTAAATTAAACAACTCATAACCTCACTTAGAGTCTAGGACATAAATTAAGATAATATAAGATTTAGCAACCCTTCAGCTAAATGTTGTATGTCTCACATCATGCATAAATCATATTATTTCACTCTTGCTAATGGAAGGCTTCCACCTTTGCTAGAGAAAATAGCTTGACCTTTGAGAGCCATGGTGGAAACACACCTCCTTCTTTTTTATTTTGGCTTATAACCAATTTTCTCATGCATTAGGCATATGAAATCCCATAGCCTGTGTCAAATAATAATGTCCAAAAATAAAAAAATAAAACTTAACAAAATTTGCATTAGATTAAGTCATTATTCATGTCCTTCATAATCTAGTCTCTTAGAGAGTGTGTTTAAAAATTTAGTCTCCTTTCTAAATATACAATAGCTTAGCCATCTTACAAAACATAATACTTGTCTACATGTATTTGAAATCATAGGAAGAGTTAGTTGGTGGCCACCCCCGGGCGGTTGTAAGTCTAACAGTCGGACAATTTATTCTCTCTTGTGGAGGTAAACTATATACCAATTTTTGCCTTAGATTTAGGTTGTGCTTTAGCCCTTGCTAAAGCTTTCTAGATTTAGGATCTGAGGTTTTTATTTTTCTTTGCAGGCTACAAGCATAAATCCTCACGTCTTAGACATTTCTACAATCTTGTGTTGTAGAATTGTAAGCCCTAGATTTTTAATAAAAATTTAACTCAAAACATTTAATTCTTAAAAATATAAAGCTCAACCATAGGATATTTTGGGATGTTCACTAGGCTTCCTAATATCATGAGCATCCCCTACTCATATTTCTTTGGTTTTGATAATAACTCCCTCCTTTTGCTCAATCCCACTTAGCTTTCTAAAAATAACAAATTGATTAATAGTCCTATCTTTGAAATCTTTAGAGACAACGAACATTTACCTTAATCAAGGGTATTCTTAAGAGATCTCATTCCTTAAAATGTAATTAACTATGGGGGCTTGACTCCATAGGAAATTTAACGAACTCAGTTTAAAATAAACCCTACTTTACTTTTTCATGTAAAGTAGGGGAAAGATCTCTGGTAAATTCGAAGACCCATTGTCCGTAGGAGTTCTTATTAGATGATTAGGTCCATTATAGGATGGTGAATTCTATCTCTCGAGATAGAATATCATTCCTCAATATCGTACCTGATCACCCTAATGATTACATATGTGGGTCTACGTGGTGTCCAACAATTCATCAATCCAAAAAATAAACACTACATGGATCTACCATGATCTAATCACAGTCGTTCATTCTAATCATGCGAACGGATGACTTGTGATCTTCCTCCTTCATGAATGGTGAAAGACAAGCACCATCCGTCTTTCCCATTCAATCCGAGCTCACCAGAGCTCAGATTTGGATCAAATTGATCCCACACCTTTGAAAGGAGGGGGAATACACATCCAACGATCAAATTCCCATGGGATTCGAGTTTACTTCACAAAAGACCAACCCATTTTTGCATACAAGGATGGATTTGCAAAATTACATCACCGGAGCTAATGTCTGGCAGTGGGTCATCGGAGGTAGCTTCACGTAGTTGAGGCAAGGCCCTGTTGAAGAATTTCGAGTTTGATTTGGTGTGGAATGCTCTGTGGACCAAGCTCCCTTCCTTTGATGCTCGGTCTTGATCGATTCATTCCTCCTGCAACTTCGAAGCTTGGGAATTGATTTGTTTCCTCTCGACTAGGTATGGTGATGGTGTGGCTGAGAGGAATTGAGATTTGATTGGATGAGGAGGGAGTATTGATCAAAAGAGTGGTGTCCTATTTTGGCTTTACTCGGGAATGGGCAATGCTGATCGAGGAGGGCTTGGGATCACTTGGAAAGCTCTGTGGGATTTCAAAAATGTCTTAGAAAGTCTCACAAAGCAATTCTCTGTGTTTTTTTTTTTGTTGCTTGAATTGAGGGGGTATACCTCTCAATTGCTCATGATAGACGGATGGGATGCATCACATATTTTTTGCCGATTGGCCGTCTTTGGGTCGTTGGATGGGTCGTCGTTAGTCCCATGTGGCTCGCTAAGAGTGGTCAAGGTAGTGGCAGGAGTCTCAAGGCTTGATATGGAGGGATTGTGGGGGATTGACCTCCCTTACATCCAATGGGTTCGGCCATGAGGTGGAATGGCTTGGCTTTGTTCTCTTGGTCCATGGTAGATGTCAGGGTGAGTTAGGTTAGGCTAAGAAGTCCTAGGTAAGGCTATCAAAAAAGTTGTTGTTTGTGAACAGCTCGTGTTTGACTCGTTCGTTAACTAAATGAGCTGAACATGAACATACATTTCAAGCTCAATATATAAACGAGTTGAACATGAAC
Source organism: Cymbidium sinense (assembly GCA_021442155.1). Lineage (NCBI taxonomy): Eukaryota > Viridiplantae > Streptophyta > Magnoliopsida > Asparagales > Orchidaceae > Cymbidium > Cymbidium sinense. The sequence continues at coordinate 100,964,968 of CM038230.1, read as the reverse complement.
AATCATTTGTTCAATCGTGTTTGGCTCGATTTAGCTCAAAATAAAAAATTATATTATATTATTATTATTATTATTTATTAATAATAATATTATTATTTTATTACTATTATTTTTATTTATTACTATTATTATTATTATTATTATTATTATTATTATATATACATATGAACACATTTATATATCACAAATGCAAGTATAGTTTAGTGGTTAAAACTTTTGTTATGCAAAAGATTGGCCCAGGTTCGAATCCTCTCTCATATAGGGCTGTCAAAAAAGCTTGTTGTTACAACGGTTCTGTTACTCGTTAATAAATGAGTGAACACAGAATATATTTCGATATATAAATGAGCCGTGCATGAACAAAATAAATTTCAAATGAGCCAAACACGAACAAGAGTTCTGTTCGCTCAAGCTCAGCTCGTTTACACCCCTAGTCCTAGGAGTGCTTCGTTTGACCATTCGATGGCTGCCATGGGGAGAAAAAGTGGACTTTACCACTTAAGGAAAGGATCCAATGCAAATGAGAGGGTGTCCATTGGTTAATCCCCATGGGTTGGGTCCCACATGGACTTGGGTTGGTTAGGAGCTGACCTAGGATCCAATTGGGTCGGATTAGGTCAGCCACTAAGGTTCCCCAAAGTGGTTTTGGGTGATTTGGGTTCGTATGGTCAAAATGTGTTTATTTGGGCTAGGTTAGTTTGGGTTGACCAATTGGTCAAATTGGGTCAAACCAAGGCTTGGGTTAGGCTCAAATGATGATTTGGGATTTTTTTGGTTCAATTGATTTGGGTTGGTTTGGATTTGACTTATTTGGGTTCAAAAGGATCAAATTGGGTTGGGTTAGTTGTTGATTCAAGTTCAATTGGTCAATTAAAAATAAATGTAGACTTTGGTTTGGTTTAATTTAGATTTAATTTGAATTTTGGCCAATTTAACCCTTTAGGTCAATTTGGGCTAGGTTGGGTCAAGTTCACCAATTGGTCAACTTGGGCTCAATTATGGCTTTGGTCAAGTTCAATAAGTGGTTTGGAATGAACTTGAGCCATTGGTTGCAATCAATTTGGATCAAATCATGATTTGACCTATTTTAGCCTTTTAGGCCAATTTAGGTCAACTTGGGTCAAATGGCCAATTAGGCTTGGTTTGGCTCAATTGATGATTTGGTCATGTTCAATCATTGATTATGAATGGGTTTGAGTCAATGGTTTTAATCAATTTGGCATATGGTGGATTTTGGCTAGTTTGGGTTTCATTTGGGTTAAATGTTGACTTGGTCAAAGGCCCGGTTTGACTTGTTTTAACCCAATTCAATGTAATTGATCACCCTAGGGTGGTTGTTGGTTATGTTGTGAGGTTTAGATGGGCTTAGTTCAATCCAATTTTGGTTGGATTAGAACTTGGCTCACAAAGGTCCTTTAAGTCACTTTGCGTCAAGTGAGTCTACATGGGTCAATTAGCTTGATCAAGGTTTGATTCAAGTTTAGCTGAACTCACACATAAGCCTAGGGTTGAAATATAAATCCAATTGTAATTTGTTTGGAGTCAAATGGGTTTTGGTTCATATGATAATTTCAAGTCAAAAGGGTCAACATGGGCTTGACCTAGGTTGACTTAGGTTTGGTTTGATAATTGTGATTTATGTTTATATTTGGGTCAATAATTGAAGGAATGATTGAATCATGAAGAAATCCATAGGTTTTGGTTTAATTTGGGTGTCATTTAGCCAAGCTCAAAAGTTTGGCTAAAAGGGCTAAACTTGAGAATTTGATTTGATTTGGATTTCATTTTGGTCATTTGGATTTATATTTCATTTATATTTCTGAATATAAATGAAGATATAAATAGGTTGTGAGAAAATTATTTGAGTTTGGAGTGATTTGGAAGCAAATTTGACCAAGTTGAGGGATGTAGGTCAAAAAAGGCTAATTTGGATTTTGAATTGGTTTGATTTATTTTGATTTGGTTTGAAGGGTTTGAACCTATATTTAATTTATATTTGTGAATATAAATGAAGAAATGATTGATTTATAAACAAATCAACCAAGTTTGAGTTGGTTTGGATTGAGATTTGGTTAAGCTTATGGAGGTAGGTCCATAAGCTTAAGAAAGAAATTTTGAGATTTGGATTTAGTCATGGGTTTCAATCATTGGAAGTTGGATTTGATTTTTAAATTTGGATTAGGATTTGATTTTGAGATTGAATTTGATAATTGAGAAAATCAATTGGATTAGGGTTGATTTGAATTTGGTTAAGGCTAACTCCATTAGATAAAATCAAATGGCTTAGGAAGGGATTTATAATTTGAATTTAATGATGGAATTCAATCATTGAATTTGAAATTGGTTTTATAATTTGACTTTGAATTTGAGGTTTGGTTTGGAAGAAGGAAGCAAGGATTGGGTCTAGGCTATAGGGTAGGCAAGTTCTCCTAAGTCCCCAAGGTGCAACCTATTCCTATGGCTAACTCTTCTAAGTCTCTAGGGTTAGGTTAAGTGTTCATCTAATCACCAGAAGTGTTTTAAGATTAAGGAACTCTTAGTGTCTATAAGAGTCCTAGATCTATGACGAGGAAGTTGAGAGCTCACTCCAAACGTGAGGTCAACAGTGTTGTATGGCCTGAATACAGTGACAAGTGTGCAAGGACCGTTGCATTGACGCACGATTGCAGTGTTAAATAAGCAAGGGTTCCCACATTATGGATGGATGTGGGCAAAGAAGCTATTCCATGAAACTAGAATTAGGTTAGGAACTTGAAATATAGGTACTCTTATAGGTAAACTAATGGAATTAATAGATATTATGGTTCATAAAAAGATAAATTTTTTATGTGTTCAAGAAACTAAATGGGTTGGGGGGGAAGCAAAGGAGATTGATAGTTTAGGTTTTAAACTTTAGTATTCAGGTAAAAGTTGAATTAAAAAATGTCATAGGTGTGATTATAGATAAAACTTTGAAGGATAATATTATAAATATCAATAGATGTGGAGATAGAATTATAGCTTTAAAGATTATTATTGATACTAAGATTATCAATGTTATAAATGTTTATGCTCCCAAGTAGGTTTAGATGTAAGCTCAAAAGAAAATTTTTGGAATGAATTAGAGGGATTAATACAAAAGATACCTCTTAAAGAAAAAGTATTTATCGAAGGAGATTTAAATGGACATATTGGTAAAGTGGTATAAGCTTTTAAAAATATCCATGGTGGTTATGGATTTGGAGTGACTAATGAAGAAGGTAGGACTATATTAGATTTTGTTTTAGCCTATGATTTTGTAGTTGCTAATACTTTATTTAAGAAAAGAGATGAGCATATTATTACTTATAAGAATGGATCTAGTAAAACACAGATTGATTATTTTTTATAAGAAAAATAGATCTTTTAGATTGTAAAGATTGTAAGGTCATTCCAAGTGAAAGTTTAAATACCCAACATCGATTATTAGTCTAAGATTTTAAGATGAAAGATTGGAAGATAAAAAATAAATCAAATTATTATCCTAGGATTAGATGGGGCACTTAAAGGACACTAATAAAAATATTTTTAAGAGCAAGCTACAAGATGTTAGAGTTTGGGATGTTTATAAAGAAGCTAATATTATGTGAGAAAAAGTAGCAAGTGAAATTAAGCAAGTTGATAAAAATATGCTTGGAAAATCAAAAGAAAAAACTTCTTTTAATAAAAATAGTTGGGCGTGGAATCAGAATGTGCAAGAAAATATAAAAAAAATATGAAGTGTTGTTATAAAACTTGGTTTAGATGTAAAAACTCGAAGAATTGGGAAAAATATAAAGTGACATGTAGAGATTTTAAGAAAGCAATATATGATACAAAAAAAATTTATTTAGTGATTTATACAATAGATTAGATACCATAGAAGATGAAATATGTATGTATAAGTTAGCTAACCAAAGAGATAGGAGAAGTAAAGATCTAGCTCAAGTGAGGTGTATTAAGGATGAAAATATAAAGTGTTTTTCTTATAAAAGGATATTGAAAATAGGTGGATCTAAAATACGATTGATTTTAGCAACCTTAATACCCTAAATAAAAATAAAGAATTTTATTTTTATCATCATATTAGTAAATCTAAAGTTAGAGAAGCTTTAAAGAAAATGAAATGTGGAAAAACAGTAGGACCTGATGATAGTTGAGTAGAAGTGTGGAAATATTTAGGAGATCAAGGAATTTCTTGGCTTACAAATCTTTTAAATGTTATTTTAAAGACTAAAAAGATGTCAGATGAGTGGAGAAAGAGTTTGTTGGTTCCTATATTTAAGATTAAAAGTGATGCACGAGAGTGTGCAAATTATAGAGGAATTAAGTTAATGTGTCTTACATTAAAGCTATGGGAGAGAGTGATTGAGCATAGGTTACGATGTGATACAAAAGGTTCTCACAATCAGTTTAGTTTCATGTTAGGTAGATCTACTATGGATGTTATACATTTGTTAAGAGGTTTGATGGAGAAGCATAAAGAAAGCAAGGAGGATCTACATGTCATATTTTGATTTAGAGAAAGCTTATGATAAAGTTTCAAGAGATGTTCTTTAGAGAGTTCTAGAAAAGAAAGGAGTTAATATTGGTTATATTCAAGTCATTAAGGATATGTATACTAGAGCTGTTACTTGTGTCCAAACACAAGAAGGATTGACAAAATATTTTCCTATTTCAATTGGCTTACATCATGGATCATCTTTAAGCCCTTATCTTTTTTGCTTTAGTTATGGATGTTCTTACTAGGCATTTACAGGAAGAAGTACCTTGGTGTATGCTTTTTGCTGATGACATTCTTCTTGTTGATACAACTAAAAAGGGAGTCCAAGAGAAACTTGAATTATGGAGGTCAACCTTAGAGTCTAAAGGTTTTCGTTTAAGTAGATCTAAAATTGAATATATGGAGTGTAATATTAATTGTAGAAGTTATAGTGGTAGTGTTGTAACATTAGGTGAACAAGTCATTAAAAAGAGTGAGCAATTCAGATATTTAGGCTCTATTGTTCAAAATGATGATGAAATAGATGGAGATGTTATTAGTATAATTCAAGTTGGATGGTTGAAGTGGATGAATGCATCTGGCCTATTGTGTGATAGAAAAGTACTGCTTAAACTTAAGAAAAAATTTTATAAGATGGCAGTAAGACCTGGAATGATTTATGGTGCAGAATGTTAGCCAATAAAAGAGAAGCATGAGACTAAGTTAAGTGTTGCAGAGATGAGGATGCTCAGGTGGATGAGTGGCTTTACTCTTAGAGATAAAATGTGAAATGAGTATGTTTGGGAAAAAGTTGGAGTAGCTCCAGTGGTAGATAAGATTAGAGAGAGTCGTCTTAGATGGTTTAGCCACATAAAGTGTTGGTCGTCCAATGACCCGGTTAGGAGAGTAGATGCATTAGATTTGCCTTATGTTAAGAAAGGTAGAGGTAGACCTAAAAATACTTGGTTAAAATGTATAAAAATGACCTTAGTATACTTGAATTAAATGAGAATTTGACTAATAATAGAACACAATGGAGATGAAGGATTTATTTAGCTGACCCCACTTAGTGAGATAAAGGCTTGTTGTTGTTGTTGTTGTTGTTGTAAGTAATATAATTTCATTACAAAATAATTCTATGAAAATAACAAGCAAAAACACACCACACAAAGTCAGATAGGCCTTGGACAAATGAATGCCTTATATGATTGAGTGTATGACTTGTTATGCATAATGATAATATTGAACTTAATAACACAAGTAGTTTTAATTTAATCTACTAACACCAATGATATAATTGTGTCTATACAAAATAAATAAAGAAATTACAAAATTTTATGTTATAATAAGTTAAAGAAAGCTTAAGAATTTTTTATAAACTTCTAAATGCAGCAAATTAATTATTAAAATGCAACCTAAAATTATGAAAGTCAGAAATGTTCCTAAAAAGAGGAAATAAGAACTAAAAAAAGTGGCACCTCCTTGAAGATGGTGAAATAAAGATAATGCATCACTATGTCGTTGACTATGAGAAGAGATATTATATACTTTGGGCTAGTTATAGGCCCAATCAAATTTGCTCCTATAAGAATCACAGCAAGTGATTTGAATCCAATGAAAAATTAAGCCTCCATCAACTCCACCAAGAATGCTTTAGTAAGCTATGATTAAACCTTCTTTGATCAGTGGAGAAGAGGAATCTCCATAATACTCTCCTTCGAATAATAATATGATTCTTCATTATATTAAGTTCATCATACATAGATACATAAAGTGATAATGATGATATAGAAAGATAGCTTAGTTATGCACTCAAAGAAACAATGTTTAAGATGTTGCCTATAGGAATCATTAGAAGTTTCATTTGATTATATTGGTCGAATGATTTTTCACTTGTTGAAGTTGTTCTAAGATGATGTGGTCATTTTGCCAGTCATTTAACTGATCACTATGTAATGATCCTTAAGGTGTTCCATAGTTTGATTATATGTTTTAAACATCGATACATACTTGCAATACCTTTTTGGTATTGGGTTTAATTCTATCCATGGAATAAAATTAACTCCATTATGGATTATGATATAGCTCGAAGAAGATAGAGAAGATAAATAAGGGTTCATAAATTCAAAAAAAATTTATTATAATTTATAGTGGACCTAGTTGTTCTTAGAGAAAATGTGAGTTTGACTTGGCCAACAGGGAATAAAGAGATAGATAAATAGATGGATGGATAGAGAGAGAGAGAATATGAGATTTCAAACGGACAAGTCTTAAACTCATATAGGATTACACTATATATAGGTGAATGCTAAGGGCTCCATTATAAAACTATAAGGAAAAATATATTATTGAGCTTGACGTAGCTAGCTATATAATATTTGAATCTACTTGATAGCTATTTGATTAGTAAGATTTACTAACAAATTTAGAGTTAAAGATGAGTACCATGATGATCTCTTCTTCTTCTAAAGAGATCAAATGACTTAATGAGCACTCTAGATGATAATTATATTTAGACTTTAATGGTAATTAAATCAATGAGTTATAGACAAATATAAATATATATTGGTAGTGTTAGTTAAAAAGGAGTATTTTTATTTTAGGGCTATTTGGTTTGCTAAAACATAAATGTAGAGTAAAACTAATAAAATATTAAAAATGTAGGGTGCTTGAAATGTTTTATAGTTGTTTGGCTAAATAAAAAAGAAATATAAGAGATAATTGATTTATGTTTGGGTTGAAGTAAAATGAATTCAATGTAAAACTTGGACCGACAATGATTGCTAAAGATGACAGTCGGCGATTTTCACCATATCTTGCAACAATTAACAATGGACAATTTACAATGTATTTAAAAATTTGTCAATTTTGTAGATTTTCAAGTACATTAAAATTGCACTATATAGTGAATTCTAAATTCATTAATGATATATATTGCAATTGAAATTTAGCCTATCATAAAGCTATATTTCAAAAATTCATAAATTTATTATCATTTAAGTTACTGATATATAAGGATACTTTTTTATGTAACACAAAAATCTTAATAATTAGTACTAATTTATTTATATTCATACTAGTATCATCCAATCTTAAAAATAAAATAAAATAATAAAGTAAATATATGAATTTATTAATTTTATTAAATATCAAATATAGAAAAAGAATAAATTTTAGTTATATGCATATCAATGGCACTATAATAATTCATCTTGAAAATAATTCTCTCTTTTAAACCTAGAATAATCATACACTACATAATGAAATTTACATAAATAAAAAAGAAAAAATTAACATTTATTTAGCTTTAACCATCAAATAAAAATTGGAGAGATTTAAAATACTTCTTATTTAATATATATATATATATATATATATATATATATATATATATATATATATATATATATATATATATATATATATAAGTTATTTAACAAATTAAATTCTAATTTAATTTAAAAGATTTACGTACATATTATATATTTTTTATGTATTTATATATCTAATAATTAAATTAGATATTTACTTATCTAATATTTTTATATATTTAAAGAGATAAATTTCACTTTTAAAAAGTGAGTGATGATGATATTTTTGATATTATTTTTATTTATTTTTTTTAATTCTTGATATGTACTTTTTTGGAGGATCATTATCTAATTTTTTAAAATATTTTGATCTCATAATATGATAATATGATTCCATTAACTTCTAAGTTCAAAATATCGTTAAGGTAAATAAAAATTAGTTTTAAATATTTATTTTAGCCCATGAAGTAGTTAATTGTATTTTTTTATTATATTTATATTATTTTACCTATTGCTTGTTCATTATACAAAAAAAAATATGCAAATAATTTTTAAATATAGCCAACTTTGATTTATTCAAAATCAACCCAAAATAATCAAATCAAATTATTATTTGATTTATTTGATTTTGTATTTTTATTTGATCAGTTTAGTTCAATATTTTTAAGAATTTAAAATCAATTAATTTTAAAAATTTAACATTCAATCCATCCAAATTAATAAAATACACATCCTTATAGATGAGTTGATGGTTGAATGTGTAACTTGATATAAGTATTGAGATAATTTAAAATAATCCCAGATAAAAAAGCACTGAAAGCCGTGGTAAAGCTGCTGATAGAAATTCAAATTCATGGAGTAGTGTGCGGAGATCCTGGCATAAAGTATCACGTATTTATTTCGCATTTACAGTTTTCACCAATAACCCGGAACTGCAATTAATGCTCTTCAATGATCTCCTCTTTCTCTCTCTGCGTTCCTCTGTGAGCCATGCCCCCTTTGCAGCTCAGAACAAGGAAAAAGATGGATTCTTTGCAGCTGGGTGGCGAGTAGCTTGAAGAAGAAGACGAGCTTTCTAGTTTTTTAACCGCGTACCAGCTCCTTCTTCTTGGTATGGGCTCTTCATCTTTGCTTCCTTTCAATGCGATCAGTTCACCGATAAAGAGTATTTGAATACAGAGTTATGGATTTTGTTCTGCAACTCTTGGTAACATAGAATAAGACAAGGGGAAAAAAGAACTGAAAAATCTCATCTTGGAGATCATTCCATTCTCTTGGGCTTTGCAATGGGCTCAAGAAGAAGCCGATTCCTCACTCAAGCATTGGTTTTTTGGTTCTCAGTTGCATCTCTAATCCTGGGAACCACAGCCCTCGGCTCAATGTCGTCCATTGCTGTCTCCTACGGTGAGAATGGCCCAGTCTTTTGCGGTCTTGTCCCTGACGGCTCGCACCTGGTTCGCTGCTTTGGCACTGATGCTTCTATTGTCTATGGTGCCCCCTCAAGGCTTCCTATGCTTTCCCTCACTGCTGGTGATAGTTTTGTTTGCGGGCTTCTCTTGGATTCTAACCAACCTTATTGCTGGGGAAATAACTTCTATGTGCAGATGGGAGTTCCTCAGCCAATGGAAGAAGGCGCTTCTTACTCAGAGATTAGCGCAGGTGATCACCATCTTTGCGGCCTTCGGACACAACACAGTAGATTGAGAACAAACATTTCATTGATTGATTGCTGGGGTTATAACATGACTGCCTCTCTGAAGTTCAATGGTGAAGTTACATCCATAACAGCCGGTTCTTTATTCAATTGTGGTTTACTTGTTCAAAATCAAACTGCATTCTGCTGGGGAGATGAGATGGGAAGCAACATTATCAGTCTGACTCCAAAGAATCTGAGGTTTCGATCGATTTCAGCTGGCGGTTATCATGTTTGTGGGATATTGGAGAATTCGCGGGTTTTCTGTTGGGGGAAGAGCTTGGCAGTGCAAGGAGATGTTGATTTGGCGCCCGTAGATCCAATGCTTTCGGTCGTTGGTGGAAGATTTCATGCCTGTGGGATTAAGAGTGTGGATCATGAGGTTCTTTGCTGGGGATTTTGGCTTCAGAGCAGTGTTCCGCCTCCAAAAAGTACGAAGTTGTATGAGATTGCCGCAGGAGATTATTTCACTTGTGGTGTTCTTGCCGATTCTTCTCTCTCTCCGCTCTGCTGGGGAACAGGTGGTCCTTGGTCGATACCGATGGCAGCTTCACCTGGGATCTGCAATTCGAATCCTTGCGGCCCGGGATTCTTTGAGTTCAGCCATCTGAACCTGCCTGATAAGTTCTGCAGGCCAGTGAACTCTAGAGTTTGCCTGCCTTGCAGCAATGGCTGTCCTGAGGAGACTTATCTGTTAAGCTCGTGTAATGCGACTTGGGATCGAAGATGCGAGTTCAATTGCACAAATTGTGTTTCTGCTGATTGCTCTTCATTCTGTTTGCAGAAGAAATCTACTACTCAGAACATGTCTTCTCTTCAATTACCAATCTTTATATCAGAATTGGTCTTTGGAGTGGTGTTGGTGAGCTCAGTATCTCTGGTGGCTTGCCTTTATGTTAGATATAAATTGCAGAGATGTAAATGTGGAGCTAATGAACTGAAGGCGGCAAAGAATCAACCTTGTTCTTTCCACAAGGAGTTGGTGAAGATTCAGCCTGACCTCGAGGAGCTGAAGATTCATCGCGCACGGATGTTCACTTTTGAGGAATTGGAGAAGGCCACAGGTGGATTCAGCGACGAATCCCAGGTTGGAAAAGGGAGTTTTTCCTGCGTGTTCAAAGGAGTTCTGAGAGATGGAACAGTTGTGGCAGTAAAGAGAGCTATAAGAGCTTCAGACCTGAAGAAAAACTCCAAAGAATTTCACACCGAACTCGACTTGCTCTCGAGGCTTAACCACGCTCATTTACTCAACTTACTGGGCTACTGCGAGGAAGGCGGCGAAAGGCTTCTTGTTTACGAATTCATGGCTCATGGTTCTTTGTATCAGCATCTCCATGGAAACGATCCAAGCTTGAAGGAGAGATTAGATTGGGTCAAAAGGGTCACCATTGCCGTTCAGGCCGCAAGAGGAATCGAATACTTGCACGGCTATGCCTGCCCCCCAGTCATTCACAGAGACATCAAATCTTCAAACATTTTAATCGACGAAGAACACAATGCTCGGGTCTCCGATTTCGGTCTTTCGCTTCTCGGCCCGACTGATAGTAGCAGTCCTTTATCTGAACTTCCTGCCGGAACACTCGGCTACTTAGACCCTGAGTACTACAGGCTTCATTACCTGACAACCAAATCAGATGTTTATAGCTTTGGTGTTCTCCTACTGGAAATTCTCAGCGGTCGAAAAGCCATTGACATGCAATTCGAAGAAGGTAACATAGTAGAATGGGCAGTTCCACTGATCAAAACTGAGAATATCACAGCCATATTAGATCCAGTTCTGAAACCTCCAGCTGAGGAGGAAGCTCTGAAGAAAATTGCTTCCATTGCCTGCAAATGTGTGAGGATGAGAGGAAAGGATAGGCCATCAATGGATAAGGTGACTACAGCCTTAGAAAGAGCTCTCGCTCTTTTAATGGGAAGCCCATGCTACGAACAGCCAATACTGCCCACTGAAGTTGTGCTGGGAAGCAACAGATTGCATAAGAAGGCGTCGCAGAGGTCCTCGACGCAGTCGTACTCGGAGACCGACACGATCGACGCCGAAGATCAGAGAATCGAATACAGAGCTCCTTCCTGGATCACATTTCCGAGCTTGACTTCTTCGCAGAGGCGAAAATCGTCGGTGTCCGAAGGAGATGTCGATGCTGTGAAGAATTCAGAAGGAAGGAGTCTGAGATGCTTGGAGGAGGAGATAGGACCAGCTTCCCCTCATGAAGAGTTGTTCTTGCAGCATAATTTCTGAACTGTAAGTATCAATCTACGATTTATAATTAAACCAAAAAAAAAAAACGCTTCTGAAATTTTCTTAGGCTTCTGTGTTTTTGTTTATTTTGGGTGTATTTTGATGATATTTTGAGCTATTGGACTATGAGTTTATGTTCTATGATGATTTAGTGAGATGAGTTTGTAACTTGGAAGGATTGTAAAGGATTAATAACTGCCTCTAATTTACATTTCTTGCTGTAAATTCTAATAAAATAGCTGTTTCAGGGATAAGAAGTAAGAAAAGAAAAAAATGAGCAGAAATAATAAAAGTTCGGTAGATGTAAACTTAGAGGATGAGTTTTTATTTTTATTTTTTTAAAAAAAGATAAGTAAATCAATTTCGTTTAGTTATAAGTTTTCTGACTAATTTTCAGAAAATTTTGTGGTGAAAAAATTAATTTAAGAACTAATGTTGTTAGAGTATAGTGGCTATTAGAAAATTACTTTCTGAATTTTTTTAAAAAAATATTTATAACACACACAACAGTTTTTTCAAAAAATTAATTTTTTAAGTTAATTTTACAATCAACTTTTCAAAAAACTAAGTAGCCTCTAACAGAAATTTAAAAGCTTTCATCATTTATAGGATCTTGATACAATAAAATTTTATAAAGATGATTGTTAAGGAGCTCTTTTAATAGGAGCTCTTTTAATAATAATAATTTATTGCATGGAGATTAGAGAAGAGTTTAACATCCCAACTTGCTTTTAAATTTGTCAATTCAGCCAATATTAGATAGAAGGAGAGGGTGGTTCCTCATTGTTGTTGTAATGATGATCGAGCTTTTTGTTGACCCTCATTCTCTCAACTTGCACAGAGCTCCCGTTTCGCTCAACCGCAAGGAGCTGCAAGCACACGCACGATCCCTTAACTCTTTCGCTGTCTCTTAACCGTTCCCTCCCGTTTCTCTCAACCGCACTCGCCCGATCCTCCCTCATCTCGTTTGCAAGAAGAAATCGAACGGAGCCCTTCTCGTTCGCAAGAAGAAGCCGCAAGCCCTCGCTCGTTCCATCTTCCAACCCCTCTCAACCCGTAAGCCCTCATTCTCTCGCTCATTTCCCTCACTCGATAGGAAGATCCTCGTTTGATTTCCTTCAATCGCAAGCAAGCCGCAAGCGATCGACCCTCACACGATCTTCCCGCTCTGTTCTCCTCCTGTTCACTCTTATTCCTTCGAGCCGAAAACCAAATCCCGTTTTCTCTCAACCGCGATCGAATCGTAAAAGAAACCGCAAGCCTAACTCGTCAATCTCCCCCAATTCGAAAACTTCATCTCTCAGTTTTCCTCTTGTTCCCTCGATTTTCCTTCAAATCAAATGCTCATTCGATCCGATTTGCCTCCCCCTCTTCCCTCGTTTCATTCGTCTTAGCCAAGCAAAGGAGCACGCAATTCCCCCTGTACAAGCCGAGCAAATCGAGCCACTTCATTCTCTCTCTCCCTCTCTTTCTCTCATCCAAAATAAGAAATCATATTTCAAAGTGTAATCTGTGGTTGTGTAGAAATGTGTGTAATTATATATATATATATATATATATATATATATATATATATATATATATATATATATGTCTCAAGGTTTAGATCATAAGCGATACGTAATAATAAAGTGATAGTTGTGGTGTCAGATATGTATCGTTACGATAAGCGTAGACACTTGTTAGATGTTGTCATGTTGAAATGTTGTTGAAATTTCGTCAAATTTTTTAGACTGAAATTTAAAATTAATTGTATGTGAAATTAATTATGAAACCTAAAGTTCTATAACAAAATAAATTCAAATGAAAAAATTTAAGCTTAAAATTGAAAATTAAAATGATATCAATTGAATTTAAAATCATCTAACTTTTGAGATAGATGGTTAGAAAAAATTGTACTTAATTGAGATTAAAATAAATTGAATGCTTACAAGTGAATATGGATAAAATCGTTTATTAGATTTTTGGATCATTTTTGTAATTCACTTTGAAATAATTGAAGTAATTTCAATTGGTTGTATTAATGAAGTGCAAAAGGGGTTATAAGATATATAGGTGCTTGATTGCAAAGCAAATGCAAAGAATTTGACAGTTGACAATAAATATAAATTTAACTTTGTGATGTCCCATTTAATTGATCAAAAAAAAATCTTGTTAAGCATATAATTGACTCAAAAGAGATTTATAGTAAAATTAATAATTATCTTCAAATATGATGTAATCAAATAAAGTTATAGGAGATTCGTCGCAAACTTAACAACTCATCAATGAGCATATTTCATAACCTTTTTAATGAATATTTAAATTGTGTTATATCATGTATTTGAGCAAAAGAAATAGTTTAAGTCAAATATATTGAGTCATAAAGTATTGGCTTTCAAATGATAATAGAATTCATATTAGACTTCAAATGAGATTACTCAATTTGATAACTCATCTATGAGCAAATGTGAATTTCAATATTTCATAAACTAATATGAATAAGATTTATCATTGATTATTCCAAATATCAAATTCTTGAACAATAACAAGTATTACAAAGCTGCTTGATTAACAAATGAATTAAAGTTTAATTCACACTAAGTAAGTTGAGGAGTGTCGAGAAAGTTTAAGTATGATACACAAATAATTTGATACATAGTCAATAACTATGAATATAATTCTTACAATGTATCACTTCAAATGATCTAAAAGAAAATCTAATTGGATTCATAATCAAAATCACAAGACGCTTATAGTAAGCTCGAAAGCTAGCATTCAAATACTAAAGCAATTCAAGCATTACTAGGACTCTCAAAAAAGCTCGTTATTCACAAACAGCTCGTGTTCGGCTCGTTCTTTAACTAAACGAGCCGAACACGAACAAGTATTTCAAGCTCAATATAGAAACGAGCCGAACATGAACAATCATTTGTTCGATCGTGTTCAGCTCAATTTAGCTCGAAATTTATATTATATTATTATTATTGCGTGCTAGAAAAACAGTTTCGGTAGAGTAAAAGTTTTCGCCTTAGCTTCGTTGTGAAATCCAGCACACACACACAGGTATAAAAAGTGTGAACAATAAAATTCTAGAATTTTTACGTGAAAAATCTCAAAAGAGGGCACCACGCCTAATAAAAGCTTCCACTATGTATCTGTTTGAGTACAAGATCTTCCGAGCGGATTACGAATTGTATATGAGAAAGGAACAACATATGATAAAACGATCGTTGTAACGCGAAGTAGTAGATGATGATGGCTGTCGAGCAATCACCAGTAGAAATGCGGGGAATAATAACGCGCAATGCAGAACAATTCGGTAAGTCTCATGATGGAGATCGGCAGAGATTGATGTGGCGATGATCAATGGCCGGCGGCGGTGGTTGACTACCGTCGAGTGGTGGCACGATTGTGCTTGGAGGATCTTTAGAGCTCTCTCCTCTCTTTTACTTGGGCTCCCCTCATATGAGAAATGAGAGGTTATTTATAGATTTGAGCAGTGGCATCTCTGTAAATACATGCAAAATCCAAACCACTCCTCTCCATCGGACGGCTCATGATGATTCCCTTGATCATATGATGTATTTTGTGTATTTGAATGCTCAAAGAAAGTAGGAATTGTAAGATCTTTAGTTTGTTGGAACCGGCTCGTCGAGATGCTCGATTTGACTATAAATACTCCATATTTGAGAGTTTTTTAGGAATTTAACTGATGTCCCAAATTTTTCAATGATATTTTAAGTGCTTCATCTTTACCACAATTTCATCGACTTTGCTTTCAAGATTCATGCTTCTACTAGAGAAATTTTCAAGGTCATATCACCATTTGTCTTGAAAAACAATTTCTAGAGTAAAAGTTTTCCTTATCAGCATGAAATCCAAAGACACACAGTATAAAAGTGTGAACAATAAAACTCCGAATTTTACGTGGAAAACCTCGAAAGAGGGAAAAGCTCGGCTCAAGAAAAGCTTCCACTATGTATTTCAAAGTACAAGATCTTCTCGATCGGATTACAAAATTGTATATTAGAAAGGAACAATATATGACAACGATCGGTGTAACATTCTTGGTAGTAGCGGATGATGGTGAACTGCGGCTCAATCACCAAACGCGGGAATTATCGCGAAATGCGGGAACAATTCGGTAGAAGTCCTCATGATGGAGGCAAACGACAAGTATCAATGGGTGGCGGCGACGGCGGTTGACGTTGAGTGGCGACAGGTGTCTTGGAGGATCTTTAGAGCTCTCTTCTCTCTTTTGCTTGAGCTCCCCATATATGAGAAATGAGGCTATTTATGATTGGAGGAGTGGCATCTGTAAATACACAAAATCCAAATCACTCCATCTCCATGACTCATGATGATTTCCTTGATCATATGATGTATTTTGTGTATTTGAATGCTCAAATGAAGTCGAATTGTAAGATCTTTAATTTGTTGGGCCAGACGCCGAGGCCTTCGATTTGATACACTCTATATTTGAGAGCTTTTAGGAATTTAGTCCCAAAGTTTTCAATAATATTTTAAGTCTTGATCTCGTAATTCGATTCGTCTTTTCAGATTTGTGCTTCTTAGAGGAATTTTCGTGGTCATACTAATTATTATTATTATTATTATTTATTATTTTATTATCATTTTATTTATTACTATTATTTATTACTATTATTCATTATTATTATTATATACATATGAACACATTTATATATCATAAATGCGTGGCAGTGGTTAATCTTTTGTTATGCAAAGATTGGCACGTCAATCCTCCCCATATAGTATCAAAAGCTCATTGTTCAGCATTTCGTGTTAAACCGTTAACGAAAACGCGGCTAACAGATATTTCAAGCTCGATATAAATGGTAGAACATGAACAAGAGTTACTTCGCTTCAAGCTCGTTTACACCCCTAAGCATTACTTAAGCAACAAGGCTTATATTTAATAAGTTAAGTTGAAAGAGGTATAATAGCTTATCTATGGGTGACAATGAAAGTTGAATATGATGATTAGAAAAGATGTAAAATCCTATCAATATGTATAAGCTAAATAGTCGTTCTATTTTTGTTATCAAGTTAAGTATAAACAAAATTACACTACTTTGAATCGAAAATATAAAGTTGAAATCTATGCCACCGGATTTGTAACTCTTTGTACAAACAGATATAAGACGATCCTATATTAAATTCTCCATGAATTATAGAGCTTCTTCAATCCAAAAATTAAAGAATTTCATTCTAATTATGATTTTTAAAGTTAATAACTTCATTAATTAGATAAAATTATCTCAACTATAAATATCTACATGTGCTTAGACATAGAGATTTAAAGTACAAATTTTAATGTCTGAAAAGGCTGCGCAGGCTAAGTTGGGATTAAATAAAAATACAAAATTAATATCATAATTAAAAAATAAAATAATCTGAACTATCAAATATCTGCATGGGCCCTCACACATTGTTGAATGTTTAGTTTCAAATATCTGAGGATGCTGTGCGGGTTAAAAATAAATAAATTTATAATTTATTTTGAATTTGAGAATACATTGCAAATTCATAATTATATCTCAAGAATACAAATATTTGAAAGAATAATCATTGAAATTTTAAAATACAAATATATTTTCTAAAATACAAAAGATATTCAATTGCAAAGTCATGCAATACAGCTACAAGCTTTAACCTACAGATCTGATCCTCTATTAGGAGTTAAATAAAGTTAATAGGATCTAAAGTTCTTAAATATATTCAATTCAATCAATTAATAATCCCGATGATGGTTGTGTTGAATGTAGATTTCAACCAGTGGGGATACTTCCATCAAAATATTATTTTAATTTCATATTAAATTAAATTAAATTAATTATCAATCCAAATACGAAATCTAATATATCACTAAGCTATTAATTGTTAAATGAAATTCAATCCTTAAATACTTAAAGCAAACTTCATTGAATCCACCTTCCACAACTATTTGTTAAATATGACAAATTTAAAAAATTCTAGCTCATAAAAGAGTCAATGTCAAATCAAATATATTTATATATTCACTTTCAATCAATCTCATGTTTGTAAGGATGTGGCCCGTGTCTTCTGTATCCATGATTTGGTTAATAGGCTTCACATATGATGCAGTTACGACCAGAGTCATCTGATCAGGTAGTTGTCGTCAAATGACATCATTATATTACGATCACGATTGTAGCTCGTATGCTCCTCAATGGCTCTGTAGCTTGAGATATGAATCATAGGGTACACCTGATAGGGCAAAAAACTCTCTGTCAACTTAGGTAGACTTAAACTTATCCCCTTAGATAAACATCACCATAGATCTACAAGGATTACTTAGACTACGCAACTCATGGCTACTGACAAGGATCCTTTGGTTAGGTTGGGACTACCTCCTCTGACCAAGTAGACTAGAGACCATGACAGCCCGGGATGACGAAACTATGGGATCCAGATCGGGCACATCATCATTCCCCCAACCATCTGCTTTAAGTTAAAATGATGAATTTCATAAATTCTAAATCATAAATTTTAAACTCCACATGCTGCTACTATACACTACGCATTAATCAACCTAACGACTAGCCTTAATCGAAAGTTCTCTCTCGGTATTATGAGAGGTAATTAACTATAAGTGCTTGCGTCTATAAGAAACCTGGAACCAGATCTAAAGTCTCAAAAAAATGAAGACGGAATCTCTTCATAATGTCTTATCTACTATTCCACTTGTCTTCTGAAAATCTCACCAACACTTAAATCATACTCTCTTCAATGTGA
The DNA here is from genome assembly GCA_021442155.1 of Cymbidium sinense. Taxonomy (NCBI): domain Eukaryota; kingdom Viridiplantae; phylum Streptophyta; class Magnoliopsida; order Asparagales; family Orchidaceae; genus Cymbidium; species Cymbidium sinense. The sequence goes on along the minus strand of CM038230.1, from coordinate 100,946,483 downwards.
AAGATCGGTGGCGAATTTTCGGAACTCACACTTTTCTTTATTGCTACTTAATTGACGATGGTGATGTTACATTTATTTTTTTTGAATTTTTATAAATTAATTATTTAATATATATGTATTTATAATTTAATCATCATATGTATTTTTTTTTTTTTTGAACATTGAACCTATGTATTTGCTTGCGCTACGATTAAATTATTAAGAATTTTATAAAAATTTGATTGTTGTGCATGATGATTATCAATTTTCTTTTAGTATGAGGATTATAATGAGGATGCAACGCAATTTTCAAATTAAGGGATTTTTCATAAACAAAAAATATGTTAAATTTTACATTAAAATAGCCGTTCTTGTCTTGATGTCTTTATAACCACTTTAATGAAATACTCAAAGTGCTCTTCGCTATAAGTATCTATAAGAGTAAGTTTAATGATGCCTTTTGTTATAATTAAAAAACATAATGCTCATTATGTGAGTGACACCAACTAGCATAAAATAAAATATATAAAAGAGAAATAAATAATACTAAGAATATATAGATTTATGAGTTTGACTTCCATTAAGTTTATACTTATGGGAGAGAGTAAATTATGTGATTCACACTTAAAAAAGCTAAATCAATGATGATGATGAGATTCAAAAGATATGTCATAAATTTTTATGTGTTTATGTATCTAACATCTAAATTTTGATATTTATAAAAATAATACTTTTTCAATGCATAAAATAGTGCATTTTACTTTAAAAAGATAATGATGATATTATTTTTAATGTAATAATAAAAAATTAGATGCTATTTTAAGTAAATATGAAAGCTTAGGTGTTAGATATCTAAATATATAAGATTTGTGTGCTATGCATGTAAATGTTCCAAAATAATATTGATCTACATAAATGGAGAATCCAAGTGTATTTTTTTTTGAAATTTTTTGAAAATAGGACTCTTAACAAATTTGAGTATGCTAAGAAAATCCTAATTTGTTTCTTTTGTTTTTTGATATTTTGATTTTGAAAATAGGATCCTTAGCAAATTTGGGCATGCTAAGGAAATTCTAATGTGTTTCTTTTTTTTTTTTTTGATTTTATTTTGAAAAAGGAGACTTCACTTTAGCAAATATGGTAAGCTAAAATGAAGTTCCAAAATTGTTTCTTTTGTTTTGGATTTTGTTTTGAAAATGGAGACTTCACTTTAGCAAATATGGTATGCTAAAATAAAGTTCCAAAAGTGTGTTTGAAATTTTTGTTTTGAAAAATGGAGACTTGACTTTAACAAATGTGGTATGCCAAAATGAAGTTTCAATGTGTTTCAAATTTTGCTTTGAAAAATGGAGACTTCACTTCAGCAAATGTGGTATGCCAAAATGAATTTCCAATGTGTTTTGAATTTTGTGAAATGGACACTTCACTTAGCAAATTTGAGTATGCTAAATGAAATTCCAAAAATATGTTTCAAATTTTGTTTTGGATTTTGTTTTGAAAATAAAGACTTCACTTTAGCAAATGTGGTATGCTAGAATGAAGTTCCAATGTGTTTTAAAATTTTGTCAAATGGAGATTTCACTTAGCAAATTTGAGTATGCTAAATGAAATTCCAAAAATGTGTTTCAAACTTTTGTGTTTTAAAAAGGGAGACTTCACTTTAGCAAATAGGGTATGCTAGAGTGAAGTTCCAAATGTGTTTTTGAAAAAATTTGTTTTTTTTTTATTTTGAAAAGAGAGATTTCCATTTAACAAATTTGGGTATGTAAGATGGAAATCAATTATGTTTCATTTTTCAAAAATATATTTTTGTGTGTGGTAATTGCTTTTTGAAAGAGGAAATTCCAACCTAATCATAAATGAAATATGTTAAGTGGCATTTCAAAATAATGTCATTTTATTTGGAAATGAAATCTTCATTCAATAATTTTGGGTATATTGAATGGAGATGTTCATATGTGTTTTTGGAAAGTCTATTTTTGATTTTGATTGGAAATAAAAACTCCACTCAATAGATATGGGTATATTGAATGGAGAGATTTCATATGTGCTTCTTGAAAAGGTGAGAATTCCAATTTAGCACATGTGGAATGTGTTGAGTGGAATTTCAAAGTTGTAATTTTTCTTGAAGATGTAACATCCATCCAACACATTTAGATGTATTGAATGGAAAGGCCCATCTTCAAATTTTGTGCTTTTTGTAAGTTTAGGATTTTTTTAAACTTACAAAAAAAGGCTTACTAGGATCTTGGTCTATTAAATATATCTAGAGATGCATTCCTCCACTTTTACTAAACTCTTTAGATCGATCTCCAGGTATTTTTGCTAAATAAGCAAACTTACTAGGATCGATCTTCGTATTATATATCCTATGACATTTAATAAAATCACCTAAATAATTAAAGATATCATAAAGAAATAGATCCGATCTCTAGATTGTTGTTCTTTTAGTTTAGTTTATTTATTTTAGTTTAGGTTTTTTATTTAGATTTAGGTTTAAGTTAAGGTTTTAGTTTAGGTTTTTATTTTATTTTATATTTTCATTTTATTTTGGTTTAGGTTTTTTTATTTATTTTATTTTTAGCTTTTATTTAGTTTAGGTTTAGATTTTTAGCTTTTTAGGATTTAGGGTTTACGGTTTAGAGTTAAGACTAGTTGAGGGTTTAGGGTTTAGGGTTTAGTGTTCAGGATTTGGGGGTTAGTGTTTAGGGTTTAGAGTTTAGGGTTTAGGGATTAGGATTTAGGGTTTAGGGTTGTAGGTTTAGGGTTGTATGTTTGGGGTTGTAGGGTTTAGTGGAATTTCAAAGTTGTAATTTTTCTTGAAGATGTAACATCCATCCAACACATTTAGATGTATTGAATGGAAAGGCCCATATACTTAAAAAACTTAAACTTAAACTTAAACTTAAACTAAACTTAAACTTGAAGTAAAAGTGATTGTTTTTTTTTAATTTTGTTTTATTTTGATTTTTGGAAAATTTTAAAATTTGTACTTAGCAAATTTATCTATTCTTAGTAAAGAATCCAAGTGTACAATAACATTTAGTAACACACCACCACATTCATATATTTGTGAAGTTATACTATTATGTTCATTATATTTTAATATGCTTCCATATAATATATTATCTTACATTACACTTTAAAATGAATCGCTTTAAGCAAAAATTTATCAAATTTGGTTGAAAAATGAGCCTTTATTTTGGATGAAAAATTTCATTCTTTTGATTAAATGACACACCATAGGACACCCCCAATGATGTTCCCTAAACCCTAAACCACAGTGGATTATAGATTATTATCCCCAGCAGATTTTCTTCTTCTATGCCCTCGGCCCTAAATCCTAAACCCTAAACCCTCAACCCTAAATCCTAAACCCTAAACCCTCAACCCTAAACTCTAATCCCTAAACCCTAAACCCTAAAATAATAACTAATAAACTAATAACTAATAGAACTAAAACTAATTACTAATAATAATAAATAGCTTCAATTAAATAACTAATAACTAAAATCTAATAAACTAATAAAGTAAACCAAGGTGGTTTGGGCGGATTGAATCCACCCAAAAGTTTTCAAAGTTCACAATTTTCTAGCAATCCTTGCTCGAAATTACTTCTTTTCGTGTCAGGGAGGTTCAAAATGAAAAGTGTAATGAAAATCTAAGAAAAAAAATCCTAGAATGGCATCATAATTTTAACAAACATCGAACCTATGACTTTTCTATGAGATTTAAATTTTAACCTAAACCCTAAACTTTAAACCCTAAAATCCTAAAAAGTAAGGTATATTAGTCTGGACAACCCTGTGGTTACGATGCTTTAAATAGCCCTAAGTAGGTCATATACCTTACACCTCTAGTTAATAGGTTCGGTGTTTGTTAAAATTATGATGCCATTCTAGGATTTTTTTTATTAGATTTTCATTACACTTTTTATTTATATTGTCTTTTTATTCTTAGATTTATTTTATTTTGTAGTTTAGTTTTGGTTATTATTTATTTTATTTAGTGTAATGAAAATCTAAGAAAAAAAATCCTAGAATGGCATCATAATTTTAACAAACACCGAACCTATAACTTTTCTATGAGATTTAAAATTAGTTAATGAATCCCTAATCACTCCTTTAATGTAATTAAGGGTAATTAAGCATGTGAATAGTGGTTTAATCATTTAATTAAGATAATTAAATATTGTTTAAATGAAGAGGAGATTTATGGAATGGGTTTGGGGTATTTTCCCTAAGTTTTTCCTTAAACTCCCTTCCTTCCTTAATTAAACCCTAAACCCTAAACTCTAAACACTTTCTTCTTGGATTAGCCTTCGTACACTAGCTGGGTCAAGTATATTAGAGGTTTAGGATAAGTCCCCTAGCGGCTCCTTCCCTCGTGGTTGCTTTATGCGAATCACTTTAAGCAAAAAATTATCAAATTTGGTTGAAAAATGAGCCTTTATTTTGGATGCAAAATTTCATTCTTTTGATTAAATGACACACCATAGGACACCCCCAATGATGTTCCCTTTTCCCTAAACCCTAAACCCTAAACTATAATACTCCCATTAGAGTGACCACGCCGACGGCCACCAATATTCACTGATACCGTAAAAGAACATCTGTGAATCTACGTGGTGTCAAAATTGCATAAAAAAAAATTCTAAACCTTAAACCCTAAACCCTAAATCATAAACACTAAACCCTTAACACTAAACCCTAAAAAAAACCCTAAACTCTATATCCTAAACACTTTCTTCTTAGATTAGCCTTCGTACACTAACTGGATCAAGTATATTGGAGGTTTAGGATAAGTCCCCTAGTGGATCCTTCCCTTGTGGTTGCTATTGGAGGTTTAGGATAAGTATATTGGAGGTTTAGGATAAGTCCCCTAAACTCTTGAATTAGTTTTTATTTAGTTATTATTTTTAGTTGAATTAGTTTACTTATTAGTTATTTTACTTTAGTTTAGTTTGTTATTATTAATTTTATTATTATTATTAATATAAGTTTAGGGGTTTAGTGTTTAGTTTATATAGTTATTTGGTTGGATAATTTTTTTCTTTGTTGACCTTTTCTTTATTCTTGGACAATTTATTGGAGCCTTTTGTTGTGCCGGCCAAACCTTTATTGATCTTTTTAGATTAGACTTTTTGGTTTCTAGTTGAATTAGTTTACTTATTAGTTATTTTACTTCAGTTTAGTTTGTTATTATTAATTTTATTAATTTAAATTTAGGGGTTTAGTGTTTAGTTTATATAGTTATTTGGTTGGTTGATTTTTTTTCTTTGTTGACCTTTTCCTTATTCTTGGACAATTTATTAGAGACTTTTGTTGTGACGGCCGAACCTTTATTGATCTTTTTAGATTGGACTTTTTGATTTCTAGTTGAATTAGTTTACTTATTAGTTATTTTACTTTAGTTTAGTTTGTTATTATTAATTTTATTATTATTAATTTTATTAATTTAGGTTTAGGATAAATCATACTCGATCACCCTCAATAAGAACATATGTGAATCTACGTGATGTCAAAATTATATAAAAAGAAAGATATGTATATTTTCATCCTCATTTTATCTCGTATGAGTGGAGATGGAAGTATATATCTTATTCTTTAAAAATCTCATATTTAAAAATTTTATTATATTATAATTTATTATTTATATAATGCAAAAATTGTATTATATTGCTTCATCATTTATATATTACATTTATTTTAAAATAAATTAAAAAAATTTAATCAGTTATTTCAAATAAAAAAATTTAAAACCCAAATAGTCTCATGCTATGTGAAGCAATCTAGTTTGAAATCCTACGTGGCACAAAGAGTATCCCATCCTCACCCCCTCCCCACCAATCACAGCACTCAATTCTACCTGTCTCGTATCCTCCTCCATCCCCTCCTTCATAAACCCTTTATATTGCAAGGATTCCATCTTCTTCCTCTCCCACTCGTTTCTTATCTCCCTCAATGGCCACCACCTCCCTCCATTCCCTCCACCTCCCCCACCTCCCCCGCCACCACCGCTTTCCTCGCCACCACCCCTCTTCCTTCATCAACCTCACCCTCTCCTCCTCTACCGCCACCTCCTCCTCGTCCTCCTCTATCCTCACCTTTGACTCCCTTACCAACCACCTCTCCGCCGCCAACTTCCGCCAGGCCGATGAAGAGACTCGACGTCTCCTCATCGCCTTGGCGGGCGAATCCGCCCAGAAGCGTGGATACGTTTTCTTCTCCGAAGTCCAATTCATCGCCGTCGACGACCTCCGAGAGATCGACGACCTTTGGCGCCACCATAGCGACGGCCGATTCGGATACAGCGTGCAACGACGATTATGGGAGAAGGCGCTTCGAGATTTCACCAAATTCTTCATCAAAGTAGGGTGGATGCGGCGAATGGACACCGAGGTGGAGCAATTCACCTATAGGTCTTTCCCCGGAGAGTTCATCTGGGAGCTCAACGAAGAGACGCCGGAGGGCCATTTGCCGCTCACGAATGCGCTGCGGGGGACGCAGTTACTCGGCAGCATTCTGATGCATCCGGCGTTCGAGGCCGGGGAGGAGAGAGACCAAGATGAGAGCGAAGAGGAGGAGAATGGAGAGAAGGAGAGGGGAAGGGTTTTGAGTAGCAGGATGTTGAAGCCTGATTACTCCTTTTGAATTTCAGTTTTCTGCTAAAGAAATAACAGAGGGTGCAGAATCAAAACTGAATTTGAATAGTTCTATTTTAATATTTATTTTTATATTTTAAAAAATTATGGCTTACTGGCTTAGTGGCTTTAATGTTGAGATCATTTTTGACTGTTTCATGTTGCTTTTGTAGCTTATAAAGTAGTTTATTGCGCTGCTATTATTAAAATCCTATTTATTTACGTAACTAATTGACTATATATATATATATATATATATATATATATAGCAACAATAAAATATTATATTTTAAAATTAATCTTAATCTTTCAATAAGTTTCACTGATATCAAATCTTTATTTTTAAATTTACAGAATTATATAAAATATTAAAAGCAGAATTCACAATATGAATTATTTATATAAAAACAATATAAATAAATTATAAATATAAAAAAATACAAAATATCATGAGGATATTAATAGTTAAATCTCCATTTTAAACAATAATTCTTTGGACTATTTTAACATATAACTGTTAATAAAACACATAAATATTTTAAATATTTATAACTCATTCAATTTATATTATATACTAAAACAAAAGAGAATTAGAAGACTATCACATTCAAAATTTATTAAAAATTATTACTAGACTTTAAATCATAATCAATGAAATTCATTTTAAAGAGCAAATAAATATAATTTAAGACATTTAATATTCTGCTCAAATAAAATTTTATAATATTTACATGACAGTCATATATATATATATATTTAATACCATTACAAGACAAATGCATGTAACCCATGAACAAAAGTTGGCTGCTTTGATTGTAGAAATTAAATTTAATCAACTGAATTTTTTTTTTTTTAATGGGAAAGAACAGAATGAAATCTTAACTATACTTTAACCTACTAATTAAAAATTTTAACTTTCAATTAAAAAGTCTTAAGTTTAAATACTTGCACAAGCATTATATGTATGTATGAATTGAAAATTCAATTCGCTCAAATATCTTAGAAAAAAAAAAATCTTGACATAAACTCAGCTTTACATTTCTAAAGGGAGATTTTCATTACACCTAAATTTTAATTATTTATATATAATACCACCATCATTCTTTTTTTAACTGAAATATATCATTCGAAACATAAAAAAATATTTAATGAGTAAATCTCTAATTTTAAGTGATATATAAATGCATAAAAATTATGTGATATGTATATAAATCATACATTTCTTCAATATACAAAGAATTAGCAATAATATTAATGTAATAATAATAATAATCTAAAGAAAAACTAATTTTATTAATAATATAATAATATAAAATAAAATTACATATTTCATTGGTACTGAATTGCCAACCTACCACATGGACTGCCATTCCTTGGAAATAGCTTTGCTGCATAAAAAGACATGCAAAGGCGTCAGCCAATACAAAATAAATTTATTTAAATAATGTCATGAACATTTCTCATATTTCTTGAATTACTTCAAAAAAAAATTAAAAATATTCTCACAATATTTCATTCAAAATAAATTTTAAATATATATATATATATATAGCAGTATTAAAGAGAGAGAAAGAGAGAGATACAACTTGATGCTTGTCAAGCGCAGGGGCAAAGTCGCCTGGTTTGTTTATGGGAGCCATCACATGAAAGCAAAGAATCCTTCTGAGTGTATAAACATGCCCCTGGATACTGAAAATCCAAAATTAATTAATAAACCACAGGTTAATACAAATTTATCCTCTAATTATCTACATTTGCAATAAAACCACACAAATCTCGACGATCAGAATAAAATCTAAAAGAATTAATCGTGACATCCACAAATACATGAATTCAGTAGCTATTTTTTTAAAGACTGGGTGTTGTTTTACCGACGATCGATCGAGTGTTTGTGGTATATATATGCAATTTTGTACTAACAAATATATGAATTTGAGAGAAAAATAAGATTGCAAGGAAAATGTTGAGGAAAGAAATAAGTCCACACTTACACTAGAGAAATACTACAACAAGAACTATGCATTAGCATCTTCTGTAAAATGCATATTGAAGCATTGCATGATGATTTGTTGAGAGGACAATCACATTTAAAGAGTTATATATCATAGATAATAGATTATATAAATGAAAAAAAAAAATTATCACAGAAGAAGCCTAGATGAAAAAGGATCTAGGTTTCATCTTTAAGTGGGGGTGCTTGAATGTTAGTATATCAAATTCTGGTTTGGATTTGAATGATCATGTTGAATATTTTGTTTTAGAGGTGAATCATAGTTTAGAATCCTGCTTTCAGTACTTTAATTTGTTAAATGATGTGAATGGATGATTAAATTTTATATTGTGTGATCTAATTGAACAGAAGTAGAGACCAATTAAAAATGCAGACAACCCTCTGAAGGCAGCTTATCCCTGTTTTCTTATTTTTAAAACTACTACAGGGTTCTGAATAAAATGAATTATAAAGTGACAATAACGACTTGTAAGAAAGCAAAAGTTAATTTGACAAAAAAAAAAAGAAAAAAAATTAATTATCAAGATTAAAGAAAGAAAATGATGAAAGTATTAGAATTGTTAATAAAAAATTGAAGGGAGCCATGAATTCAGATGCTAAATACGGGCAAACATGTGCCATGGATTCATATGGTTAGCATGGAAAGATAAGTGTCATGGATTCATGTGTTAACGCGAAGATGGGAATTCTATGAATTGCTTCCTCTTCCAACCAGGATAAAAAATTTTGAATACCAATTTTGAGTTTAAAATTCTTTGTACTTAATGATTTTCAATTATTTTCTATTATCTATAAATATCCATTGGAGAAAGAAGCCATTCAAAATTGTTTATAAACATGCCCATTTACTTCTTAGGTATAGAAGTAGCTCATTCAAAAAAAGAAATTTTTATCTCTCAATAAAAGTATATAATGATTCCTTTGAGAGAATAAAAATGACTGACTGTAATCCATATGAAACTCTAATTGAATTAATTTAAAATTGGACATAATTAAGGAAAGTATAGAAGTTAATATTGGACAACATCATAGATTAATTAAAAAAATAATCCATCTATCTCTTACCCATCCTTACATTGCTTTTGTGTAAGCTAAGTCAATTTATACACAAATAAAAAATAAAAAATAAAAAATAAAAAAATCACCTTTTAATTGCTTACTGAGTGTTCAAATATCTAAAATAAAATTTTGTAAAAAGAATTTGCTATAAAAATATGAAATCCTACAAATCAAAGGTTATATTGATGTTGACTATGTGAGACCATTGGTAGATAGGAAATTCGCATTAGGATATTGCAGACTATTAGGAAAAAAATATGATAACATGAAATAATAAACAACTTGTTGTCTCAAGGATAAGTATTGAGTTTCAGTTCAGAATAATTGCTCAAAATATCTATGAACTTCTATAGATTAAAATTATATTAGAATATTTAAAATCAAATAGAAAAAATCTATAAAAATATACTGACAATAAGTTTTTCTCAACATTGCTGATAATCCAACACATTATATCTTAAGCAAATTTGAAATAATAAATTAACAACCAGTTTGGGAGGGGCATATTAAAGTATTAGGATTGCTAAATAAAAAAATTGAAAGAAACCAAAAATTCATTTTCTTACCACAGACTCATGTGATTAACATGAAAAAAGGAATGTCACAAATCCTCTCACACTGGCCAAAATAAAAAATTTTGGACAAAAGTTTTAATTTTTAAATTCTTTGTAATTAGTATTTTTTTTTCTAGATAGTGTTGTGCATAAATAGACATTGATAGAATCAACTAAACAAATTTTTAGCCACTTCTATTTTATAAAAAAAAGAGTTGTTCTTGAAATAATTGTTGAAAGATACTAATCTCAACACTGCTAAGCTGACTTAACTAAAATGTCCTAGACATTAGGGTGTGCTACCTCACCTCCAATTAATTTTAAGAAAGCAATAAGAAATAATGGTTATCAAACTTGATTTCTTCTGGTCGTGAACGATTGGATTTCAGTAGTTCAACAGCTTCTGTAAATTCAATGTTTAGTTTCAGTCTCAACAAATCATTTAAAGCTTCTCAAGGAACACTTATAAGATAATACTCAAATATAAATTTCAATAAATTTTAAATTTTAAATTAAGAGAAAAATCAGAGGGTATTACCTGATTATGCATTGTCTTAATAAAGAGCCTTTTTGTAAATTTCAAAAAATTTAATATTTTAAATGCAATTTTTTTAAAAACAATATGAATCCAAATAGCTTAAACTTGCTCTCTTACTCTCATCTAAAAAACAAAAATAGGTGGTCCTCCCCTAATATACTTAAATCAGATTACTAGTAGAATTTAGCAGTCATTTGAAGTGAATCATTATGTTATTATAACTCTTGGAAGTATCAGTCTAAGCAGGAAACAAATACAAAATTATTTCAACTACTTATATTAAATCATACACAGGATTTTAAGTTAGGTGGCTTGATCAACAAATGCAAATTTTTTTTGTAAATTATTAATAGCATCTTTTAATTTTTTTGCATCCAAGTAGGATTATAGAGTCCAACCAAATAGCCCTGTGGCTGTTTTGTGGATGATTTGATTTTGAATCACAGGCAAAATGGATAATTTTATGAAGTAGGGCCGATATCTTGGCGGGCCAGGTAAAAATATTGGAACCCAACCTATAGGTACATTTTGTTTTATTGCGGCCAACTGAAAATAACCTGAAACGGGTGATTTGGATCGATTTCATACCGTTGTTTAAACCATGAGTAAAATTACCAAGAGTGAGGGAAAAAGGACTATTAAATTTTGATGAAGATATTCAAATTCCACGAAATTGCATCATCCACACCGAGACAGGCAAATTATAGCATCTATCCCCTTCTAAGAACTATTAAATTATCTAAAAAATTTGACAAAAGTTTGAAAAATAATTAATGCAAAAATATAGGAGAACAGTTCCCTACAAATTTTATGATTGCCATCATGACTTTTTATAAAAGGTTCACCCCAACCAAGTGGATATATGAGCAGAGCATTTTTTTTGTTTTTATAGTCTAAGAATTATTGCAATCTCCAAGTAAACAAATATTTTTAAGTGCATAATTTGAGAGTCTCATCATGCTTGGTTCAAAAAGTCTCTCTGGTTGAAAAGGTATTGTGCCATTGTGCGCTTAATCTAAGGCAACAATATGTAGTCTAATAATACACCAATGAATAGAGTGGAAAAAACATACCATGTCCTTGGGGGCATCGTCCACTACTTCAGCGGGTTGATCAGTTCCCATGCTAGCAAAGCACGATCCTTTGCATTTCATATATTTTTCCAGCCTGTGATAAAATTGTAAACTTCACCTTAATGCCCATAACTATAGTAGCAAAATATGAACCAAAAGAAAGAGAAGGTATCATATAGCTTATATTACACAAGCAAACTGTCCACATGATCATGACAGCGACATATGACTAATATACGAAAAAAGGATTTAAGTTAGAAATATGCAAGGCAATAGACAATTTAGATGAGAGATTTTACTTTTTAGTTTTATCCTCATTTCAAGATGTCAGACTTTCGCAAACCGCATCCTGACAAGAAACTCCATTAAAAATAACTTTTCCTAAATAATGTACATTATAAGAAATATGTTTGGTGATATAACATAAACTGATCAGGATATTCTTCTAAATATAACTAACATGCCTTCGAGCAAAACTTCTTGTCACTTGGTGATAGATTCTGTTCTTATATACCTGTAGTGATTGCTTTCGTTTGTTTCTCAATTCGCCATAGAAGCATCCCATTGCAAACTACCTTTGCATTGTTCATGTTTTAATCTGTTGCTTGGCACAGATTTTATTTTTACTTTTTTTTTATTTTTTTGTAAACATACAACAACCTTTGAATTTGATCATTCAAAGGAAACATTATTAAAGAGACAAGTTTTTTAATAATGGTAGGTTAGAAGGTAGTAGTTAAAAAATATCATGCTAAATAACAGTCATTGAAGGAAATTTCACAGAAGGGTTCAAGTTACAAAGAACTTCAATCACATTTCGTAAATACAATTCTTAATCGCTAAAATCTGCAGCAGCTCCAATTGCTATCTTTAATTAGCTAATCTTTAAACTAATTAATCTGAGACGACAAAATGCAAGCAGAAGCCCATTCATAGATAACTTGTTGTATCATAAGAAGCAAGGCGTATGGCAGCTAACTATTTGGTCAGTGTTTCAAAATGAAATAATGGATATCCAATGATTCAAATGAAATAATGAATACCCAATGATGCTGTTCACAAGAAATGAAGCACAGAAAATCCATGGATGTGATGCAAAATGGAATTGGATCTGTAAAAGCAAAATGACTCACAAACAAAACCAGGATGCATGGTGCAGAACATTGTTGACCTACAACTATGTGTCATTTAAAATTAAATAAATGACATAGAGGTTAAATGCCATAATCACGATCGAAATTAATTAAGTTCGATTTGATACAAAAAATTCGGCTTCATAATGCGTCGAAAGCATCAAAAATAATTAAATAGAAAATATCGAATCAATTAATGATCGATCCAAGAAAATTAAAATTAATTTTAATGAAATTATGCGATATCAAAGTCGAGAAGCTCGACGATGTCTAAACGACCTCCGCTGCTAAATAAATCGCGCCGTAAACGTCGAAACCTATCAAACGACGCCTTCCGAGACCCATTCGGTGAAGTGTGTGCGAATGTCGATCAATTCGAATGTGATGCCGCACAAATTGTAAACCTAATTTCATTCCGACTTGCCGACGTTGTCAACAGCCTCATCACAAATTGATCGGCCATTCGGCTCAAAACAACTAAAATTGACACCCATATTGTAGGTTTATGCATAAAGTAAATCCATAAATTTAATGTGATATGATATTAATTTGCAATTGATTAACATTAGCCTAATCTCTTAATCCTCTTAAATCCCTTACACCCGCCGCTGTTTCGCCAATCGAGCTCATCGCTAAAGCCAAACAGGGTTTATCCGCTGTTGACTCTCATTCTCGAGATTGCTTTTCCTCGCTTCTCTCTCTCGAAGGATCTCAGGCCGCTCACCATCAAGCTAGGCCGATACTCTCCTCTCTTCCTCTTTCTCTGAAGCTCTGGGTGGTTCTCCCTCTCCCTCTTCGCTCTCAACCCACCCATGCCTTCTCCCTCTCTGAGCTCCTGGGTTCCAGCTCCTCTCTCTCTCTGCTCAAGTCAACCCTCCAGCAAAGAGGACTCGATCCTAGCCTTTCTTCCTCCTTCCACCAGGTGAGCCGAGTAAACCAAGGAAACTCCTCTTCCCTCTTCCTCCTTGGCAGCCTAGCAGCAAAGACACTGTTTTCCGTCTCTGTAGCCTCCATCCGCGTGAAGGGCTGAATGAAATTCCTCCCTTGATTCCTTCCTGCTTGAACGACTTGTTGCCCTAATGGGCAAGCTATATTCTATTGCTCTTGTTCTATTGCCATGAGCACTGAGTAAATCCATATCGTGTTTCAAGCGATACAATGCTTTTTTTTTTGGTTTAACTCACATGAATAGAGTTGAATGAGTGTACCATTTACTTGATATGATAGAGTTCATTTTTCATCATCCCTTATTTTATCTAGTGTTATTGAAGGAGAATGATCAGAAATTTTGCTCCAGCTTTCTCATTTGTTTTACTTTATCTGATACTCCCACATAAGGAGCCTGCTTTCATCATTCTTTTTGCTTTCAATGTATGATGCAATTGCTTCGAGAGTATATGAGCTTATAAACAAGGAGAAGGATAATTGTTTCATTTCATATTTGAGGTTGGAATCATGCAAGATACATTGTCTATGCCTTTTCTTGCTCTTGAATTATGGGAGTAAGTTGTGATAATGAAATTATTACCATGACTTCATCTTTGAAAGCTCACTTTGGTCAATATGTGATGTATTTTCTCTTGATTTGAGGAAGAATGAAAAGAAAGCAAGTTTATTTTGGGACTAAGTTTGATTTATATTGATTTCTCTATGCATCTTTTATCTTGCATACATGTGAAAAGGTTGAGACTTGATATATGAAATGCAAAGTTTTCTTTATGATTATCTGTCGAAAAGATGAAATATATGCATATCTCTTCACCTTTAATGCTAGTTTGTGGGTTTTAAGAAAAATATGTCTCTTTATATTCAAAATGAGAAGAATAAGTGTGTTACAGTGATTGTTTATACATACAGTTATATTGAATGTTTCAAATGAAAATTAAATATGAAAATGCAATCAAAACGCTTCTTTTAAGTATATATGCAAACATTATTTATATATGAAATGAACTTTAAATTTATGATATAAGATACCATTCTCCAACACGGGAAAATCTATCTCTAGCTGATGTCTCACGACATACACCTATACATGCATTTCTTCTACATGGCGTGTTTCACAAGAACCCCACTGTGGAGAGCTCATTGTAAATTTGATTATTACGCCCTAATCAAATTTATTGCATGCCTTTCTTTTGTTTATATATGCAAATGTGAGCTTTAAATTTGGATATATACACCATGTTCTCCAACATGGTGAAATATGTTATCAAA
The DNA here is from genome assembly GCA_021442155.1 of Cymbidium sinense. Taxonomy (NCBI): domain Eukaryota; kingdom Viridiplantae; phylum Streptophyta; class Magnoliopsida; order Asparagales; family Orchidaceae; genus Cymbidium; species Cymbidium sinense. Next base: position 100,931,276 of record CM038230.1, on the reverse strand, counting down.
ATTTCTAGCCTCAATGACACACCCATACATGCCTTTCTTGACATGGTGGCAGCCTCTTTCAAGAACCCCACTATGAGGAGAGAATTTCACGTCTAATCAAATGTATATGCGCAGCCTTTCTTTTATTTATATGCAAATGAGCTTTAAATTTATGATATAAGACCTACCATGTTCTCCAACATTAGGAATGCTATGCTATCAAAATTTGGTCATGTCTCAACATACACCTATACATGTCTTTCTCGCATGGGCGCGCCTCATGGCAACCCCCACTGTGGGAGAGTCATCAGAATTTTGATTATTTTGTTACAATACAAATTTATGTCATGCATACTGCTCACATTGTTCAACGCGGGGAAACTGCATAGACTGCTCACGCTTCCAACGTGGAGAATGTTAAGATTGCTCACGCGTTCCAACGAAAACGTAGAACCCATACACGCCTTTCTGGCAGGTAATAAATGTCATGTCTCACGACACTACCATACACGCCTTTCTTGCGTGGGAAGACCTAGTCCCCAGCCCCTATGGGGATGACGCCGGAGGTCGCCAAAATTTTAAAAAAAAAAGGAAATGCTATTTTTATGTGATATGCTTATGTGTTTAACTCACTTTTCATATACGACACCTATGCAACAACTATTCATGCTTAGTTTGATGAATGTTGAATCTTTCTAAATCCCTTTACGCTTAACATGTGTATGAAGTGTGGCAAATAATACAAATGGATGCTTATGCTGTGACATGTATTTGTTGATCGTCTAATAATTTACTACTGATATGCTATTGGGACACGTAACACATACTTAAATACATGTTTAACATGTTATCTTTTACTCCATATGTCCATTTTCACATTGATCTACACATGATTATAAACATGGCAAAAAAAAAGGGGTATATCAAGGGAAGACATACATGAAATGAAATATTTTGACATGACATAAATACACCCTGATATATGCTCAAACATGTTTCTCCCTACTTTACTTGTCATTTCCACCATGATTTATATACATAGAGACATGGGAAGACTTAAAGAAACACATATGAAATGAATCAAATCTATCATATGACATGACATCCATCATAAAAATACCAAAAAAAAAAAAAAAAAAAGGAAGGTAAAACTTACAAATCTTTAAGACAACTTTTTAAAGCTTGAGAGAACTCAAACTTGTAAATCAGAGAGAAGGAAGAAATGAGAGTAGGAAGTGTGAGGATTTTATGAGAAGGAATTCCCCTTATTTATAGATTTTCATTCTTTTTCTTCATCTATTATCATCTGACACATATTTTGTCATAAAATGCATGGAGGAACTATCTTAATGCCACATTGTCATATATGCATAATGCACGGACACGTGATGCCTCAGGCATCCTTATCTTTTTTTTTTTTTCTTGAAAGGAAAATAAAGTTTTTTGCCACATCTTCTTAATAAATTTAATGATTTGTCCCCACTCACATGCGAGATGTGAAGGAGGTGAATTTTAATTAATCCACTGCTCTTTTAAATGAAATATGACAACTACTCATATTTTTATATTCCCTCTCCTTATCAAGAGAAATAAATGCTATGGTGATGGTCATATGCTTCCAAATCAATTATTTTCAACCCCTTTATGCTTGATTTTATACATGGGAGAAGGCTATTACAAATCAAATGCCTAAATTCCTTTAGCCCATCCCTCACATATATAATGCCTCAAATCAATTATTTTCACCTTTATGCTGATTAGACATGGAGAGGCTATTAGCCTAAATCAAATTGCCTTTTCATTTTAGGCATTTACCTACTTATGATCATATATGCCTAAATCAATTATTTTCAACCCCTTTTTGATTTTGTTACATAAGGAGGATCTTTTAAAAACAAATGCTTAATCCACTTTTGCCCATTGCCCTACTTATGGTCATATACCTCTAAATCAATTATTTTCACTCTTATGTTGCTGATTTTGTTACATAAAGGAGTATTTGATTGCTCAAAACAAATGCCTAATCCACTTTAAGTTCTATCATTACATATATATATAGCTTCCAAATCAATTATTTTCAACCCTTTATGCTTGATTTTGTTACATAAGGAGGTGATCTTGCTCAAAACAAATGCAAATAATTTTAAGCCTATTGCTCTACATATTTATTATACAAGCCCAAATGATTTATTTCACTCTATCCTTGCTCATTTGTGATTTAAAAGACATTTGTTCTAAATAACTATTTAAGATATTCTCAATCAACGCTTATATCTATTTTGTCTGATCCACACGCTTCAATGTTCAAAAATGCTTCAAATTCGATAAAGAATGTTATACATCCCCGGTTCTGACCAAGTTAACAAACCTAAAATCCTGTATTAAAACTCATGCTTGCATAAACCACGCCAAATACAAAAGAATGGATGCTATATAATCCCTGGTTGGTCTTCTGACCGGTCCGTTAACAAAACTCAAAATCAAAATTTGACATCAAACTTCAACATTGGGACATCTTAATGTCCATACAATTCAAAGAATGATATCCAGATGCATGTTGGAGTAAATTAAGTCAAATACAAAAGAACAGAACATCTTCCCGCTTGTCTTCTGGGGTCCGTTAACAAAACCAAAAAAAATTTGATATTATAAGAATTTCAAATAATAATATCCGGTAGAATTCATATAATACAAGATATGATCCAACTAACATAGCTTCTAAAATTCAAATTCTCGTGAAGAAAAGTCCCAAACCCGATCCTCATGTTCAAACTAGACAAGGTTTTGAAGGATTATACTTTTGAGATAATGAATTCCCATCCTCCTCAGAAAACTGACGTAGATCTATCAATCGATATTAACCCTATGATCGAGAAGGGTAATTATAATTAAAATTTCAATGATAAATGATCATATATTCAAATCTAAAAATCAATCATAAAATGATCAAAATTCAAAGAAAATACAAAAATATAAAAAAAATGAAATGAATTATTTAAATTAAAACTAAAAAAATAAATAAAATAAATCACCCTCCGCAATTGTTTGTCTTCTGCGACAAATTAAGAAAATTTTGCTCACAAAGAGCCAATGTCAAATTAAATACATAACCACATTCATACTACTCAAACATTCTAAAGCAAGGACGGCTGTCTGTGGTTTTCATATGAATCACATAAATACTTACGACTGAGCCTGACCGGGTGGTTGCTAAGCATTCATAAATTACAATCGGCCATAGTGTTCAACAGCTTTTTCTTGAAATGGAATGTAGAATTTAGTTAACAAAAAGTATGTTATAATGAGACTTATATTTGTCCCCTGACAAACTCCACCCTGTGTCTACAAGGACAAGGACACGTAACCCATGTGTCTTGGCAAGGATCCTCGCTGTGACTACCTCCGACATACTGCGGATCCATGCGGATGATAATATGGGATCTTGATCGCGTTATCGTTCCCACAAAAGTTTTAAATTAAAATAATAAGTTTCATATGTTCTAAACTCCACTCAGCTGCAATTATATACCGTTTTAACGATTCATTGACCAAATTAATCTCTCTCGGAGGAGGTAATTAATAGGGCTTGCTAGAAACCAAAGATAAAAAAGTTCTCACCAAATGAGAACTAAATCTGTGTCTTATCTACTATTCATGCTTAAATTATCAATTAAACAACTCTTTCCTTTTCAAAAGATGCTAATTTTCGATCCCACAAACATATAGATATGTCCCACGAAGAAAGAGCACATTTTGCATGGGTTTTGAATTTTTTTTAAACCATACCTAAAACAGCTTATGTTTCTTTTCAGATAAATATTTTTTGCTGAAATTAAGTTGCCTTGTAGCACCTCAACAAGTTTATCTAACAATCATAAGATCGCTTGATTGTCAATTCCCACACAAATGGGACATTCCATTTAGCCACTGCATGTCCAACTTCAACTAGAATTACCTCCACAAGGGAATCAACAGTCAAGATGAAATGTTTGGACTAATTAGTGAAAGGTTTGAAGGCTCTAGCGAACTGTACTTCAAGAAAAAAATGGCTCTAGTACGTTGAAAGCACACCAAATATTTAGTAACCTAAATAGAAAGCATGCTCGAAGTTACAGATATGTGGAACATTCAATTTTCTCAATTGGATGAGCAAGATTTTATGCTTCCTTTTGTTTCCTAGTGTACACAAACAAAGGAAAAACTTAGTGCGGGCCTTTAGAATTATTGATGCTTTGTGCTTCTAGAAAGCATATTGGATGTTTGACAGCATTTTCCCCGAATCCGCTTAATAAAGATAGAACCAGATATCATGGATTTTGGTGGTAAATATCCTCAATATCATTGTAATAAACTTGAGTGCTTGGGATGCCAAGTATTCACAAAGAATCTCACAAATCTGAAATGGGAAGAGGTGATCTAAAATAAAGTTGAGTGCGGGAACCCAAAACTTTATTTTAGATCATTTCTTCACATTTCAGATTTGAAAGCAATATTCTGACATAAATAGCTGTTTGAAATTCAAGTTAGTTATTACTTCTTCCTCAAAGAAAGATGATCTTCAAGGCACTTAATTTCCAGTCTGATGAGATCTCAATTATAGCATAAATTCAACATTTTGATAGGTCACTTTATACTATGAAATGAGCAACGGTCATGTCCCATATTGGACATTCTAATCAAGGACTAGTACACAAAATAAATTTTTTACATTGACATTTGCTTTTCCTTCACTTTCTCAAGCTCTAGCTAGATATACAAGCTATAGGACAATATGAACTAGCACTCAATGAAAACATTGTAAAATTCACAGGAATTACAACTTACAGTTCACATCTGTTTATAACTGAAAGCTTGTTCGAAACACAAGATTTCCCTTTTGACATGCAGGCCGAATTACAAGAATCTCCTTGTCTAGCTTCCGTGTCAGAACGTAAGAAGACAAATATTAGAAGTTGAACCAAGCCATCAATGATCAATAATAAGTACTATAATAATTTAATCTTACTTACCAATTATAATATCAATGCCAGCCAGTCTTCTCTCAAAATTGGGTTCTATCACACCTGACAGATTAGTAGCTATATTTAATTTGTAGCTTTAATTAATTAAATGGAATAACTACAATTTCAGAACCATAGAACACAATAAAAAGCCATAAGAAAACAGGAAACATGTTTCAAGAAATTAGAGAGTAACACTGAAAAATGCAGAGAGGAGATTGAAAAGCAACGCTTAAAAGTCAATATATTCATTATTATCATTTTAAACATGGCCCAAAGCTACTGAAGATATACATGATTGGATAACATTACAAATTTTGTAAAGTTAGTTCCATTTTTTTTAGACAGAAGAAAACTTTCCACTGCACCGCACTTGGAGATAACTGAATATTAGAGAACAAAGTGGAACTACTAAAGAAGGTGAACAGGGGCTGCAATAATATATTAAATTTTTTTCATCAATTAAAAAAGAACATAAAGAAAATCAACAGAAGTACAAAGATAGGGCCACCACCAAACTACATCCAACACCGAGCATCAATCGTACAAGAATTTCTGAAGCTCTCCCAGCTTCACTAATACATATTAGTGAAAGGATGGAGAGCTTCAAAAATTCTTGCAAGGAGTTTGTGCCGACCTTATATATATATATATATATATATATATATATATATATATATATATATATATATATATATATATATATATATATATATATTCATCATTATTAGCCTTAACCTTACTTTTAGGGATTGGCTTTTTAAAATCCTCATTCTTTGACTGTTCCTGCTGATCGTTGCATCGTGATTTAAGTTAGCTATTTTTGTAGAGAAAGAAACACTTTCCACTGCTCCAGTGATAACTGGCATTGGACATTAAAATTATGCTCAGATACGCTTAGAGGTAATTGGATGCATTCTATTAGTTTATGAGAGCTTATCATCAACTCCGGTCAAACCTAAGAATACAGTTAATCTCAAAAAACAAATACAATGGATTGAAAGTGAAACTGTTCTCCTTCAAAGTGGAGTTAAATGATGCCCTTACGAGCAAAATAAATTATTTGACTCCAATTTTCACTGAAATAAACATGGCAAACGAAGAAACTTACCAGAAGAGTTTGTTTGCAAGGAATAGCAGTGATGGAAATCACTAGCATAGGCATTCTCATGAACCTGAAATATCACAAGATATCAATTGAATTCAGATTGTATTCCCCAATATATTCATAAAGCAATGCACGCACAGTAAGGATCATATTTGTGATCCATTAGCATCTGAATGTTAACTTATGATCTCACAACAAGTAACCTATAATATTGACCAATCTTTCTTGGGATATCATATCATTAAAATCGAGATAGAACTTTGGTGAAAAAGAAAGTACCACACTTGCAGAGTTATGACATCTTCCAACATAAATCAAAAGCACTAGAGTAAGTCCCTGAATAAAAACAAACAGAGACAGGGATAGTCAAAAGTGAATATCTTCTAATAAAAAAAAAAGAAAAAAAAAAAGAAGCAGAAATTAAAACTTTAAAGACATGATACCAGCAGTTACTGGTTTGGCTATCTTCAATTTTAGCACAGCATCTTCCTGTGTCTATAAAAATCCATTTCCAGTGAGGAAATATTGAGCCAATAGTAAATTAGTGGTTTGAGAGCTATACTTACTATGGATGGATTTAAGCAGCATGAAACACAATACTCATATGAATTACAACACTTGGAGACAAGGTTGCAACCCCTGGTGAAATAGCGTAAAGTGCCTTGTTAAGCAGGCTGTATTTTCTCCAATTGAAACGATCAAGTCATGCATTAAAAATATGGAAGAAAAATACTCACTGGCAGGAAAACCTTTCTCCTGTTTCTGGACAGCAACTGGTCCACGGGTAAACAGATAGGGAAGTACAAACATAACCTGCAATATTACAAACTAAATATAATGATAAAAGCATAACCACATGATCATTAAAACCAGAGTTTATAGATGCTCATATTTAAACATAAACAGGCAATGCAAAAACTATTTTCAACTTAAAGAGTAGAACACAAGTACACCACTATAACTTGTTCCATGACATTTCCGAAAGAGCAATAAGGTTCTTGCCATTTAACCCCCATCCTAAGAAGAAAAATAGTAACAGTAATGACTTTTTCAACAGCAAATCAAAAGATCAAAACAAAGTAGGGCTAAACGACGACAACCATGCTGCATTTTTAGATTTCATTTTTCCTAGCAAGCTTTATTCTTAAGAATGTTAACTGTCTTCCGATATAGGTTCATCATGTAAAACAGAATGGCAGGATTCATACCATTATCATCTGCCAGTAAATAACGTCCATGTACAGTATTCTTGCATATAAGTTTTTGAGGAAGCCCTATGTCCTTCCTACAGATCCAAGCATCAGCAAATTTGAGAACAAGTTCTGAATGTAGGAAAAAAAAAATTGAAGAACCAGTACTGCTTTCAGATGTAAGATTTTCATTCAAGTTGAAATAGATCAAATATACGATTTAAGTGTAGGATTCTATTTAGGGGAAAATTAGTCTTGGATATAAAAAAGTTTTTTCTATTTTTCCTTCAAAAAAGTTGTGCTTGTCCCTCTCCCCCTTTCCATCTTTCCAATATGTAGCAATCATCTTTCTCCTCACAATATGTGTCCCACTGGCCATTGTTGCCTCTCCTAGCAGCTGACCATAAGGTTCTCCAATGGCTACACCTTGACTCACAATAGTTAGCCACTGATCTCCTCTCATTCTAGTTGGATGCATGCATTTTTCTTCATAGGAAATGGTAAAAATTATGGAAAAACTTCATGCTAAAGGGAAAATTATTTAGAAACCAAAGGTACTTGCAAAAAGAGAGAAAAGGAAGAACTTTCAATCAAAACCTTGGGTTGAGGTTTAATAATGCTTTTTCAATTTTATATAACCATCTTGTAATAAGTCTCTAAAATAGTTGATTTTCTCGTATGATTGTCTAATCCCAAGTACTATTGCCTTGGGCTCTCTTTCCAAAATCCTGAAGAGATCCACTTGATGGTAATGTCCCAATGGATTGCGAGCAATCTTGTGAGATCTTAATTTCCATAGGTAGTTAGTTTGGGTTGTCTATCTATCAACCTCAATTAGTGATAACTAAGTGACATAATCTTATAATTTACAATACCTATAGACCTCATATGGATCCACTTGGAAAATTTTGGAAACCAATCATATCTAAGGTTATAGATCAGAAAGAATCAAACATATGAGCTATACAATAAAATAAAGAGGGCTTAGAAAAATTATGTTAAAACATAAAATAAAAAAATATTTTGGACTTATGTCAAGAATACTTTTTTGTAAAAGTTTTTGTTTTTTTTGTTTTTTTAAGGCAATTTATAAAAAAAGTATATAGATCAAATAGAGAAGATTCACATAGTTTTTATTAGGGCAGCAAATGAAATGCATGAGCTAAGTACTGCCATAATTAAACTCATTTATTTTATTAAGTTTGGGCCGAGCAATAAAATGATCTGAGGTTTAATATCTCCTCTTAGCTTGTTTTTTTAAAGTCTTATCAAGTTCTACCTCTAAATGAACTTTAATCAAGTATAACTAATTATATGTAAGATGCTAATAATTTAAATATATATTACTTTGCTTATATTCAAACATAAAAATATACATAGCTGAAATAGTTGAACAATTTGACATTAGTTAGTCCATGTTTTCCTTAATATTTTATGGCATTTATATGTAAATAATATATAAAATTATCATTAAATTAATCATCAAGCTATTTAATTAACATAGAATTTTTTCATACATATATCTTTAGTAATAAGCATTATGTGTAAAGTGTGCAAGATAAAAAAAATTAATATAAAAATATAAAATAAGTCATTAAATAAACAATAAATAACCATGCCCATGAACATAAATGAGCGGATTGATTAATATTCAACCTTGTTCATTTAATTGTCAAGCTTTTAAAACTTAATTCAAGATTATTAAATTTTGCAAATAACAACCATAAATGAGTCATATAGTTGAGTATTGAGTTGTTCATTGCATGCACTAATTTGCTTACTCCTAATTTTTATTGATCTTGAAAAGGCATGTGATATAATGTACCATTAGAATTGACTTGATGTATGTTAACAAAAAATGCATTTCAAAGGCATGTTAGAAATTATTGAAGATATATCTAATAGAGCATTGAATATTAATAAAAATAGTTATGGAGTTGCCAAAAAGTTTCCAATCACAATAAGATTGCATATAAGTCATATCTCTAGTATTTATAAAAATGACTACAACATATATTAAAAGTAGGGTACCTTGTTCTGTACTTCTCACAAATGAAATAGTTTTAATCAATTAGACATTTATAAAATAAGTAGAATGTTAGAACAATGTAAAACTATTTTAAAAAAAAAAACTTCTGATATTTAGAATAAGAAGTATAAGACACAATACTTTACTTGGATGAAGTGATACCTAACCATGATAGGTTTATATAGAATAATTGAATACAAATAATGATACATCTACTAGAAAAAAAGGAAGAGTGGCTAAAATAGAAAAGTGCCTCGGGTTATGTGGTAAGAGAACATCATGGAGAGTAAAAATAATACTTACAAAAATATAATCTGGCAACTTATATTGTAACTATATTGTAGGATGGACAGGAATAGTATCTATTGAAGATAAGATGGCAAAAAATGGATTTAGGTAATTCAGGCATACAAATACGGGCAAAAGAATGCCAATAGCACACAGATAAAACTAATGTCAAAGTAGAAGGATGAAAAATATGTAGACCAACAATAAAGTGATTTTTTGCAAAAAAAGGTATTCAACATCTCATGCCACATTCAATAAGAGTGGATGGACTAATGATACTTCATGAATCCAACTAAAATAATTGAGATAAGGCTAATAATGGTGATGCTGATGCTGATTAAACCCTGTATACATCTTTCTAATTCCATTCATAGAAAAACCCCATTAGAACACGTTTGCAAAAGTAAAAAGAGGAATAAATAGAATGCATGCCTGAATCCATTCAGAAAAACCCATAAATTTGCCACGCTGCAACCTCAAGCTTTAATGTTAAGAGCTTCATAATAAAGTGCACAGAGCAAATTTTTCAACAAAACTTTGAAACTATATAAATCATAGTCATGGATTGGATCGTCAACGCACAGTGCCTCCATAATCTAACCTCGATCTTCCTAGATTATTGATAAAATTCACTCATTCTCTCTCAAGTTGCTTATATTTTTCCGGCATTCTGTGAGTTTTCCACGAGTTTCAAAATTACTTTGCCATTTCGAACGGTTCGAATCAATGGGTAAGCGAAATATGTTAACACAGTCAAAGTAAAGCCAAGATAGCGAGACACCCATACCGGATTCCGGCGATCTTGTGGGGAAAACTGAAAAAGGTTAGAAGCCAAAGGATCCGGAACAGAACGTCGACGGCGATGAGCACAGGAGAATCGCCCATTTTGCGAGAAGCTCCGTGGTAAGACGAACAATAATGAAATTTCCTATAAATTCTTTTAGAGATTATTACGTGTTCCAATGCTCCATGACTGCTCTCAGCTAATATAGTTATTATATCAATATAATATTTATTTCATTATAATATATATTATATATATAATAATACAGAGTATTTCACAATTAAAATATTAAACTTTATAATTAATATACAACAGTGATATATTAATTAAGCTTTATATAGAATTATATTATTAAAATTCTACCATAAAAAAGCATCAATATTTGAGAAATTTATATAAATACCTCATAATTCTTATGAATTTATATATCTTAGACCTCAAATTTAATATCTACATATCTAACATTTTTTTTATATTTAAAAAAAAAAATTTACATAGCACACAATCCTTATATATTTATATATATAACACCTAATATTTCATATTTACAAATATAGCATCTTTTATATGCTTACAAATTTATATTTTCCTTTTAAAAATTAGGGAAATTTACATACATATGATTCATTTTACGTATTTATTCAAACTTTAATTTTAGACTTTTCTGCACAAAAGGTGCATTTCACTTGGAAAATATAACAAGGGTGGTATTTTGATGTAATAATAAAGATTTAGGTGGTTTTAAGTAAAATTAAAGTTTTTGTGAATATGTAAATCATAAATTGTATTGTATATATAAATCCCCCTAAAAATTAATAAAAGTTATACTTTTAATATAATATTAAAAAATTAAATGTTACATATATATAAATATTAAAATTTAAATATTACATATATATATAAGAATTTTATACTTAACATATAAATGCCCAAAAATAATATACAACAACAAAAACAACAAGCCTTAATCCCACTAGGTGGGGGTATTTCATGAATCCTTGTCCTTATTATGTATGTCAAATTCTCATTTAATTCAGATATAAGATCATTTTTTATACATCTTAACCAAGTCTTTTTTAGGTCTACATTTCTTAACATAAAGGCAAATCTAATGTATCTCTCATAATGGTCATCGGACGGACACTTTATGTGGCCAAACCATCTGGCGACTCTCCCCAATCTTATCTACTGGAACTACTCCAAATTTTTTGAACATACTCATTTTGCATTCTATCTAGAGTAAAGTCATTCATCCACACAGCATCCTCATCTTTATAACACTTAACTTAGTCTTATGCTTCTCTTTTTTGGCCAACATTACGCATAAGTCATTGCAGGTCTTACCACCATCTTATAAAATTTTTCTTAAGTTTAGTGAAACTTTTTTACATCATAATAGGTTGCATTCCTCCACTTTAATCAAACTTGAATTCTAACAACATCTCCATCTATTTCACCATCATTTTGAACAATAGAGCCTAAATATCAATCGCTCACTCTTATTGACTTGATCACCTAAAGTCACAACACTATCACTAAAACTTCTACAACTAAAATTATACTCCATATATTCAATTTTAGATCAACTTAAACCTTAGACTCTAAAGTTGACCTCCATAATTCAAGTTTTGTTGGACTCCCTCTTCTTATCAAAAGAAATCACAAAAACATACACCAAGTGATGTAGGACACGGGCTTTTATGATATGATGTTTATTACATCGATAATTCTTAAATCCTCAAAAGAGTAATGATAAATGCACACTATCTTGAGCACATATTATGAATTTAGTGAAGTTGAAAGATCTTAGTTAAAGTTATGTCAACCACACTAGAGACCAATCTTATAAGTGTAAATAAGCGAAAAGTTATGAAGCGATCTAACTATAGCGATTTAAAATAACCAATGAAGCGATAAGTTGAAGTCGACCTCTACAAACAGTCCGTCATTGTGGAGATTGTGTTCCTTCCTTAGAAGTCCTTCTCTAAGGGTTGTGAACTCACACACTCAAGTAGTCCGTCACTCAAGAGGAAAGCACATAAAAGAATAGTAAAATAAATTTAAGAAGATAACTTTCATTCCAAATTCAAGTGCCAAGCATTACAAGAGTCTCCCTATTTATAGGATTGAAAGAGAGAGTTAAGAATACTCAAACCTAACTCCAAACTCAAACCACCATCATCCTTCCTACCACCATTATCAAACCTACCACTCATTCCATATACCCAAAGTGTCATACCTACAATGACTCATGGGTCATGGCATAATAATAGCCAACATATAAGCTCATACAAAATATAAAAACCCAATAATACATAACTTAAATTATAACAAAATGCCCAATCATGGATTTAAGCTTTATGATGGCGTCGATGATCGATAATGCCGCATGCCTCCGACTTTAAAGGATTCTCCTGAGAATGAAAATCTAAGTACTCTTGTAATAATTGTGAGTCTAGTTGATGTAACTCATCAAATGTAAGCCATGAATCTTCAAGTGGAGAAAGACCTTTCCAACAAGAAACCTTTGAGTGCCTCCATCGATGTGATGATAATGGTCTTCTAAAATTTGATGATGATGTGATCTTAAGCGGCGAGATGGTATAGAGTCGATGATGAAGTATGAACACGCATCATCTTTATTTGAGGAATAGTGTCATGACTTGCCCATGGTACAACGTTAAATTTGATACATTAAATATTGGAGAAATTCCAGCATTTATTGGAAGATCTATTTCATAAGCATTATCATTTATCTTCCTTACAACTTTATAAAGACCAGATCTCTTGAGAGATAATTTCTTAAGAGTTTCAGTTGAAAATCTCTCAGGTCTAACTTTAACAAGAATCAAATCTCTCTCATTAAATTTTACATATGTGTGCATCAACATTAGCTTTATATTTATCATAACTCGTAAGTTTTGTTGAATTTCATGATGCAAATCATGCATGCTTTATGCAAATAAAGATGCAAATGCACTAGACCTATATGTTACAGGCAATTCAACAAGATCAATTGGTTTTCTTGGATCATAACCAGTTATAATATGAAAAGGACTCATACCGATTGACCTATTAATTGAACTGTTATAAGCAAACTCTGTAGTAGGAAGAACTAGGTCCCAACTAGTAGTATGATCACTTGACACAAGTAAATTTCTAAGCTTATTAACAACTTCAGTTTGTCCATCTGTTTGAGGGTGGTAAGCTATAGAAAATAAGAGTTTTGTGCCAAACTTTTTCCATGAAATTTTCTAAAATTAGCTCATAAACCTTACATCACGATCAGACACAATTGCCTTAGGCAGTCCATGTAAGCGAACTATCTCACGAAAGAAAATTGTCGCTATATGTGAGGCATCTCATGTCTTATAACATGGAATGAAGTGTGCCATTTTAGAGAATCGGTCAACAACTACTAGAATAGAGTCAAAAATATATGCAGTCGAGGTAATCCTAAGATGAAGTCCACTAAGATCTTCCCAAGGTTTGTGGGGATTGGGAGTGGTGTGTATAGACCATAATTTTGTTTTCCACTTTTGCTACTTGGCAAGACATTGGGCAATGATACAAGCATATCTTTCTTAAGACTAGGCCAAAAGAACCTATCCTCCATCAGCTATTGTCTTATCACCAAAATGACCAAACACACCTGAATGAATTTCCTCGAGAAAATTTTGAAGTGATGAATCGGGATACATAGTTGCCACGAAAGAGATAACCATTTATTTGATAATCTATTAATTGAAACATCAAATTTCAAAGATTCAAAAATTTGTTGAAAATCTTTATAATTAGGATAATCATCTTTAACATTTTTGAATCCAGTAACCTTCACTCATGGTATTTAATAATGTACATATTCTACTTAAGGCATCACTTTGTTTCTCGACCGGTTATGTTTAAGAATAAACGTATATTCTTGAAGAAATTGAAACCATTTCACATGGAGAACTAAGTTTCTTTTGGGTGTTTAGATATTTAAGGTGATCGAATAAAGTATAAATTCTGAAAGGAGATAATGCCAATAACATAAAGTTTGGATGATAGCATACGGTCATATGTGAAATATCATTGGACCTTTAATTTTTTCACTAAAGAAAGCAATAGGATGACATTCATGTTTAAGAACACCTCTAATACCAACTCTAGAAGCATCATATGATACCTCAAATACTTTGTTAAAATTTGGCATTTGTAATATCGGTGGACTTGTTAAAAGTTCTTTAATTTTAGAGAATGCATGCCCAAACAAAGTCTCCTTTTAAGACATTGAGTTAAGGAGCCATAATAGTGCTAAATCCACGAATAAACCTTCGATAAAATGTGGCTAACCCATGAAAACTTCGTACACCATGAATTGTGGTTGGGGTAGGCCACTCTTGAATAAACCCAATTTTTTGGGATTAGAGATGCCATCACAAGAAACAATGAATCCTAAGAAGATTCAAGACGTCATAAATGAGCATTTTTTAAGTGAACATATAGTCTTTCTTCTTCAGCACTTCAAAGACTTGTCGTAAATGTTTCTCATGATCGCTCTTAGTTTGACTAAAATTAAAATATCATCAAAGTACACAACTAAAATTTTCAATGAATGGTAAGATATGAGTCATCACTCATAAATGTACTTGGAGCATTAGTCAATCCAAAAGGCATTACTAGTCATTCATACAAACCATCTTTTGTCTAGAATGTAGTTTTCCATTCATCACCTTCTCTCATACGAATTTGATGATATCCACTTCTAAGATCAATTTTAGAGAAAACTATTGATCCGACCATCATATCTAACATGTCATCAAGTCAGGTATGGGAAACATATACTTAGGATTTTATTTATAAGCATTATCTACACATGCCAACTACCATCTTTCTTTGGGGTAAGAAGAGCAGGCACTACGCATGGAGATAAACTTTCCCTAATAAACCCTTTTGATAATAAATCATCAACTTGTTGTTTTAGCTCTGCATGTTCATTTAGGTTCATATGATAATATGGCAAATTTGGGAGTGATGATCCAATTAGCTATGGCATGTTGGATATTTCTTAATGGGGAAGCTCACTAGGAAGTTCTTCGGACAAATATCTTGATATTCCAATAAAAGTTCACATTACTTGAGATGAGAATGATTTAACAAGGTTGATTTTCGAGGTTAGGACAACTAATGCAAAATGATATTCCCATTAATCTCTTGTTGAAATTGACGCGTTTATTAATAATATGTAGGGATTTCTTTTTTAGATGGGTGGAAAAGAATTTTGGGGTTGAAGTGGAGTGACCTCTTTAGGCTTAGGACAATTCTCTTACCTTGAAAATTAAAAGCATATGTATTAGATCGCCCATAATTTGTGACATCCATATCAAAAAGCCAATGTCTACCTAAAAGTATATGAGCAACATCCATCGGAAGAACATCACACCAAATTTTATCACTATATTCTTCTAATTGAATGGGTACAAGACAATGTTGAGATATAGAGATAGAGGTCTTATCTACCTAAGCGACCTTATAAGGTGGGTGGGTCTGGGTGAGCTTCATCCTATAAAGCGAGGTAGCAATAACATTCATGCAACATCAATGATTAACTTATCGTCTTTTCACCACTCTTAAAATAAGTGTGGAAAATTGATGTCGCCTCCAATCAATATTAGCTCATGGGGTTGCTAACACAACGCATAACGTATATGAGGATCTAATACTTCTTCTACATCACTAGCTTCTTCACAAGGATCAACTGCAATTTGATTATCATTATTTTCATTTTGTTGATCCTCATTTTCATAATCTAAGTGTAAGTTTTCGAGGACAAGTACTTGCATAGTGACCAATTTTACCACATGTAAAATAAGTAATGCTAAAAGTCTTAGAGCCAGATGTTCCCACTAAAGCTTTTCCTTTTGTTTCACTAGGTCCTTTAGGAACTACTAAAGTAGAATGGTTAACACGCGATTGACAGTTGTTTGTAGATGAAGTTGTGAATCACTTATAAGATTGTGATCTAAGATATTGTTCAATTTGAGTCGTCACTCGAAATGCATCCTCAAGAGAATAAATTTCTCGAGTTATCATTTCATTAAATATCGGTTAACAGATCTAAATCTAGAGATTGTTGTGCGGTGATCCTCTAACATCACAACGTCATCAATTCATCAAACCGTGTCATATACTCAACAATAGTTAAAGATCCTTGTTTAAGCGTAGTCATTTCATCCATAAGTTGATCATGAAAATTTAATGGTATATATTTTTGCTTTAAAATTTCTTTCATCTCATCCCAAGAAGCAATAGGTGGTTGTCCTAATCGTTGATATTTTTAGATGAGATTAACAATAAGTCTTAGCATGGGTAGTTAGTTTCATGCAAAATGAACTTATCTTTCTTACATGGGCATCCAATCAAAATATTGGTCCATATCTACTAACCAATCTAAGAAAATTTTAGGATCAAGTCGACCATCAAAAGTAGGTGGATCAATTTTAACCCTATGAATAACATCATCAGTTCTAAGTGTACGTCGAGGCAACAAAATTAGATAATGGCTCTTAGTCGTCAAGGATAATGCTCATAAGGAGTTCGATGAGCATAACCTTCATCTCGTCTTAATTTTCTTCCTATTCGATGAGGTGGGTGAGGAAGTACCTCATCAAACTCAGGATATTCATTAAAGTTGTTAACGGGATCTAATAGAAGAATGTGGATGAGGTGGATGAGGTGGATGAGGTGGGAGATGAAGAGGAACGGGATCAACATGATGACCTTCTCTCTCTTCAAGTTGGTGTTCTGTGGGTTGGTTGGTGAATGTGTTGTAAGCCTACCAACTTTTGTTCTAAGGCTTCAAATCTTTTTTTTTCATTAAAGGTTTGTTGGTGCATAAGGGTAAGCTTTTCTATTTTTTTAGTAAAAATTCATAGGAATCATGTTTTTATCTAAGGATTGATCTTGATATCTATGACCACTACGAGTTGACATGATGATATTCTTTTAAAAATATTAATATAAGCAAATACTTAATTAATTTTTTTATTTTTTATTTTTTTTAAAAAATGCAATATAATGAAATCAAAGACACAATTAAAATTAAGTAAATGCTCTAATTAGATAAAAATTTTGTATAATTTTTTTTTAACAATGAATTGCAAGATTACTCTAATGCAAAAATAAAACTCAATACTAAACAAGATGTTCCCAAAGAAAAACATACTTGCTCGATACTAAATGATGTAGGACACGGGTGCTTTTATGATATGATGTTTATTACAGATAATTCTTAAATCCTCACAAAGAGTAATGATAAATGCACACTACTATTGAGCACATTCACATTATATGAATTTAGTGAAGTTGAAAAGATCTTAGTTGAAGTTATGTCAATCACACTAGAGATCCAATTTTATAAGTGCAAAGAAATAAAAGTTATGAACAATCTAACATGATTTAAAATAACCAGTGGCGGGATAAGTTGAAGTCGACCTCTACAAAGCGGTCCATCGTTGTGGAGATCGGTTCCTTCCTTAGAAGTCTTTCTCTAAGGGTTTGTGAACCTCAAGTAATCCGTCACTCGAGGAAAGCACACAAAAGAATAGTAAAAGAAATTTAAGAAGATAACTTTCATTCCAAATTCAAGTGTCAAGCATTACAAGAGTCTCCCTATAGGATTGAAAGAGAGAGTTAAGAATACTCAAAAACTCCAAACTCAAATCTAACACCATCATAACTACACTACCACCACCACTACCACTATCACCATTATCAAACCTACCACTCATTCCATACCTACCCAAAGTGTCATACCTACTTCTGATGACTCATGAGCTGACATAAGAATAGCCCAATACATATAAGCTCTATACAAAATATAAAAGCCCAATAATACATAACTTAAATTATAACAAAATGCCCAATCATGGATTTAAGCTTTATGATGATGACGTCGATGACGGTGACGATGATGCCCTGCATCACCAAGGTACATCTTCTTGTAAATGCCTCGTAAGAACATCCATAACTAAAGTAAAAAGATAAGGGCTTAATGTTGATCCTTGATGTAATCCAACTGAAATAGGAAAATATTTTGTCAATCCTTCTTGTGTTTGGACACAAGTAACAACTCTAGTATCATATCCTAATGACTTGAATATAACCAATATTAACTCCTTTTTTGTTCTAGAACTCTCCAAAGAACATCTCTTGAGACTTTATCATAAGCTTTCTCTAAATCAATAAATATCATATGTAGATCCTTCTTACTTTCTCTATGCTTCTCCATCAAACCTCTTAACAAATGTATAGCATCCATAGTAGATCTACGGCATGAAACCAAACGATTGTGAGAAACTTCGTATCACATCGTAACTATGCTCGATTACTCTCTCCCATAATTTTAATGTATGGCACATTAACTTAATTCCTCATAATTTGCACACTTTTTTGTGCATCACCTTTATTCTTAAAAATACGAACCAACAAACTATTTCTCCACTCATCTATCATTTTTTTAGTCTTTAAAATATTATTAAAAAATTTAATAAGCAAAAAAATTCCTTGATCTCCTAAACATTTCCACACATCTATTGGAATATTATCCAGGTCCTACTTGCTTTTCCACATTTCTTTTCTTTAAAGCTTCACTAACTTGGTTACTAATCTGACGATAAAAATGAAATTCTATTTTGTTTAGTATTAAGGTTGCTAAAATCAATCGTACTTTCAGATCCTTCATTGAAAAGTTTATCAAAATCTCATCCACTATTTTCAATATCTTTTCTAAGAAAAGCATTTTATTATTTTCATCCTTAATACCCTCTCTTGACTATGTATTTATTTCTTGTATCTCTTCTTTGGTTGGCTAACATACATACATCTTTCACTTCTTTGGTATATAATCTATTTAAATCACTAAAAGCTAAATTTTTTTGCATCATATATTGTTTTCTTAAAATCTCTAGAGCCACTTTATATCTTTCCCATTCTCCAAGTTTTACATCTAAACCAAGTTTTATAATCTTCTTATTTCTTATCTTTTCTTCTTTTCATTAGTACATTATTCTTAAAGAAGATTTTCTTTTGATTCCCAAAGCATCTTACTTGCTTAATTTCACTTGATATTTATTCAAGCGTTAGTTTTATGAACATCCCAAATTCTAATTTCTTATACTTGCTCTTAAAATATTTTTATTGTGTTCTTTAAGTGTCTTCATCAATCTGGGATAATAATTTAGTTTATTTTTCTCTTCATCTTAAAATCTATCTAAACTAATAAATGTTGAATCTTAAAATTTCACTTGGAATGACTTACATCTGATTTAAACGATCTATTTTTCTTGTCGGAAAATAATCGATCGTGTTTTCTTAGATCCATTTTATAAGTAATAATATATTAATCTCTTTTCTTAAATAAAGTATTATATTCTGAAATCGTAAAGGCAAAATCTAATATAGTCTTACCTTCTTAGTCCTCAAATCCATAATCGGTAGATCTTTTAAAATCTTACCACTCTAACGTTATTTAAATCTCCCCGATAAATATTTTTTTCTTGAGGTATCTTTGTCTAATCCATCAATTCGTTCAAAATTTTCAGCACCTTCAAACGGGAGCGTACACTTATAACATTAATAATCTTAATGATAATCTTTAAATCTCATAATTATCTTATTATCTTTATAACGTTATCCTTCAAATTTTTATCTGTCACCTACCATTTTAGTTCAACTTTTCCGAATCAAAGTTCGAAACCTAAACTATCAATCTCCTGGCTTTCACCCCATTTAATTTCTTGAGCGTAAAATATTTATCTTTATTAAATATATTAGTTAATTAATTTATCTTAAATCATATTTTCATGCTTTCAATTAATTTTTAACTTCTTTTGGCATCTAAAAAATAATATATTTCAAAAAATTAATGATAATAATATTTTTATATAAACTTAAATATTTATTTGTTATTTATATAAATATTATAATTTACATATTAGATGTAGATAAATGTACAAGAAATACATATCACACATGTAAATCCCCTTAATTTTTTTTTTTCGCTTATTATAAATCAAGATAAATCTTCAAGTTAGAATTACCTATAAAACTCGTGGGAATATTTATGCATTATATTCACTTTTAAATAAAAATTTAAATTTTAAATTATAATAATTAATTTTAATCAGAGTATCTTAATATAAATTTTTTTCCCATTTTTCTAATTGCTTATTAACTAGTCACAAAATTATACTTAAATAAAGTAGGCCATTGCTAGAAAATACATAACACACTCAAATAATAAAAGTATAAATATTTTAACTTTTGTTAAACAATGCATTGAGACTAAATCCCATCTACATCGCATTCAAACCTAAATTCAAAAAACAAAAAAAAAACAAATAAAAGAATCTATATAACAATAGCATTGCAGCTAAATTCAGCAAAGCTCGAACCTTTTTACTATAACACCCATAGGAGCAACATAAGAAAAAGACTATGAAGAACAGCAGAAATGTTATTTACAGAGATTAGAATACAGGAGAAGGGAAGAAAGAGAGAGAGAGAAGCAGATTCTGCTATATTACTTGAGGAAGAAGAACTTCCAGATTTCCCTGTCTGAGAGCTCGGCGAGCAGATGTGAACCAAAAAGGCCTTCTTCGTCCATTAAGCTTCTCAGCTGCCGTGTACCTCCATTGCTGCCCACGAAGTTCTTCTTCGCAGCAAGATAGAGCACGCCGTATGGCGGCCTCAGGCACTGCAGATAAAGAGACCAGCCTTTCAGTCATGCATTATATAGCACACAATTCTTATATATTTATATATGTATGACATCTAAATTTTAATATTTACATGAACAACACCTAAATATTAAGGAGCACTTAGATTCTTATATATTTGTATATCTAACATCTAATTTTATGCTTATATAAATAATACTCAAATCTTTAATATTAGATAAAAAATAGCACCGTCATTAATTTTTTCAAGTGAAATGAACCTTTTGATGCATAAAAAAAGTAGTACATTTGCAAATGTAAAACTTTAAGTGTTAGAGATGTAAATGCATAAGAATTGTGTGATAACTGATATGTATGTACATTTCTCAAATATTTCAAAGTACATCAAAAACATCAATATCATTAACTTTTTGAAGTGAATGCACCTTCTCATGCTTAAGAAAATTGTTACATTTATAAATATCATACTTTAAATGTTAGATATATAAATTCATAAGAATTGTGTGATAAGCACGTAAATCTTTCATTTTTTTTTCTATTTTAAAAAAAGCAAGCACTCTAATAGATCTGATTATAAAAAATTACTTGTTATCATAAAAATCTGCAAAAATATCAATAAAGTTATAGCCAAAAAGAACTATAATAGTTATTAAAAAAAATAAAAATGAAAAAAAGTCATCCCAAATAAACCCATAGTCCAATTGAATGCTAGAACCAAATCTCTATGCTTAGAACATCTAACTTAGGATGATTCAACTTAGGAATCTAGTTAGATACTAAGTGGATTCCTCCTCCACATTGGAATTAGTAAAAAGGCAGGCACACAATGTAACATGGATCAACAAAATCTTTAGAATCACATTCAAAAATGATTTAAATGCCCTTCAAACATTGAAAAAACAAACTAGTTCGAACAAAATTTATCATGAAGCCTATATTTTTTATATAAAGAAGGTGATGAAAAAGAAAAAATAACCTACTTGCACGTTATGAGAAAAGAAAGATAAAATTAAGAAAATAACCTTGGTTATGAGTCTATAAAGCTTCTTGAGAGAGCTGGCTGAGTATGGTATCTCAGTTATCAAGATGATATCATATCCTCCATCTCCTTGATCTGCTTCACTCGCCCTCTCCCACGCACGGCTTCCAGAGAGCTTCCTTGACCTTCTACTGCTGGGAGCTTCTTGGCCTATAATGCTCCCATCCTGGCTACTGTATCCATCCATTAAATCCTCCTCGGAAAAGCTGAGACACATGCCAGCTGCTGCATCAGAGCCGTCCATTCCGATGACAGAAAGGATGGTATGAAGCTCAGCCCAGTCACCGGCATAGAAGTGGACATCAGGAGCTAACGGCTGTCGAGACGGAGTCAGAGGACTCTCCGGCTGTCGGATCTTTCTATCCCGAGTCTGTTCCAGATTTGCAAGAACATTGGGTATGGTTGTGCACCTTATGGCTTCAGCATTTAGATCCTGGAAATGGACAGTGGCTGCACCCTGAAATTGGATGGCAATTAAAAGAAAATATTGTTAGAATTTAAAGAATCGTGCAGTTAAATCTGAATGTGAGCTTTAAGTTTTGCAGTAAGTACTACCTTCAGGCAAGCAAAGATTCCAGGAAGACCATATCCACAGCTAAGCTGCCAAAGATTAAGGAGAGGATTTGAGTGATTTATAGTTCAGGAAAAAAGGGACATGATTTCTTAATTTATATCAATTTCAGATTCCAAGAAATATACAAGTATGAGCTCCATCTAGTCACTGAAATGAAGTTTTACTGTATTTCAAAATATTGGATTCTGCAATAAATCATTTGTTTCACATTGCACGTTGGGTGACTAAAATTTAAGGGGGATTTACAAACATATTAGTGGATTCTACTATAGTTTCATGTCCAATACCTAAATGTTATTATTTGCTCCAATAAAACATTTTTTTTAAACTGTAGGAGTAACATCTGGTTGTCTTCAGTTTATGTTTCACTTCTTATTATTATCTCCATCTCCAAGTTTCTCAGATGTTTCACAACAGCCACCCACCACTCACAGCTCACTGTCACTTTCCTCCCAAACAAAATTCTACCTAGCCGTCAGCTCCATCATGTAGTAGATCAATCTACTTGAGCAAATATTTTTTATTGTGACATTTGAACGAATTTTATCGCAAACTCACACATACCGCATATGCAATAATTGAATTTTATACTTCTTGATTGAAAATCTCTAAGCTCTCAACCAATAGGCTAAGGAGTTTTGCACCATCAGCTCGTACTTTCATAAGGCCGCTATCGCTTCAACCTTTCCAGCATCTATGCAGATGTCAGAATCATCATTGGAGAGGTTGGCAACTTTGGGGTCTTAGTAGTTCTAACATATATTTGTCCTTTCTCACCCCTCCTCTTCTTAATTACTCTTCTCCCTCTATTTCTAACTTAGAGAACCTTTCTTTCACCAACCAATGTGCAAGGCTTTTAATGGCTTATGGGCCAAGGCAAAGAAGTGGGGGTAGAAGGCTGTAGCCCAAATGTACCATCTACCACTCTTTCAAAATATATCACCGATTCCTGTGCTTAAAAAAATTTAATTTGGATCGCCCGATCAAAATCCCATGATTTAGTTGTCCTAGGCACACTCATATTTCTCCCTAACTACAATCAATTCCCAAGAGTGTCAAAGTGGACCCCCTTTTGGTGAATTACCTTGAGTTACACCCACAACCTTAGCAACTTTTATATCCAACAATGCTCTTTATTGTTGCATGATAAGTATCTTTATAAACTTCAACATATCTTTGACACGCATTTAATTTTTAATTCACACAAATCAATTCGTACAACAATCAATATGCTTTTTCAATATTAAAAGAACAATTATATGAAGATCCTTTCATTGCTTGGTACATATTTCATTAATTTTCATTACACAAAATTGCCTCCATAATATGGACCTTCTTGGTAGAAAATTAAATATAAAGGTTAATTTTTAAGCCCCTATCACACTACTCTCTCCTATAACTTTTTAACATTTAATTGATAAAATGGATTCCCAATAATTAACAAAATCATTAATGCCTATTTTCCTTAATGTTAATACCAAAATATAACATTAACCATCTATGATTCTCTTAGCTTTTCAAATTTTATTTAATAGATTTATCTAACAAACAATTTAATATTGCTTGTAACTCTACAAATCTATAAAAAAAATTAATTTAGATTAATTGCTTATATTTATTCATAATGCTTGAATTAATCATATTTATTGTTTATTTCTTCTTCTAAAATTTATATTCGAAGGCAATCATTCTTGATTCATTCATATTTAATTAATACATCTAATTTTATTTAAGTCTCAATATCTATACTCTTTAGATATTTTATATTATCACCTTTCTAGATTAATGCAAATCATAAATTTAGGCATCACTTGTAATCAAATTTCATGATCATAAGAAAACATATCAAGCATGGTGAAATGATGAGAAACATAAAATTAAGTTAAGTGTTACAGAAATGAGAATGCTGAGGTGGATGAGTGGCTTTACTCTTAGAGATAAAATGCGAAATAAATATATATTAAAGTAGCTCAGTGAATAAGATTAGAAGAAAATCTTAATGGTTTGATTATAAAGTGTCTCGTTCGATGAGTTAGTATAAATGTATTAGATTTGCCTTATGTTAAGAAATGTATAGATAGACCTAAAATGACTTGGTTAGGATGTATAAAAAATGATCTTAGTATATTAGAATTAAATGAAAAATTGACACTTAATAGGACACAATGGAGAAGAAGAATTCATGTAGCCAACCCCACATAGTGGGATAAAGGCTTGTTGTGTGGTGAAATGATGAATAAAAAAAAAAACAGCAGACTTGTCTTACTTTTTAAAAAAGAAAAAAACAATGTATGCATCATAAATATCATTAAATGCATGCCCAAAGAATTTCATTTGGTTTCAAGTTTGTGAATCTTTGATCACCCTACTTGCAACCCTCACCAAGTAACTTAACGTGCTTAAAGCATGGCCACCTTATATCAAAAATTTGTGAAGTTTTGTATACTAAAACTTTTCATTCTAAGGATCAATATTTTGCACACATATAGGGGAACGTAGGCAATAAGTATTGTAATAGACTAGGACAAATAGGATAAGTTCTTACAAGCCTACAAACAATAAATTTAGGATTGGCAGTGAAGTATGTCTCTACTTGAAAGTCTTGGAATGCCGGACTAAAACATGCAGAAAAAAAAAAATGAAAACTCAAAGAACAAGTTGCAAATACAATGGTTCAAAGTATGGTTATTTAAAAAAAAAAAAACAGAAACAAAATAAGTAAACAGTAATGATGCTCAAGCTACAATTCTTTAGCAAGGTTACCAACATCAATCAACGACCACTGGGTAACATGACAAAGGATGACTACGTGATCATTTTTCAATATAATTTGCAAAAAAAAACTGAGGTGTTTGATTGGAAAATTTGAGTGACTTTATTAAGCAAGACGAACAGAAAGGGTGAAAATAGATTTTCTAAATTAGAAGGCCATCAATGATTAGTAAAGCAAGACATGTTAAACCTCTCAGGTTGATAGGAGCAACTCTTGTTGGAATTTGAACATAGGTTTTGGAAAAAGCCACTTAAATTCAATCAATGGCATGGTTGATGGCATAGCAGCTGATAAAATATATGCTTTCCTTTTATGCTATAATCAGAATATACATTGACCATCATAAATCCGTAGGAACTACGGCACAAAGTGTGGTAGACTATAGCATTTTGCTTAACTGATTAGCGATTACCTGAGGTAAAAGCCCTTTTGTTTCAACAGTGAATTGTAAGAGATGATTTATAATTCAGACATATCAGTATTAACCAGAAAAAACAGTGGGTGATCAATGTAAAAAAGAATTGACTCCCGTTCTAAAAGTAAAGGCATGCAGAACTAAACTACCTCCAAAACACGTTTTCCTCTGAAACTCAACTGACCATCACGAATTTCATGCTTGAGAATGTTCACAAGGTCGATTGAACTTTCCCAATATTTTAAACACCCTGAAACAACATTACAGAAACGAATCAGATCAGCACTTGTTCATCTGCCATTTCATACCTAAAGAATAAACCGCAATCAACAATCTTAAACAAGCAATAACACACCATCATGTTTTGAAGATACTGTCTCTGAACTTGAAAAACCAATGATATCAGCCACGCTAACTCTTCCCTGAAACACACATAAAAGTTGTCATCTTCTATAGCCAAAAGAAAGAGAATTATTTTAGGAGAAATAAACTTTTCTAACTTGTTAGTTTTGGTCAATCCCACAAGAATACTACAATTATACATCACTAGCACAGTATAATTGATCAGGACAATGGTAGAATAGAATTCATAGTACTCTAGCTTAGGATAATCAATGAAACAACTTAAAAACTCTAAATCCCTTCTTATTACAGAGTATACTTAGTGCAAAAATCAGTGGAAAACAAAAAAAACAAAAACAAAATTCATTGTCGAAAAGCATACCTTAAAGATGTTAATTCCTTGTAAATCAACATTCTCACCAGCATACTTGTAGGGATGAGCACTCTATAAAATGTAAACAGATAACCTCTGCTTAGTTGATAACAGAAAGAGAGAAGATAATTGTTCAACACTAAGCCAACAACATATAAATGAAAAAGAAGATGCCAGATAACATATAGAATTTATCACCATAAATAAATTTTATAACAAGACATTGTGACCAAAGTGTCAAATGAGTATCTAATACTTAGTTTATCTCTGTTTAAACCAATTGTAACAAAACACTAAGGAAACTAAATAGCCACAAGCTATCTGAATAACAGCTAAAATCTAATATCCAAAAAAAAAAAAAAAAGGCGTACCTTTGAAGGGACAATCTCGACGGCAGGTGAAGGAAAATTAGAATCCCTTTCCGAAACTAAGGATACTCCATGACTGGTCTTATCATGAGGGGTAATCAAACCCATCAAGCATTGAGAAATTAGTGAAGGCGCACGCATTCTTTTCCTTTTAACCTCAATTTCCAAAAATCTGAAACAAAAAAAACAGTGAATAAGCATCCCGGTACAAGTTCATGCAACATTAAGAACGTCAAAGGGAAAAGGACACCAAGAAACAAAATTACAATCTAAGCAATCAAATCGCACACAATTCTCAAGTGAAATCCCAGACACCAAGAAGTAAAACCCTAGAAAACTTATCTAAAACACATATCAAGAACCAGAACAAAAACCAAGCCAGATAATAAGATAATGGGCATCCCTTCAAAAAGGAATGAAAACAAAAAAAAAAACAAATCTTCCTTACTAAGCCACATCGGAAGTGCAACAAAACCTTACCAAGGTCGATAGATGCAGTCGGAAAAGGAACGGGAGTCACCGTTGCCGAAAGAAGTGGACAAATGGATTATAAAGCCAAAGAAGAAAGGGCAGCTTCAGAGAAAAAACCATAAATTATTCCAAAGTCCGCCATGACCATTGCCACCGACTTAGGTCAAATGAGGGGCTTAGCCGCTTAGGAGAGCAGCCAACGACCCAAGCGTGGAAGAAGAAGCTTCCCTGCTTCAACAACAAGGAAACAAAGCTCACCTTATGCCCTTGAGATTTTTTTTTTTTATTATTATTATTATTATTTTGGATTTACGTGCCTTATGCACGTACGGTTTATATTAAAATTGTTATATTTAATTTAATGGTATTATATTTTTTAATTAATATTAAATATTAATTTATCTAAAATAAAATATGTATTCATAATATAATTGTTTGGACTTTGGATATTAGATTTTTCAATATACAAAAATTTATTATACATATTATTAAAAAATTAGTAAAAATCTAATTGTTTTAATGGCGCCCCTTAAAGATGAGCAAAACCTACATTTATTGAAATAATTAGGGGACTCTCTTCATAATTTAATATAAAATATTTGATTAGAATATTATAATAAAAATTGAATAATGGTAATTTTAAAACTTTTATATTTAGTTAACATTAATTAGGTTTGTATTATATTCATTGTAAATTAAATTCAGGATTTTTTAGATTTATACAATCAAAATTTGAACTGAATATTTTGATACAATTTATCTTTTACTATCTTGCTTAAATTTTATAAATTTTAATGAATAGATTTTAAGATAATTATATGAAATATTTATATACATATCATATAATTTTTAGTATATATATATATATATATAACATCTAAATTAAATTTTGATATTTATAAATATATTTTTTTTGCATGTGAAATTATATTTTCTTTTTTAAAGTTTAATAATGATGCTATTGTTAATGTAATATTAAAAATTAAAATGTTACATATATAAATATATAAGAATTAAATCTCTCTAATTATATTTATTTAAGAGGAGCATAATAAAAGAATTCAATTAATTTAATATACATTAAATCGATTTAAAAATTTCAAAATAATTTTATTTGAATTAATTTTTAATAATCATATTATTGTGATTTAAAGAGTCGCCACACGCATAAAATCTTGCTTGGAAATATCCCCCGTGCTTGATGACTAATTTGCAATTTATCAACAGGAAAATAGACTCTGCCAACCAAAACAGCCAAACCTAAAAATCTTTGGGCTTTAATCATTAAACTACAATTTATTAAAAGATATTTCCAAATAAATCATTTATTAAAAAAATATTAAATATCTTTTACAATCTACGAGAATGACTTAAATCTAAACCCTAAAGTCTAATTTAATATTGGGTATAACATAACAAATAAAGATTTGAATTATTTGTTAATAACATATTAAATATGATCATTTCTTTAATTTTAAAACTTTTAATGTAACTTAAAATAATGTAAGATTAATATTTTAATAATTTTAATTGCAGAGCTTATCCACAAGGATTAACGTCATTATTTTTAAATTAATGGTGTATTTTTTTAGGAAGCTTTGTGCCGTGTTAGGTGTGGAGCTTAGATTTTTATTTTCTATTATATTATATTATTTATTTATTTATTTATTTATTTATTTATTTATTGTGGGCTGAGCTCACATATTGACTATCCTAATATCTAAAGTCTAAAGGCTTCTGTTTGGTATATCTTTTGAAGATTTTAAAGATAGAAAATAATTATCTTAATTATTTGCTTCTAGAAACCTTTAAAGAAATCATATAATATAGTTTATTTGCCATTTAAATACAGTATATTCTTATGAGCATTACATTTATGTGTGAGCCATGTTATTATTGTATTATTATTTTGCTTCCAATGTTAGGTAAATGCACAAAGAAATCTTCATTTGTATAGAAGTTTTGACTTGACTTTTAGAGTGCTTGATATAATCAATTTTTATTAAATTTAAACCTAATAAATGGATAGCCTATAACAAAATGATAAAGTCTAGTATAGAAAGGCATTCATTGAATATATCCTGATTTTCTTAGGATTTTACTCTCTCTCTCTCGCTTCTCTCTCTCTCTCGCTCTGCTTCTCTCTCTCTCTCTTCATTTCATTTCGCTTCGCTCTCTCTCTCTCTCACAATAAAGAAGACTTCTCTTACATTATATACTAATTCTTCCATAGTAGTTGAATTTCTTCACCTCTATCGCAAGATATAGTCATCATAGTCTAGATCGTTTATGTTACATTGATGCATTCTCTAACTTTAGTGAATGGACATTCATTGTTGTTTAAGATTATAACTAGTATAAATTACTCTAACTAGTTTAAACCTTACGGTTTCTCTCTTTGCCTGTTTTTAATGTATAAAATAGAACCTATGCTTCCTATAGGAATCATTTTCTTTCTAATAATTGTTTAGAATCATTTTTTGAGCCCAAAGTGGTACTCTCTCTCTCTCTCTCTCTATCCAAGAAGCCTAAAGCATTTAACACTAATAATAATAATAAATATTAAAAAATAAAAGTAAAATTCATGGCAGTTTAACTAAATTTTAAAACTTAATTACCCAAAATAAATAAATTCTTGCAAAACAAACAGATATTATCATAACTCATGCCAAATATGACTCAATTCTATTTCAAGCCAAGATTTAAATGCTTACATTGAAACAAACTAGCTTTAGTGAAGAAAATGAGCTGTTCAATGGAGAAAGAACATAAATGAATGGAATTCTAGAGAAATGAGCAGCAACTTCCATATACTCCCCACAAATGATGCCAAAAAATATAAAAAAACTAGCTAAATCAAGCCAACCTTATGACTAGATGTCTCAACTTGACATCAAATCGAATGAGATGAGCTGAGGTCGGATCATCTCGAGATCAAATAGTTAACAGACATGTCTGAGCTTACATTTGCAGGCACCATTTCATCCTTCATCTCATCAAACTCATTATGTTCATTCCTAAAGATGCTTAAAAATGTGCCTATCATCACAACATTTAGTGCATGCTAAGTCGGTGTAGGTGACCATATAATCGGTGTTTGATGTTCAAGTTACAAGTATTATGAGAATTGTCGAGCTCATTAATCAAACATTCGTATCAACTTAAATAAATAATAACTTGCATAATTTATTGGCACATAATAGGACATAATAAAGAAGGATTCATACGACCACCTAGTGGGATTAAGGCTTGTTGTTGTTGTTGTTGTTGTTGTTGTTGTCTATCACTGAGTTAAATAAGGTGGATCATATCATTTGAGTGATGAACACAATCAATCATAAGTTGGATCATATCATTACAAGGTCTTATAATTTATCTTCTAAAGAATTCGATGTTCTAAAGAATAGGAGGATGTGAGAACCCATCTCTAAGTCGAATTCAAGATCTTAGATCTAAGGGTTGGGATATGTGGCAAGGTGTTAATAGAGTGTGGGAAACTCACTACGAAATCATATATTCTAAATCTAATGGTTGAGGGGTCTAGACTTAACCAAATGAGAGGGAATGCATCCCTCAAAGTCATTAGCTCCTATGCTTAACAAAAATTGAGAATTTAAGATGTTTTGAAAATGGGGGCACAAGTTTGAGATCTATTCAAACCAAAATTTGATCATTAAATCTCAATCCAAAATTTTTCAAAAGTCAAAATCACAAATCTACAAAACTTGCATAGATAAAATTACATCTTCTCTTTAGGCAAGATATAAACAGCGCAATCAAACCTGTGTTGTTATAACAGCTCAAAACAATAAATCTAAACGTGGCTTCTTCTATAGAACAATAGTGAAAATAACTTTATTTAAACCAAAACGCCTACCTGCAGTAACCATTCCTAAGAGCACTGAACCAAGAGCTGAAGGTGCTGGTTGTTAACTAGTTGTATTGCAAGGTTGCTGAGGCTGCAAATGATTTTTTGTTCAATAGACTGATGAATGGAACGCTCTAATAATTTCACTGGACACTGAGGAAAAATGTGAGATCAACTCATCGCTTGACCCACTGGAAGCTCTTCCGTGCTTTTGCCTTCCCAGGCTTTTTCCTTTCGACGACACGAGGATCTCTTGTTAAGAAGCCAGCTGAAATAAAACATACAGTTATGCGAGCATGCAAGGGAGAAAAATTAAGTTTAGGTATTGTTCATGAATCTGCAGTTGTTGAGTGATCAATTTAACAACAGTTCCTTTCCATTACACTCAGGGCCCATTTAATTGCTTGAAATTAGAAAACATGGTTTGAAAAATAATGAGTTTTTGTTAGATCTATCATTTAGTTGGATGTTAAAAATTAACACTGATTTTGAACTCTACAAATGTTTTCGAAACTCTCCAAAAAAATGATTTCATTTTTCACATTCAAAATGAGCAAAAAAAGAAAAACTAAGCTTTCTATTTATGAACAATCAAATGAACATAATAGAAGATTGAAATCACAAAAAATAAGTAATAAATTGAGTGGGTACAAGATGAAAAGCACTATGAAGTGCTTTTGAAAGATTTACCTGCTTTAAGGTATGACCTAAGCCCTGGTTCCCAGTTTTGCAAGGCCCTGCTAATTCCTAGGCGAACAGCTCCCACTTGACCTGCAAGTTTAAGCTAAATCAAGCTAAACTGCAATGCTACATAAGAGAATTAAGTACAAGCACAATTTTTTTTACTAAAACCACTAGATTTTTTCTTCCTACTTGACTAATACATATTGCATCAAATTGGCTGACAAAAATTAGAAAGGACACTTAACTTGTAGTGAAGCACATATGTAGTTTAATCTAAAAAATGCTTTCATTTGATTAATACTGATTACTCGAGTCTAAAGACTCAATTATTTTACGGAGAAGAGTCTTGTGCCAAGAAATCCTGATATGCACGCAGTGTGGCAGATTCATCAGCAAAATAAAATTAGAGATTCAAGTTGAAAAGGATCACCTGAGACACCTCCTCCTTTCACGGTACAAGTGACATCCCACAGGCCCAACGTATTTGTCACAGTAAATGGTCGAAGAAGATCAGCACGATGATCTAGAATCGGAAAATATGCATCAAACTGCTTCTCATTCACTATAAATTTCCCTTCGCCAGGTTGAACCCAAACACGAGCAACACTACATTTCCTTCGTCCAGTTCCATAAGCCCTTCCTTTCTCATCAACCTTTCGAACCCGTGCTTTTGCGATTTCTTCTTGTTTCTTGCGCTCCACTTCTGCTCTTGAAGAGGTAGCATTCAACTTTGCTATAGCCTTGTCTTCTATTTCACTAAGGGGAGGCAGCCCTTGATGCCTCTAACATCCCTTAAAAGAATCAGACTATCAATCATGTCCTCTGTTATTCCAGATGCGGCAATCAAATCTCCAAACGCACGATTTGGACCTGGAGAATGACAAAGCTTACGAAAACGGAAATAATAACAAAATACTGCATCAAATCCTTGTGCATATTTTAAGATATTGTAGTGCATGTAGAGACGAAATAGGTGAAAAAAAATGCAAATAAAATTGAGATACCACTCCGATGTTTCAGAAGCATTTTTGCGTGATCTCTAAACCTTGGAGAAAGTGCTTTCTATGTGAGATTTACAGAACTTGTCATGTGAAGGAATTAGCAAAGCATTGATCAACATTGTGATTGCATGCTGACAAGCTTTGATGAAACATGCCAAGGCATGTCCTGGATCAACCATTCCAGTGTTTAACGTGTGGTGGAGGGCTCGTTATAGAACAAAGTGAAAATCATCAGCAGTGCTGCTAAATGAAATACTCGATTGTTTCTATCACTTATGGGAAGTGGCATGGCTTCTGAATATGTATCACACCATTTTATTTAAAATATCACAAGGAGCTTTTCTTATCCTATATTAAGTAATTTAAATCAGATCTAGTGATTGGCATCCCTTTATGGCTTTCCTCCTCATCAGGGACCTTCTCTATTAGCTACTTCTACACTTTTCTTATTGATAAGCATATTTATACAAAGAAACATGAATTTGGATATCAATTGCACATCTCAAAACTAAAACTATTTGGTTCCTTTAAATGAAGATAATCCCTAGCAACGTTTGTTCTGCTCTCGGTGAAATTTGTATTGGGAATCTTGAGAATGATTTGCATATCTTCTTGGGTTGTCCCTTCATCTCTAATATTTGGAAGAGGCTCTATAATATTTTTGCATTTCATCTCCTCTTGTCAGCCAGGGCATCGCTCTTTCCTCTTGAAAAAAAAATCAAGAAAGAAATTAGAGATCTTTAGGATGTTTTCTTCTGCTCTACAGTATTCATCATATAAGATGAAGAGATGCTAGAGGTTTTGCCATCACAAGGACAAATTAGAGGTTATTCATCATATAAGGTGAAGAAATGCTAGAGGCTTTGCCATCACAGGGACAAATTAGAGGTTTATATTAGGAGTGTCAATTCGGGTCAACGGGTCAGATTCAGGTCTAACCCGAATTTGGCCTGATCCGAATAGGTTTAACCCGAACCCGACCCATTTATTAAACGGGTCAAAAACTTCAACTCGAACCCGACCCGACTTCAACCCGATTGACCAGACACGACCCAAATGATCTATTTATATATATATATATATATATATATATATATATATATATATATATATAAATCAAAATCGAGTCAGTCAAATTGGTTTTGGGTAAATCAAATTTCTTGAGTAAAATCGGTCAATTTCGAGTTTGTGGGTAAAAATAGGGTCAATTTTGGGTTCATGGATCAATTTTGAGTCAAATTCGAGTTGACAGGTCAAAATCGAGTCAATTTCATGTTGGTGGGTCAACCCGAACCCGACCCAGAATATCAAACGGGTCAATTTCTTCAACCCGAACCTGAATTTTTTGAGTCAGGTTCATGTCAACTTGTCGTGTCGGGTCAATTTTTGACACCCCTAGTTTATATGAACTTAAGCTATGCAAGAAGAAGAGTTAGAATTTAAATATAAAATCAAAATTGAGTATGAGATCATATCTAAAAGTAAACTTATAATAAAACTTATGAAGTTGAACAAATCTCATCTGCTATAATTGATGAATCAATTGAGCAAATTAAGTAAAATCAAACTGATATCGACTTCATTTTTAGTTATGACTTTTACTTAAATAGATTAATTGCCCACATAAATGCATCATATTTGTGTAATTGTTTATTTTTTAAGTTTATTCATCACCTTCTCTAAAAAATAATTATAAAGAATTCATTAGCATTTGTTATGTAGCACATTAATGTTTTTTATCATTACTTGCATCACATCTTATGGCATCATTAGACATTTGAATGATATCACAAAAAATTTCTTTAAATTATCATAATGATAAGTCTATTAAATATGCTGACTGGAAATGTGTAGAATTCAAATCAAGTGGTAAAGTAATGGTTCATTTAAATCAAAAAGATTTCCTACAATAATCCTTTAAGAATTTAGCTACTAAGAAATGCAACAATAAAAGGTCATACAAATTATTAAGTTGAATAATTACAAGTTGAAAATTTCAAAAAAAAATTCTAATAATAATTCAATTGTTAATTTATTTGATTTGAATTTATATCATGAAATATCAACTAATATTTTGATTTCTTCTCTCTTTCCACCACCAATTTCAAAATTTACATCAAACGTATCATTAGCAAAACTCTCAAACAATCATACTTATCTTATTTTTGAAGTTATTATTGAAAATAAAATTATGTTCATAATTGATGATGGAAATCAAAGATAGAATATAAAATAGAAATGAAAATCTATAGACCATGATTCATGAACTTTCCTATAGGGGGTACAACATTATGCTTTGATCTACTTAATATAATATCAATTGAACAACTTTTCAGAGTAGAATTTTCAACAATGGGTACATTGATGCCAAACTCACGATTACTTATGATTTCCTTGAATAACTTACGCTTGTAACTTTGTTTAGCTCATAACTTGTGACTGTTATGGCAACCAACTATCATGACTTGTGGCCCTCCTGCAAATCTTTATTAAGGGATTTCCTTTGAGCTATATACGATAGTCATCTCTATGAGATTTTATATATGCGAGATTTTTATCAAACAAGTGTTGAATTATCATTTGTCAAGCTTTGCACATTTACTATTTTCATCAAAAGTTACAAAGTCATCTTAATTAAAGGTTTATGACAATAAATTTGAATGTGGCATGCAATTTTGTGCATCTCATCCTAAATCTATATTGTGAACTCAAAGACATTAAAACTTCTTGCATCAATAAACTAAGAAAAATTATGTCTTAATAGAGAATTAATTCAGTTCCTACTAGGAAGATATACAACGAAGGTACTTTTTTATGCTAAGATAATGAATGAAACAGCATAGAGAACAACGAGTATATCTTTATGAAGAAATGAAATGATGATAATGTCTTGCATTGATCAAGAAACAGCACATGATCGAGCATCATGAGTGAGGAATTATAACTCTTCCGTGATAAAATATGGGTTAATATTAAAGAGTAGAGGATTAACAATTGTTGAACATAACACAGATCTTGATGCAGACCTTCACCACCATCATGGGCAAAAAAAGTACAAAACAAGTATTGTCATTAGACAAAAGATGCTAGTACGGGAAAAAACACTGTTCAATGTCAAATTTCTCACTGTGTTGATTATAAAGCCAGTATGAAATTGCTCATCGTACCACAGTGATGATGCCAAATGCATTGCAGTAAATAAAGTTCAGCATGCACCTAAAGAGAAAACAACAGAAAAAACATGTTAAAGTTACCTGTGTTATATGTACTTTAAACATGGATTCTCTTTGTAATTTTCCATATGTGAAATTGGGATGCATATGCTAACTTACTAATGCAATTTAATAAAAAAAGGTCATCGAAAGGTATGATGAACAGCAATTCGGCCTAGCAGATCACCAAGTGTAATGCAAATATACGACTTTTAAGTAGAAGCTCATATGTGATTGTTTAAAGATTGATGAAATGTTTTATCACCGTGTAGAGTAGCCAGCAGCTCCTGCTCTCTTTGCTGCAACTTCTCCTGCTCTTCATTCCTTTCCTTCTCGAACTCATCAATTCCTTCCCCCTCGAACCCCTCTATCGTCCCCACATCCTCCCCAATACCGAAAAGATCACCCTTTTCATCATCGCCACCCATGCTCCATGGCTTGTAGCCGTCGGCTGTTTCCCACACACCATCATCCCCACCCTCTTTTGACGCGATCTCCCGATCGATGCCACGAATACATCACCGGAAGAGTTTTCACCCCAAGTTACGCCTCCCTTATTAACGGCTCCGCTGGTCTCGGTTTCTACCTCGCCCGATCCGAACGCATCCTCGGCGCCCTCCTCGATCCCAGCGATGTTCCCTTCCTCCAGCTCAAATACAGAATCCCGCTCATCAGATTCTGCAGTGAACTTCCAGGTATCGTCGCCATTTCCGCCGCTCGCTCCTCGATTGGTAGAGAATGATCTGCGATGATCGAGAAGAGACCAAGTGTTTGGAGTCGGAGGCTGAAGATGAGGTGGAAGAAGAGAAGTAGAAGGGAAGTGGCGGGGAAGACGAGAAGAAGATAATGGCTGGTTAGCGGAAGAAAGAGTTTTTGACAAGAAGCGGAGGTGCCGGAGGCGACTGAGGCGAGAGAGCATTTTGGGAAGAGGGAGGCCGCCGGGGAGAAAGTAGGGTTTTAGCACTTGAGCAAAATTGCAAAAATGGGACGTAAAAAAAGAAAATTACATAACTGGTTTTTGAATTAATATTTATGTTTTTTTTAACTATTGAATTCTATGCCATGATCAAACAATTAAAATTGTAATAAAAAATACGACTCAAGATTTTATCATAAATATATAAATAAAATTTAAGAAAATGGGATTTATATAGATAAGAATAATTCTTATGTATTTATATATCCAATATCTAAATTTTAATTTGTATACATTTAACACATCAATTTTTAATATTACATAAAAAATATCATCATCACTTACATTTTAAAATCATTATTCACCTTTTAGGCATATAAAAGTATTAGATAAGGTTTTTTTTTTATACAAAGTGATAAATAAATATCTAACTTTAAGTTTTAGATATGTAAATGTATAAAAATTGTGTGGTATGTTTCTAAATTTTCTTTAAAAAAAAAAGAATGTAAATAAGCGTTGACTCTTTAAATAATTAAGTTTTAGGTATTATGTAAGCAATTATTCTATAAATTTTATTAAATAAATGATT
The DNA here is from genome assembly GCA_021442155.1 of Cymbidium sinense. NCBI lineage: Eukaryota > Viridiplantae > Streptophyta > Magnoliopsida > Asparagales > Orchidaceae > Cymbidium > Cymbidium sinense. The sequence goes on along the minus strand of CM038230.1, from coordinate 100,893,552 downwards.
TTTTAAAAATTTGGGTAAAATATATTTTAAGTATTTTTAATGTTTTGGATTTTATCTTTAAAAATAAATTAAATCATTTTTAAAAATATCAAAAAAAAAAATTATATGTGATTTTATAAAATTTTGATTATAATTAATCTTATAAATTAAGAAATTAATTTGATGTTAATTACAACCAAATTAACCTCAAGTAATAATTTGATTGACTTTGAAAATATCAAATTATATATAATTGCGTCTTAAAAAGTCCACGGTAGAGTGAAAGTTTTACTTTGTGAAGTCCAAATTAATTAAAACAAGAGCAGCAGGAATTTTTTAACGTGGAAAACCTCGAAAGAGGGGAAGAACCACCAGCTAAAAAAAAGCTTCCACTATGTATCATTTGAGTACAAAATCTTCCGAGAAGAATTACAATTAATATGAGAGAGGAATACAATGTAACAACGATGATCAGTTGTAATTGTATTCATGGTGGAGAATCTGGGGTAACTTACATGGTACAATTAGTGGGCGATTAGTGGCGATGGTTGATGGATGGCCGGAGTGCAATCTTGCTTGGGGTGCGATCTTCTTGAGGATCTTGCTTTCTCTCTTCTCCTTCTTGGGCTTTTCCTCTTCTTCCTCGCTGGACTCTTCCTCTTCTTCCTTGGGACTCTTCCTCTTCTTCCTTGCTTTCGACTCTTCCCTCTTCTTCTTTCTTCTTTTGCTTGAAGCGGGTGTGACAGGATCGGTGTGGTGGGTGGTTGACGCTGGCTCCTCTTCACTTGTTTTCTCTCTTCACTTGGCTTCGCTCTCTGAGGAATGAAGGCTATTTATAGATGGGAGCTTGTAAATTCGTATGAAAGCACCACTCCCCTTGATCGGGACTCGGGATGATTCCTTTGATCATTTGATGTATTTTGAGCATTTGGATGCCCAAATGAAGTCGAATTATAAGATCTTAGGCTCGTTAGATCCGCTCCGAGGCCGATTTGACTATACACACTCTATATTTGAGAGTTGTTCAGATTTAATTGATGTCCCAAAGATTCCAAGATGATATTTGTCTTGATCTCGATGACTCAAAATCATATGGTTTCGACATCAAGATTTGTGCTTATTGTGGTATTTTGAGAGCCATATCAATAATACTTCAAAAGTATTTTTTTGATGCTTTAAAAATTAAAATAAATAACTACAAATCCTTAGAAAATAATAAAAGAAATAAGAGTTTTAATTATTTTAAAATCTTCAAAATATTTTTGAAACACATATGCATATTTAATATAATAAGGTGGCACTCGCACTATAACATACATATACCTTGTTTATCATTTATCCCTCAATCAATCAATTTGACGAACTCTCAAATTCAAACCATATTTAGGTTACCTTAATAAATCTTAGGTGCTTCAATGCCTCTTTTTTTTACCTCTTTTTTGGTGCTTTTCCTAGGCTAGAGGGGTGGCTAAATAGCCATATTTTGATGGGCTACTAAATAACTAGGAAGGATTCATGAAAGTCAATTTAGGATTCATAAAAAATTGAGATCTAAAACTCATTACAATTTATGAAATAGTGCTTGTGAAAATTAAAAAAAAATACAAAAATTAGATATCTTCCTAATTAGAATCACATAACTTAATTAAACCCTTGGCTCACTCATAATTAAACTATATGAGATCCCAAAAATTAGGACCAGTTGACTCAATAACTCGGGTTAAGCCTAAGCTAGCCTAAAGTCAACATAAAACTTTATTTTGACTTAACCAAGCTTAGATTTTACTAATTTAGACCTTAGTTAGGTTTATTAACTCATCCTTGAATAAGTTAGCGCAAGCCTAATACAATTCCCATGTGCTCAAGTTCTCTTAAGGCAGCCTAATTAAATGCTTGTGGACATTGATAATACTATGGCATAATCATTGTATTAAAATATTTCTCTCCTTAAGAGCAACATAAAATTACTAATGATAGTCAATTCAAAATATAATTATGAATCATAATAATTTTATAAATGTGCAACGAACAAATTAAGAATTGTTAGAAATTTGTGTTATTGAAAGCCCTTCGTAGTTAAGCCCATCGATTCTATTCATTTTATTCAGATACATGCTAGATCTCTAAAATAAATTAGATGTGAACAATTGTATAATTAACTTTTATTTTATTTTTAATTCTCTTCATGCATGCTTTATTTTTCATAATAAATACTAAAGTTTGTGTTAAATTGATGAAAATTTTGGATATTGATGCGTGCTAGAAAACCAGATTCTTGAAAAGAGTAAAAGTTTACGCCTTAGCTTTATCATGGAGTCCAACACACACACAGACATTTGAAGAATTAATAATAAAACTCCAGAATTTTAACGTGGAAAATCTCGAAAAGAGGAAAAAATCGCGGAGTCAGCGGTAAAATGTTACTACAACAACGGTCATATAGTCCGCGTTCATGGTGAGCGGAGCGACCACTCCGATGAAACGTTATCATGATGGAGATATCTGCAGAGTACAAGATCTTCCCGATAACGGATTACAGAATCAGATATGAGAAAGGAACACAGCATGACAACGATCGGCCAGAATAGCGCTAGTAGTGATAATAAACCGTGGCGAGCAATCACCGAAATGAATACTCATAGGAATAATCACGCGTAAACGCAGGAACAATCACCGGTAAAAGTCATCATGATGGAGACGAGATTGACGCGACGGCAATGATCAACGGTAAATGACGGCGGTCGGCGCATACGCACGGTGACGACGAGTGCGCACGATTGGCTTGGAGGATCTTTAGAGCTCTCTCTCTTCGCCTCCTCGTATGAGGAATGAGGCTATTTATAGGAGCGTTCAGAATACATGCAAAATCCGCACTACCCTTCATCGACGACTCAAAATGATCCCCTTGATCATATGATGTATTTTGTGTATTTGAATGCTCAAATGAAGTCGAATTGTAAAGATCTTTACTGGAACCGCTCGTCGAGATGCTCGATTTGAGTATAAACACTCCATATTTAAGAGCTTTTTAGGAATTTAACTAATGTCTCAAAGTTTCCAATGATATTTTAAGTACTTGATCTCCCGCCAATTTCTTATCGCCTTACTTTCGATCAAGATTCGGCTTCAGAGGAATTTTCAAGGTCATATCACTTGCTCTATTTTAGATGATATCTCAATCATCCAAAAATATATATGCCGAATATTTGAAAATAGCAAATTCTTCAACGAAATCTGCAGGTCCATTAACCACACATTTTGAAAGAATAAATCTTCATGTAAGCACAAGATTACGACTACGGAAGCAGATGCACAACCACAAATATATATGATATAGAGCATGAAATTGAGGTTACTAACGGATCCCATCCCACGCAGCGCTGAAGCCCGGGCTGGTTGGCATAACCGGGCGCCGTAATGCGGCCGGGCCGCATGGTTCGGGCAGGCGGTCGACAAGACGCATGAGGCGGCGAAGCACGGTCTGGAACTGACATCGCCGGGTCGATGGAGCGACGGGCGGTCGCAGATAGCCACCGGCGAAGACGGGCCACTCGTTGGCGCGTGCGGGGTGGGCATTATGCGCGGGACCGACGGGTCGGGCGCGCCTCTGGCCCAAACGATAATTTTGATGGGGCGGTTTTTTACGATTAGGCGATTTTGATGATTTTACTCTTTCTATAAAGGGTCTATAAAACCCCTAGGGAGAAGGCACCTTCTTCTTCTGAGAGAAGGTCGCTAGAGGCCGCGCCTCAGATTACGTTGCGGTTTTCCCTCAAAGAGGCGCCAACCGCCTGACCGTCCAGTTTGAGGCGATCGCGCGCCAGATTTACGCCGTTGTTCCAATTTTTCTCGAAGAGGCGCCAACCGCCTCATCGGACCGTCCGCTTTGAGGGATCGCGCCCACAGACGCCATTGTTCCGCTTTCCTTCGAAGAAGCGCCAACCCTTCGCCTGACCGTCCGGTTTGAAGGGCCGCTGTACTTACATCGTTGTTCGATTTTTCCTCGAAAGAGGCGCCAACGGCCTCGTCCACCATCCGGGTTTGAGGAGATCGCCATGCAGATTTACGCCGTGTTTACGCTTTTCCCTCGAAGAGGTTTCAATCAGACTGTACCATCCTCGCACAGGCGACAAGTGCCCACTGCATTACGAAGAAACCCGGCTTCCCTCGAAAGAGGTATCAACCGTCCGGACTGGCCCGGCTCGTGAGACATGCCGTGATGACGTGTTGTCCTGCTTTTCCTCGAAAGAGATGCCAACCGCCACGGACCGTCTGGGCGGGAGACTGCAGTCTGATTACGCCATTGTCGGTTTTCCCTCGAAGAAGGCCGTCGGACCGTCGGGTTTGGAAGCGATCATCGGCCATGATAGCGAAACGAGGTTCAGCGTCGGCGATAGTGGTCAGCGATCTTGGTGGCGGCGATGGTAATTAACCGGCGAAGATTGTCGGCGATAAGTGGCAGCGGTAACCAGGAGATGCCAATAATGTCGGCGGATGGCAAATACCGCTGATAAGTGGTCAGCGAGGTGGTAATCAGCGGCCGCGTTAATGGTCAGCAGACCGCGATGGTGGTAATAGGCGATGCCGGCGATAGTCAGCGGCGTTAACCGATGTAATCAGCAGCGGTAATTCTGATGGTTAGCGGCAGCAGAAATAGCAACAGTAGTGGCAAGCGCAATAGTAGCAGTAGTCAATCTGGCAGCCGTCAGTAATCAGCAGCGATAACCAGCAACAGTGGTTAGCCAGCAAGTGGTCAGCGAAATAGCGCGGCAATCGATGGTAGCTATCAGTAATAGCGGGTGGTAGCCAGCAATGGTGGTAATGTGAAGATGCAGCGATAATGGTAATCGGTAATTAATAGCGTAGCCGCTCATAGTGGCTAATAAGGTAGTGGTGCCAACAATGTCAACAGTAGCGCGTCGAAGTTAAGCGAGATAGCCGGCAGCATAAGCGGTAATACGAAAGCCGGCGATAGTCAGCAGTGGTAGCCGGCGGCGATGTCGGCGGTGGCCGGCGATGGATTTTGACATATCGAGGTTGTTTGTGAGAGTGTGACTCGATTGCATTAACTTGTATGGAAGAGAGATTGAATCCGCGAGATTTTGACTATCGAGGTTATTATCGTATTACGATGGCGTTAATCATGTGGAAGAAGTAGTGAAATCCAAGGACCGCGACTATCTAGGTTGTTTGTCGAGTCTTTGCTCGATGGCGTTAACTATGTTGAAGAGGTTGAATTGAATCCGAGAATTTTGACATATCAGGTTATTTGTGAGAGTGTGACCGATGACATTAACATGGAAGAGGTTAAATTGAATGAGAAAATAAAAATAAAAATAAAATAAAAAAATAAAATAAATAAAATAATAATAATAAATTAAAAAAATTTGAATCCGAGGATTTTGACCCATCAGGTTATTTATTAGAGTGTTGATGGCGTTAACTTTGTGTGGAAGAAGTAGTAGGAAGTCCACCGAGGACCTTTTGACTATCAGGTTGTTTGTCGTCTTTGCTCGATGGCGTTAACATGGAAGAGGTTGAATTGAATCCGAAGATTTTGACCCATCGAGGTTATTTATCGAGTATTAGATGATGTTAACGTATGGAAGAGGTTGAATTGAATTGAGATTTTGACCATCGAGGTTGTTTGTCGAGTATTACTAATGACATTAACTTGTATGGAAGAGGTCAATTGAATCCTCGAGGATTTTGACCCATCAGGTTGTTTGTCGAGTGTTACGATGGCGTTAACTATGGAAGAGGTTGAATTGAATCCGGCGAGGATTTTGACCCATCAGGTTGTTTGTCGAGTGTTACGATGGCGTTAACTTTGTATGGAAGAGGTCGAATTGAATCCGAGCATTTTGACCTATCAGGGTTGTTTGTCGGTGTTACGTGATGGCGTTAACACATAGAAGGTCGAATTGAATCCGAGGATTTTGACTATCAGAGATTGTTTGTCGGGGTGTTACCAATGACATTAACTGTATGGATGAGGCCATTGAATCGGAAATTTTGACTATCAGAGGTTCTTTGTCGAGTGTTGCAGATGGCGTTAACTATGGAAGAGGTGGTGGGAAGTCCACCGAGGACCTTTTGACTATCTAGGTTGTTTGTTAGAGTTTTGTTCGATGGCGTTAACTGTATGGAAGAGGTCGATTAAAACATCCGTTTGTGGTTATAGCCAAAAGTTAACCTTGGCCTTTTCATTCGTGCTTGACTTGCTTCTCGAGTGATAATCAATTAGATATCAAAATATCGATTTAGATAATCTTTTGAGATTAAGATTTGTTCCCAGTTTTGACAAATTTTGAAGGAGCGAAGTTTGATGAATCTTCATTCTTCCTTGCGCTCTTAAAAGCTTGAAATCTTTGCATCTCGATGGTGGTTTTGATCTTGTTGGGAAACTTGGTAATATACAAGATGATATAATAGAATCGGTTTCCTACGGTGGCTGTTGCGTGCTTTGAAAACCGATTCGGTAGAGTAAAAAATTTAGCAAACGTTGTGAAATCCAGGCCACGGTATTTAAAGTGAAAAATAAAACTCGAGAATTTTCGTGGAAAATCTCGAAGAAAAGAGGGAAAACAGCGGGGGCTGGCAGGTAAAAGCTTCGAGTACAAGATCTTCTTGATCTCGGATTATTATATGAGAAAGAGAACATCATTGACAATGATCAAGTAACGATTCATAACAGAGATGATGGTGGTTGTAACAATCAGCAAATCGAGAATAACAGTAGAAATCGAGGAACAATCAAACCGAGGAATAATCGGTAGAAGTCATCATGATGGAGGACGAGATTGACCAGCGGTCATCAATGATCAACGGCGGTAGATGGCCGGCGATGGTGCGACCGAGTGGTAACGATTGCTGGAGGATCTTTAGAGCTCTCTCCTCTCTCTTGCGCCTCCTCTATGAGGAATGAGGCTATTTATAGATGGAGAGTGGCGTCTTTGTAATCATACTCTCCACTTCATCGACGACTTAAAATGATCCCTGATCATATGATGTATTTTGTGTATACTCAAATGAAGTCGAATTATTATGTGTGAGCGAACCATATGGCTCAATCATCAATCGAAATTATCGAGCTCAGTCGATTTGAGTTCGGAATCGGATCGAATCGATTGCTCGATCGATCGCTTTATTGAACGGCTCGAAATCTCAAATCCGAGCGGCTAATCTTCGATTATTTTCTCGAAAATGCAACGCTCGTTTGTGAATTAATCTTTAAGATATGTTTAGCTCGATCAGCGTGCTTCTGATATAGCGAGCCATTATTCGAAATAAATTCATTTTGGCTGAAATGTCGTTGCTTAGTCGATCTCAATTCAATTCGACTTTGCGAGCCACGATCTTATTCTTGTAAGATCTTTGGCTTGTTATCGTCGATATTTATAAACATTGAGAATTTTTTAGAATTTCATAAAATTTTATGATATTTTAAGTCTTGATCTTAGTTTGATTTTCAAAAAAATTATTCTTATTAATTTTTCATATCATTTAGATTTTCAAAATATAATATTTTAATAATTTTAAGTATTATTTCTATAAATTATTCTTATAAAATAACATTAAATTATAAATAAAAAATATAATATTAAAATTTGTAATAATAAATATTAGAAATTTTATCAATTAATCTAAGGGGACCACTCTTATGAGTTTTATCTAATTTGTCCTTTTCATTCTATTTTATTTTTTAAATAATTTAATTTATCTAACTATCGCCACATCACGCTTTGATGAGTTGAGTTTTCCCAATTTTGTCGGACTCCACCTCCTATCCGACTTATATAACAGCAAACAGTATTTATAGCCAATAGAAACATGGTACATAGACACATCGTCCACTGTGTCGGCACATCAGCTGCCACGTGGGTGGAAAACACCAACGCTTTTTCTTCTAAGACCCTCTCAAACATTAAACTGTCAAATGCCCCCAAGTGAACTTCCACCACATTCTCGATAATTACATTTTGTTATTGATATTGTATGACTTATTTATATTTGCTTATTTAAATAATTAAATAATTTTAAACATTTTTCAAAATTTCAAAATATAGTTTGATGAATTTGAGCATTAATATTTATTTTTATTCAACTATATTCACAAATATATTTATTTATTATTCAATAATTAATTTATTAAAAGGCTCAATAAAAATAATAGTTAATAATGTCTATTATTTAACTGATTATTTATTTTATGAAGAATTATATACATAATTACATATCTAATACATAAAGTTTAATATATATATATATATATATATATATATATATATATATATATATATATATATATATATATTTAGATATAAAAAGGTATTTAAAAAAATTAATAATAATGATATTTTTGATCTCATATTAAAATAAATATTATTTATATTAATATTAAAATTTTTATATTAGATTAGTAAATACATAAAAATTATGTGATATGCATGAACATACCACTGTATTTTAATTATTATTATATCTCAAAATTTAGATATATATAAAATATTTAATATATATAAATAAGATTAAAATATTAAATATTATTTGCGTCTTAGAAAATCACTTGGTAGAGTAAAAGTTTACACCTTACTTTTATTGAGTCTAACACACCGCGTTTGAAGAATTAAAAAGAAAACTCTAGGATTTTTACGTGGAAAAATCTCAAAAAGAGGGAGAAAAATCACGGGGTTTAGCCTAGTGGGGAAAAACCACAGGGCTTAGCCTAGTAAAAATTTTCCACTATGTATCTGTTTCTTGGGATGGTAATCGATTAGATGCTTAACATATTAACATAGCGTCTTACGAGATTAAGAGTTGCGTTTCGACAAAATCAAGAAGCAGTTTGATGAATTTTCATTCTTCGTTTGCGCTCCTTAAAAATTTGAAATGCTCTACCTCGATGGTGGTTTAGATCTTGTTGGGAAACTTGGTCCCTATACAAGATGAAATAATGAGAATCAATTTTCCACAGATGACGCCAAACTGTGACAAACAATCTCGGATAGGTCAAAAATCCTCAGCGGATCAAATTCGACCTCTTTCATACAGGTTAACGTTGTCGAGTAACACTCTGACAAGCAATCTCGGATATGTCAAAAATCTTCAGCGGATTCAATTCGACTTATTCCATAGTTAACGCGTCATCGTACAAACAACCATATGTCAAAATCCTCAACGAATTCAATTCGACCCCTTCCATACAAGTTAAGCGCCATCGGTAACACTCGACAAACAACCTCGGATAGGTCAAAATTCTCGGTGGATCCAATTGACCTCTTCCATACGTCTTGAGTAACACTTTAACAAACAACCTCGATAGGTAAAATCCTCGCCGGCCAGTTGAGACTCGTGGGTTAATGTCATCAGTAATGGTCAAAAAACCTCGCAGATTGATTATACCCTCACATGCAAGTTAACGGCATCAAGTAACATCATGGAGAATGATACTTTGAAATTATCTATCAGACTTTCTGAGTTGCTCGAATGACGGTTCCTAATTAACGCTTCCCCGTCATCTTGACAGTTATCAACTATTGAGCCATCCATTGAAGTTTCAAGAAATCCAATTTCCTACAATAATAAATAGGAACTACAGACCATCGCTGTCATTATACCGGTCATCACCATTATTGATCCGATCTCGCTACGCGCCGATTCACTCGCTACGCCGATTCTTCGCCAACCACCCGTCGCCATCACCATTAGCCGCCGCCGACCATCGTCGGCCATCTCCGCCGGTCACCACCATCGTCGCCGATCATCCCCACTAACTACCGTCGCTGATCATCGTCGGTCATCTCCACCGGTCACCACCATCGATCGTTGTCATTATTAACCGCCGTCGTCGGTCATCATCGCCGACCGCCGTTGCTGGTCGTTGAAGCCTCGCGTATGAACTACGGGCCTTGATCGCCTCTGAACCAGGTCGGTCCGACGAGGACAGTTGATGCCTCTTTCGAGGGAAAACTAGAAACCGCGTGAACTACGGCGCTGTTCCAACCCGGTCGGTCCGAGATCATTTGGCCAACTTTCGAGAGAAAATCGTATTGTATAAACTATGGGCCTTGATCGCCTCCGAACCCGGTCGGTCTGACGAGGACAGTTAAAGACTCTTTTGAGGGAAAATCAGAGCCTCACCGTATGAATTACGAGCCTTGATCCCTTCTAAACCCGGTCGGTTCGACGAGGATAGTTGGCGCCTCTTTCGAGGGAAAAATTGGAGCCTCGCCGTATGAACTACAGGCCTTGGTCGCCTCTAAACCCGGTTGGTCCGACGAGGATAGTTGACGCCTCTTTCGAGGGAAAACTGGAGCCTCGTCATATGAACTACGGGCCTTGATCGCCTCCGAACCCGGTCGGTCTAACAATGACAGTTGACGCCTCTTTCCAGGGAAAACTGGAGCCTCGCCATATGAACTACGGGCTTTGATCGCCTCTGAACCCGGTCGGTCCGACGAAGACAGTTGACGCCTCTTTCGAGAGAAAACCGGAGCCTCGCCATATGAACTACGGACCTTGATCGCCTCCGAACCCGGTCGGTCCGACGATGACAGTTGATGCCTCTTTCGAGGGAAAATCGAGCCTCAGTATGAACTAGGCATTGATCGCCTCAGAACAACCTTTCTCTTGAGAAGAAGATGAGCAGAGTATATGAGGAGTGTGCCTTCTCCCCCTGGGGTTTTATAGACCCCATAGGGAAAAAGGTAAATTATTAGCGCTCATCGGTAGCGTTTCGCCAGGCATTGAACCACGCGCCGCCTGCATGGTCGTGTTGTCCACTCGCCCGTCGCGACCCGCCGCTTCGACGCCTCAGCGGCCGACCCGCCCTCGAGGCTGTTTTTTTTCCACTGGGCCGGCTGACCCAAACTCGCCCGGACGTGATGAACCGGTAGCCGCATTATCGAGTGCTCCATCACCCACCTCCCGTTCCACGATCCGGCCCACGCCTCCCGCGAACGCATAAACCCGTGACGCCATAGCGCTTAAATGTCGGGATGGGTCTATAAAACGTACTGCGCATGCAGGTACATCCGCACCGCTTTCGTGATCATAATCTTGTGCTTCTATGAAGATCTGTTCTCTCAAAATGTATGGTTAATGGACCCGCAAATTTCATTGAAGAATTTGCTATTTTCAAGTATTTGGCGTATATATTTTTGGATGATTAAGATAATGTCATCCAAAAGTAGGGGGGCAACTGATATGACACTTGAAATATCACTAGTTGAAGTATGAATCTTGATGTCAAAAGCAAGTTGATCCTAAGTTGAAACTGGTCGAGATCAAATACTTAAAATATCATTAGAAACTTTGGGATATCGGTTAAATTCTAAATAACACTTAAATATGGAGTGTTTAAATCGAGCATCTCTCAACGCATCTAACCCAAGATCTCATAATTGACTTCATTTGAGCATTCAAATACTTAAATACATCAAATGATCAAAGAGATCATTTTGAGCCGTCCGATGGAATGAAGTGGTTCGGGTTTTGCATATTTTTACAGAAATGTCACTCCTCCAATCTATAAATAGCCCCTCATTTTTCACATGAGGGGGGCCAAGCAAGAGAGAGGAGCTCTAAAGCTTGAAAATCCTCCAGCCTGATCGTTACCACTCGGCTCGTGACCACCCCGTTGGTTGCCAACCATCGCTGGCGCTGCCGCGCCAGCCGTATCGCCACGATCCTTGTCGTCGTCGATCTCATGCACGCGCCACGTCATCGCTCTCGTCATCGGTCATGTCGGTATCATCATTAACCATGCCATTACCACCGCATTCATCGTCGGTCACGCAGAATTATCCGACCCCGTCTCTCACTATTGTTATAACCAGCGTGATTATATAGGTTGTTGCGATTCAGATTCGCATTGTCAACCATTCTCATATACAATTTTGTAATCCTTTATCGGGAAGATTTTGTTCTCTGAAATAGATACATAGTGGAAAATTTTTTCTTTGTCATGGTTTTTTTTCTTTAAGATTTTTCAGTAAAATTTTGGGTTTTATTATTAATTAAACGCTCGTGTGTCGCTATGATAAAGTTTAAGGCATTAAATTTTCTTCTATTTGGTTTTCAAATGCAACAAATATATAAGTTATAATTATAAATTTGCCAAATAATTTAAATAATCTTAATAAATTATGCCAATATTTAGTAAAGCTTATAAACTTTTTTTATAAAAAAATAAATTTATATTTAAATTGTTAACTTCATATATTATTAATTAAAATTTATTAAATCTATTATAACTCTAAAATAATAAAAAAATTAATAAATAATTTCTCAAATTCTATAAGAGAAATAATTTAATTTAAATAAGATGATATAATGCACGACTTATTTCAGATCACGCGACAACCAGAAAGGGTTATCACTCGTCTCTGTATTTTACAAAGCCGTCCAAACGGACCCGCAGATCGAACAGATCGTCCCTTCTGAAGATTTCAGGTGAAAAATTGCATTTTGCGTCTTCCCGCTGCCTACTTATCCCTCCGTAGGGGTCTCTTTACTGTTCCTCTTCTTCTACTTCTTGTTTTCTGTGCTCGGCGGCCGATTTGGTTTGCGGGGTTCTCGATTTCTTGGCCATATTGGGCGGATGATCAATAGTTTCTTGTTTCAAAAGGAGATTTTGTTGTAGGGTTCGGAGATGACGATTGAGTCGCTGCCGGGGAGTTCGGGGATGCTGAGTCCGTCGCCGAAGAGGAATATGAGCTATTTCGGCAACCGATATGTGCTCGGTCTCACAGCTACTGCTGGCATCGGCGGCCTTCTCTTCGGTTATGATACGGGTATGGATTCTTATTTCTTATTTCATGGTTCTTTCACTTGTTCGATTTGATTTTATTGCATTAAGCTATTTTTTGCTGTCTTTCTCGTTTAAAAGCAGAAATAATTCTAGTTATTTTTGCACTATCACTGTGGTGAAAAGCATTTGTTGATGGGTTTTCGTCGGGCGCTCTTGGGGTTTGTTGAAGATTAAATTTTGATTTTTTTTTTTCTTTCAGGATTTTAAGAGGATTTAGGTTTGATGAGATGATTTCAAGAGTTTAGGATTCTGACAGAAATTTTTTATTTAATTTTCTTCTGTTTAAAATTGCCCCAATCTGACTGTTATGTTTGTTGATTTTGATTATCAGGAGTTATATCGGGGGCTCTTCTCTATATCAGGGATGAGTTTAAGGAGGTTAATGACAGCAGTTTCTTACAGGTGTAGTTTGGATTCTATATCTGAAAATTTTCAAACATTCAATGATTTCTAAGGATAATGTTCTATTTGACTTGTTGGAATATCATTTGTAATTTATAGGAAACAATTGTAAGTATGGCATTGTTTGGAGCTATGATAGGTTCTGCAGCCGGTGGGTGGATAAATGATGTGTATGGGAGAAAGAGAGCCACCCTTCTTGCAGATGTTGTATTTATAGTTGGTTCTCTGGTCATGGGTTTGGCGCCGCGTCCTTCTATTCTCATTGTTGGGAGACTCCTGGTTGGTCTTGGTGTTGGAGTTGCTTCTGTTACTTCTCCACTTTATATAGCGAGGCATGCGGAGATTAGAGGAGCGTTAGTGAGCACAAATGTACTTATGATTACTGGAGGGCAATTTCTATCATACCTTGTAAACCTTGGTTTCACTAAGGTAAGATTTCTCTTCCATTCTTTGATCTGATTTCATAATCTTAAGATATTGGATGTGTTTACAATCAGTTGTGATATCTTACAGTATAACTGCTTCAGCTGTTTGAGGTTGAGTTGTTTGAACACGCGCCTCTAGCTATTAAACAATTTTCCTGAGCATTTTATTTAAGTTCAATTTGAATTTGACTGAAGATGGATATGTGGAGTTGTTCATGCATTACATTGGCCTAGGATACATATATACTTCTAACTTTTTTTTTTTCTGAGGAAATACAATGTATTGTCGTTGGTTTAAGGTTATCTTGTAACCCAACATGTTTTGATCAGCTATTGGATGGAAAAGAAGGCATTGTAGGCCTCATTTGGTGGTTTGTAGTTTGAATGCATGTTTTAGATGGGGATATTATTAGTAGTATTCAAGTTGAATGGTTGAAGTAGATGGATGCCTTGGGGCCTATTGTGTGATAGGAAAGTACTTAGACTCAAGGAAAAATTTATAAGGTGATGGTGACCTGTAATATTTTATGACGCAACATGTTGAGCAGTAAAAAAAAAGAATAAAATCAAGTTAAGTGTTGCAGATATGAGGATGCTCAGGTTGATGAGTGGCTTTATACCTAGAAACAAAATGAGAAACCAATATATACAGGATAAGGTTGGAGTAGCTTCAGTGGTAGATAAGATTAAAGAGAGTCACCTTAGATGATTTGTCACATCACTTGTGGCCGATGACATTAAGTAGTAGTATTAGATTATTTTATGTTAGAAAAGGTAGAGGAACAATTATTTATTTCATATGAATCTCTTTGAAAAAAAAAAGAAGTGAAAAGTGTGGGAAAATGGGAAGTCGATATTGGAACATCAATTTGGAAGAAATGATGGAAGCAGGAGTTCATTTTGATCATGGTGACTTAAAAAGACTTGGTTAGTAAGTATAAAAATTATCTTAATTTATTAAATGAGAATATAATTCTTAATATGACACATTGGAGAAAAAAGAATTCATGTAGCTGACCTCATGTAGTGAGATAAAGACTTGTTGTTGTTGTTATTGTTATTTTGAGTGTGAAATTAAATCATTATTTTCGTGATAGTTTTGAGGAAGTTTATGGTGTTTGAGATTAGTGTTGCTTTCTAACTATCAAACAAATGATGAATTTGACTAGCTTCATTGCTTTTCAAAACATGTTTTCAAACTTTAAACAACCAAATGTGCCCTTAGATGCTTAAGTTAATGACTTTTCGCTAGATTATTTGAAAATTTTTCCTTGATGATTGATGAATCAATTCTTATCAATCATATCACTGTTTTTTCTTGCTTGCTTAAACCTCTATTTATTTTGGTAGTTTTGCAAGAAAAAGTATTATGTGTTACATATCTCTCATGTGCTGATAGAGTGTCAATACATTTATCACTATAGATCATATTATACATACAATTAGTGAAGCAAAGACATCTTAGCTTGACCAAAGTGTTTTATTGTTTGGAAGAAGTCTTATTAATTTAACCATGTGAGTTGAAAGTGGTTTTAATGGCTTGATGAAAGAGGTTCTCTATAAGGAAGGAGTTGTACACTTTTTGTTTTTTAGTTTATATTTTATAGAATGCAAAGGTGAGGTAATTTGGTTCTCACAGACATCTCAATGTTTATCATGTTATTAACAGATGTTAGCTGTTTGCTTTGCTGACATATCTTAATAACAAATTTGTAGATGATTGTTATGTCCTAATTCAATGACATCTACATGTCAATTAAAACTGGTTGACATCTTGATATGATTGGATATCTCCACTTTTATAGTTCTAAAAGCAATGAGAACCAAACTTGTAGCATTTGACTAATAACATTGACATCACAATAACATTGGTGTCTAAAATAAGATAGAACCAAACAACCCACTTAATTAAAATCTCACCTTGAGTTCTTAATAAATGTCTAAACAGAAAGAACTTTGGCCATTAATAACAGTTGTTAGTAGAGATACCGATTGGCAAATTATGGTCATACCATGACAATTTGATAATCATGTAAGTAGTGCAGGTTGATCGATGTCACCGACAGGTACTTAGGAATTAGTTCATGTCCCCTTTTGATCTGAGGATTAGAGAGAGAGGCATGCCAACCTCTAAAGGTTATCTGGGTTTCATCAATGGTTAATGCAACATTCACTTAAGCAAAATGCTTATATGTTTCTACATCTTTTCACCTTATGATTCATGTTGACTCAATCTGCTAAAAGTACGAACAATGAGGCATTTGAATTGACTACAGAGAGTGATTGGGAGCAAATCTAGTCAAATCAGCCTAGTTTTGGATTGCCTTGGATGAGTCATGGCAGGTTGGTCCCTGCACTTGAACTAAGATGTTTACTCATTAAATGATTCGCCCCATCAAGTTGTGGAACAGGACTGATCGTCGTGATCGGAATAGAGATCAGTCATAGTCAAAACAATCTTTTGGATAACAATTTTTCACTAATTTTGAAGTTGTCTTAGAAAATCACCTTTTCTTAATAGAAACCGAGCATTAATGCATAGATGCTCAGTTCTTAAAGACTGCAATTTCTTTATTCTGCAAGAAATTAATTATATCAGTAAGCTTAATCATCTATAATAATTGATCAATAAACTGCTTAATAATGTGATTTTTTTCCTTGAATGTTTAAACCTGGAATATCTTGTTGATCATTATATGCTAAGAATCTTATGGCTTCATTGACACATTCTTCAATCTATAACACTTAACAGGTGGCTGGTACATGGCGTTGGATGCTTGGTGTTGGTGCTGTGCCGGCTATTTTCCAGTTCTGTTTGATGCTTTGTTTGCCTGAATCACCTCGCTGGCTTTTCTTGAAGGTATCGCATCAAGGACTTGTTTGCTTGCTTTGGATGAGAAACTCCATTTTTTGGAGTTTTAGAAGGAAATGAGCTATTTGCTTTTTTTGGTAAATTTATGATCATTTGAGGGAAGAATTAATTTGCTTAGCTCTTCATTCATGAAATTTTAGCTCCAAATCAATTTAGCCTTCTTGGATTTTTAGATGTGCAAATGATTGCTTTTTTTTTTTTGAGCTGTCATTATAAAGATGTTGATACATGAGGCTTCCACATATTTTCATATTTTGATCTTGGATTTGTAAAGGAAAATTAATACTTGAAAAAAAAAAACTTAAATGCAAATGCTGGATCATAATCATTTTAATTTTTCCAATTCTTCATCAACAAGCTATCTAAAGTCTCAACTCCATATCTAATAAAACCAATTTAGCTTAGAATAGAAAGTTTTGATTTAGAGCAAGTTGTTGCTAAGTCTTGCCTATATAAAAAGTTCTATCTTATAGATTTAGGTGGTGAAAAAAAAAACTATTTAATAGAAATTTGGTCTATCTCATGAAAAACCATACACAAGACTCTAAAGCTTTCTAAGCTTTCAAACAACAATGATGTTGCAGAATCTCAGCAATATCTTAGAAATTTTGATGATCTTCTTTATGTCATCATTGGAGGAATATCTTCGAAATTTTGATGAGCTTAACTTACTATGTTCTTTACTTATGCAATTATCTCAAATTCAGAGTTTGTAGGTGGCAGTGTGATATGAATAAACCTAAGATATTATTTTCAAACTTGTATGCAGGCATTTCAGCAATTCACTGGAATCAACACTGTAATGTATTACAGTCCCACCATTGTCCAAATGGCAGGCTTCTCCTCCAACCAGCTGGCCGTACTACTCTCTGATTGTTGCAGCCATGAATGCTGGCACCATCGTCGGGATCCACCTCATCGATCGCTGTGGTCGGCGCCTAGCTCTGACCAGCCTCATCGGTGTCTTCATCTCGCTCCTCACGATCGCAGGAGCATTCTTTCTTCAATCATTTGGCATGAGAAGCAGCTTTTCTGACTGGAACTCACTCCATGGCTGCTGTGGAGCAAATCATGGATGGCTTGCAGTGCGCCTGGCTCTCTACATGGCATGGGTCCGGTTCCATGGGCGGTGAACTCCGAGATCTACCCAGAGGCGTATCGCGGAGTCTGCGGAGGAATGTCAGCCACCATCAACTGGATATCTAATCTGATCGTGGCGCAGTTCTTCCTATCGGTCGTGTCGATCGTCGGAACAACAGGGACTTTCATGATTATTGCTGGGATAACAGTGGTGGCATTTGTGTTTGTTTATGAGTTTGTGCCAGAGACGAAGGGATTGACATTTGAGCAGGTGGAGTGGTTGTGGAAGGAGAAGGCATGGGGTAGCCAGCAGGCTTTGCTTTCAGTGTGTTTGAAATTTGTTAGGTTTACTTTGAGATGAATGCAATATTAGTTTTTTTTACATATATTGCATTTGGCTTAGATGGCAAATTTAAAATTTTTTGGGGCTTTATGCTGAACAAGTGAATGGTGGGATGTGATAGAAGTGTAAGAAATTTATATGCCATTCTTTGATGTTTAATGTAATGTGACTTTCAACTGGATGTATTGAATAGCTTCCTTGTCAGACAACTTCTATAGTTTTATAAATTGATAAGGAATAATAACAATAATATGCTGTGATTTATGAAAATATTGAATTAAGAGTTCAATTGTACAAACAAGCTAAATATGATCACCAAGAATTCTATCATCCTAAATAAACAGTGTTGGCAGGAGACTATTTTCAATTTGTTTTTTTTTGAGCAAAATGTAATAAAATATTTCTTCTAAATTAAAGCCAACAAATCAAGATGATAGCTTTCTAAGAGCTGATAGTTACTGTTATGGGTGTAAGTGAGCCAAGCTAGCTAATGAGTTGACTCGAACTTGACTCGCATCGAACTTATGGGTTGGGCTCGAAGAGCAATTCAGTCAGATAATATACCTAACGTGAGTTCAAGTTTTCTCTGGCTCAACTCGAAAGCTTAATAGTCTAGTCGTTATAGGATTATATGATTCGGCTATTCATCTATTCCTATTATTATCTCGAGTTTTTTGACTTGTGATTTTTCGACTTCCTGTTCAGTGTTAAGCTCTAAAATGGAAAGAGGTAGTGCAATTGCTTTCCCTCTCCATTGTTCTTGCACCGTCCCTTCATAAACCTGCTAAAAGATTCTTGATAGCTGAACTTCTCCTTTCTTCTTCGTGCTCCACTTCAATTGTAGACGCTTTTAGAGTGGCAATTTCAAAAAATAAATGATCACCATCGCCGCATCCGATAGAGGAATTTTGCTTGAGAGTCGGATAGGCAAACTCGGTGGTTCGGTTTGGTATAGTTGGCTTATTCTTTATTTCTTCATTGCATAAATGATTGGTAATATTATGTTTCTTCTTTATGATAAATCAGATTGATATGATTGTATGAATATGGTTTGGAGTTTAGGGTTGTTGGTATGAAATTCGCTTTTAGGAGCAGCGACATTTGGTTCGGTAACTTCGGTTAAACCCTAAACTGAATCGGTTTGGTTACTTTGGCTCTGATTATATGTTAAGTTGATTTCTTCATAGTTATTTCATAAAAAAATAATGAATAGTTGTTCAATACCGATTAAGGGGTTTTTACCATGAAATTGAGGGCAAGTGGATTTATGCATTTCATATTAGATCTGCATTGGTTGATTTTATTGTTAAAATAATGTGTTTATATTTTAGTTGGCAGGTCTCGCGTGGATGATGGAGTCTTATCCGGGATACTTTTAGATTGTTGATCGATGGCTTCATTGATACTTAACATTGTTGAATCACATCACTTAACATATCTTCTTGAATATGTTTTTAACTACTATTAATTATGTTCGCTATATTAAGTATTTGCTCATTGCTGATTGTTACGTGATATATGAAGATGTTAAGGGATTGTGTGATGTATGAAGATGTTACATTATGTTTAGAGTTATTATGTCGCATTGGCCCCTTTGATAGAGCTTAGCCTTTAAGTCGATTTCAAAGCAATGCTTATTTAATTTGTCCTTCGTGATTTCAAGTTAGCCAAAGCAAGACCATAAGTTTTTAATTTTTTTCACTCTCTTCTTGAAACTAGACTTCAAACTTTTTTTATTCTCCTATTTAACATCTGGCCTATTCAACCGACTTAAGAAAATGTGTCAATTTTGTAGCCAAAATGCTAAACTAAAGCTTTGAGTAATGCTTCCTTTATTTATGATCAGTTTTTCATGAACAATTTTCATGCACAAAATTTGTTTAACTTAAGCCTATACTTGTCTTAAGCAAATTATTCTTTCTTTTCTCATGGAATTTGATGTATCATGTATGGTGACCATATGTATCGTACATTTAGAATGTTTTGAATGTCCTTGAAAAAAAGTGGAATAACAAGTATTAATATGTAAAGACTGTTGTTCTTTTGATGTAAAAAACATGGGTTCAAAGAATTGACAACCGATTGGAAAGCTCAGGCTGAGTTGCAGAGTTATAATTTAGCAACCAATTTTCTGTATTTTATCTTATTCTGCTTACTATTCTTTCATTCAAAAGCATCATTGGATTGGGTAAATATGAAGGTAAATATCATCTAAATGTATATTGTATATCTCACAAAGAATAGGATGTGAATATTTCTTTTTTCATATGGAATTATATCATGCTCCTTGATGAATCCATGATCATGGAGATTTTATCTCTTTATCCCTTTTCGATGAAATATGATTTAGACTCCTGTCGTGTTTCCAATTTATCCCTTTTTGATGAAATATGATTTAGACTCTTGTCGTGTTTCCAATTTTTCATGCACAAAATTTTTGTGGTTTGTTGGTGAAGGTATGAGTATTCAAGCATGATTATATATTGTATTTTGTATGGTAATATTCCATTCACATTGGCTTTCATTGATTCAAGAGAGCATAATTTTCAATATTTTATTGAAGGATTTGAGATTTGTTAAAATATTTTATGTGATTATTATAGTTTTTGTGAGATTATATTTTCCCTATCTTGATTTTCTAAGTATTTATTGGTAGGAGAGATGCTAATTTTTTTTTACTTTTATGAAATATTTATGTCTCAATGGAAAGAGTTATTCAAGTTAATGTTAATGACTCAAATGATGTTGGGAATGAAAATTTTGAGGAGCATGCTCAATTTCATTTGGATGACCAACAAAATTTTATTAGTATTACTGCCTTCGAGATTACAGATGAGCACTGTGATGATGATAATGATAATAAGAATGATGGTGATGAAGAGAATGTTGATAATGACAATGAAGAGATTGATGTAGAAAATGAAAATGAAAATGTAATAGGAAGAAAGAAAAGAAAGAAGACATCAAAGATTTAGGAAAAATTCAAAGAAGTAATTCTTTAAGATGGTCAAAGGAAGGGGGAATGTATGCATTACAAAAAGAAGCTTGCTCTATGAAATACAGGTGCTACCACCCAATTTAGAAGACATCTAGAGCGTTGTGTTGCTAGAATTCGCACTTTAAAGAAACAAAAATTGTTATCTTTTCAATCAACTGATAATGAAAGTGGAAGACTCCAAACAGTTGAAGATGGTGGTGCTTTAACCGTTAAGATATGATCATGAAAAATTTAGAGAGATGATTGCACATTATATTTTGATCAATAAGAAACCTTTTTCAATTGTTGAGGAATTTGGGTTTAATCTTGTTTTAAAGTCGATGTCTCCTTATTTCATGAGGTATTATAGCATGAAATGATGTTATGTTAGTATTTAAAAAAGAGAAAAAAGCCTTAAAAATTGATTTAAAATATAAATAGAATTAGCTTTACCACAGACATATGAAAGTAAAAAAATTAGAGGATATCTTATATGTTGTGACAACACATTATGTTGGTATTTGTTGGAGATTACAAAAACACGTTTTAAGTTTTTTGCATTTAACTCCTCCACACACTGCAATTAAAATTGTGGATGCATTCTATAAGACACTTTTCAATTGGGGTCTTGAAAATAATTTTTTTGCCATATCAATTGATAATGCGGCTGATAATGGCAAGTTCATTAAGTTATTGAAGGACTGTTTTCGAATTAAAAAAAATTATTTTTTGGTGGGCGATTGTTCCATGTACGTTGTTGTGCTCATATTCTGAATTTAATGGTGAAAGATGGGATAAAAAATATTAAATATGTTGTTGATAAAATCAGAGATTCAGTTAGTTTTATTAATGCATCAGATGGAAGATTATTAAAATTTGTTGATATTATGCGAATTGCAATTACCTTCTAGAAAATTTGTGATGAATTGTCCTACTCGTTCAAACTCTACTTACTTTATGTTGACAGTTACATTGAAATTAAAAAAAGTTTTTTTTCTTACGGTGAAAGAGAAGTTGTATATATTAATTATCCTACAGATGGAGAATGAGATAAAATTGAAAAAGTTTGTGATGTATTGAGCTTTTTTTATGAAACTACTAATATCATCTCTAACACCGAAAATTCCCACAACTAATTTATTCCTCTCTCAAATATGCACAATAAAAAAAGTTTTAGATGGGTTCACTTTCAACTAATTTTTTCATGTGGAAATGAAATGACTAATTAAATGAAAAAAAAGTTTGACAAATATTGGGGTGAATGTAATATTCTTATGACATTTGGTGCTATTATGGATCCAATAATAAAATTCATGGTGATTGAGTTTGCATATTCTAAGATTTATACATGAGATGAATGCATGATAAATGTGACAATTATACACAGTTCATTGTATGAATTATTTGAAGAATATACAGTTGTTTTGAAGCTGAAGGTGATAGTGACAACTTGGGGGTTGGGACGTCCACAAGGATTATTGGAGACAATGTTAGTTTGGCTACTCAAGCAATTGATAGAAAAAAATTTAGTAAATGACATGATTTTACTACATATGTAACAACGAAAACAAGTAAAAGACCAACAAAATATGTTTTGGATAAATACTTAGATGGTGGTTTAGAGATTTGTACAAAAGGCTAACATTTTGATGTCATTGGATGGAAAAGCAATCGAAAAAAAAATACGTATACTATTTAGGATGACTTGACATATATATCTATACCGATAACCATCAGCTTCAAAATCAATATTTAGTGTTGGTGAAAGAGTTGTGGATACCTACCGATCTAAACTTGGTGTGGAAACCGCTCAAACACTCATATGTGGTTCAAATTGGGTTCAATGTCATTACGGCTTGAAGGGAAGAGTAAAGGTAATGTGTTTTATATACATATTTATTTATTTTTATTCATGGCATTTAATGTTATTTATCATGTAATATTATTATTATTATTTTGTAGGAAGAAGAAGAGGATGAAGAGATGGAGATTCCTCTTCCTATCACTTGAAAGACTATTGAAAGGAGAATACATGATATTTATTTATTTTATACTCAAAGAAACTTTAAACTGAAAACTTTTGTTTTAGCTTATTACAATTTTTTCTTTCTTGGGAAATTTGGACTAGCTTTGCTGGCATCCCTTTTGGTTTTATATTTTGTTGTTGCAATGCTGCTTCTTCTTTGATGTTTTCCTCTTTTCGTTTATTATTGTCTTCTTTGCCCTTTTTTCTTTGGTTGGTGTTCTGGCTTGGTTCTACTTACTTTCTTTTGTTGTTGGAAGAGGGTCTATGATGTTTGGACCTTCGGTTGGCTATGTGGCTTTGTTGCCGGTTGTTTATATAACTTATGGTGGCAGGAATTGGAACTTTGTAGGCAATTGTTCTTTGGCTAAATGACTTATTCGAGAACCCGAGGAAAGTTGGCTATGATTATTCTTCCATCTTCTCATTGGTTGGTGACACTGTATGTGATTGTTACCCTTCTATTGAAGTTAGTTGGCTATGTGAAGTAATTTTGTTGTTACAATTATGCTGTGATGCATTGATGTTTTCCTCTTTGCGGAGGTGACTTGGTTGCTGCTCTTGTTGGAAATGGAGTTTTCCTGATTGCTTATGGAGGAGAGACTATCTATTTTTATTTTTGGTTGGCTGGGTGGCTTTGTTTGCCGGCTGTATATGACATTTTCTTGGAAATTTGGTTGGTTATTGTGGACTTAAAATTGCCACACTCCTCTGATGAAAAGAGTGGTTTAAAGTGTCGATGTAATTTCGTAAGACGTGATGGAATAGTAGATAAGACACTACCTGAGATTTCGTTCTCATTTGGTGAGAACTTTAGATCTCGTTCCATGTTTCCTATAGGCGCAAGCCCTTACAGTTAATTATCTCTCTCAATATGTGAGAGAGAACTTTCGACAAGTGCTAGTCATTGAATGCGCATAGTAAAGATGTAGAGTTTTAGAATTTAAGATATGAAATTCATCATTTCGCATGGATGGTTGGGGAATGATTATGTGCCTAATCTAGATCCCATGATTCCATCATCCTGTCCCTAGTCTACTTAGTGAGGAGGTAATGACCCAACCCGACAAAAAGGATCCTCATCAAGAACACGAGTTACGCCCAAGAAATCCTTATAGACTGGGGTGTTTGTCTAATGAGACAATCTTAAGTCTACCTTAGACGAGGGTTGTTTGCCCTATCAAGTATACCCATGATTCACAACTCAAAGGGCGAGCTATTGGGAGCATACACGATCGTTATCGTAATATAATGGAGTCGAGCCAAACCACCCTCGAGGACTCATAACCGCTTCATCTGTAGCCTATCAGGCCATGAGCGGCCAGCCCCATCGACAAGATTAATTAAGAGTGAACATAACAGAACACTTGATTAGACATTGACTTCTTTGTGAGCTAGAGTTTTCTTAATTTATCACCCCCGATAAATTATTGCGAAAGGTGGATAGATTGAGTTTTACTTTAAATTTTTAATGACAAAATTTCATTTAAGCAGCTTTTAGATTGCTACTTAATTTGATTTGGAAAATTGATTAGTTGGCATATGTTTAAGAGCTTTAGATCCGCCAACTCAAGCCGCAAGAGAATTAGATCTATCGTCCACAATCGGTTTCACATATTTCACTGATTTGAAACTCTTATTATAGGTTTTTAGGTTTTGTTAACCCGGACCGAGTCATAAGACTAAATCGGGGAGCAACCCACGCAACATCCTCAGACACTTGAATTTAAGCATTCAACGTATTGTCAGGGCCCATGCAGGTGTATAGTAATTTTAGGTAATTTTATGTTTGAATTATGAGATTGATTTTAGATTTTTATTTAATTTCAACTTAGCCTGCACAACCTTTTTAGACATCAAAATTTGCATTTGAAATCTCTATGTCCGAGTACATGCATGTGTTTGTAGCTTAACTAATTTCATCTAATTAATGAAATCCTTGATTTTGAAAATCATAATTAGAATGAAATTCCTTAATTTTGATCCCTATAATTTTTTTTTTTTGTAGATTTTGATTTAGTATCGACTTATCTGCTTGAAAATAAATCCGTATGAGAAGGTGTTTTGAAGCTATAGGTTCAAAGAATAATTTAATTTGTCATTTTAAGAAGAAGATTTACTCCTCAAAGTAATTTTTATTTTTTTCTCTCTTTTTTTCAAATTTGATTTCCCCCTCTTTATTCAAATTTGATTTTCCCCCTCTTTTATTCAAATTTGAATTTTTCCCTTTTTTATTCAAATTTAAATTTCATTCTTTTTATTCAAATTTAATTTTCCTCTCTTTATTCAAATTTGATTTTCCCCCTTTTTTATTCAAATTTGAATTTCCCACTTTTTATTCAAATTTGATTTTTCTCCTCTTTTATTCAAAATTGAAATTTCTCCTTTTGTATTCAAATTTGATTTTTTTCTCCTCTTTATTCAAGTTTGAATTTTCCTCCTTTTTTATTCAAATTTGATTTTTCCTCTCTTTTATTCAAATTTGAATCCTTTATTCAAATTTGATTTTCCTCTTTATTCAAATTTGATTTTCCCCTTTTATTCAAATTTGAATTTCTCCCTTTTTTATTCAAATTTGAATTTTCCCTCTTTTATTCAAATTTGAATTTCCCCATTTTTATTCAAATTTGATTTTCCCCATCTTTAATTCAAATTTGATTTTCTCCCTCTTTTTGCTTCTCCCAATTTCTTTAAATAAGGCAAAAGGGGGTGTCGCCTATTCTATCCCATTTATTTGAATGGTTAGAGTTAAGGCATTTAAAAGGAAGTAATTAGGAATTTCAGTGGGCTTTCAATTCTGCTTCAATAAATTTTGTAAGTGATTTTTACCATTCTTTTATTTTATTTTGTTTTTATATATGTCGTATGTCATTTTAATTCCCTCACTTTTTGTTTGGCTCTTTTTAGTTTAAAATTATCTGTGTTTTCCTAAGCTTTAAGTTAGCTCATATTACCTCCTCCCATTTTTCTAAGTCAAAAGATTTGACGCATTAGCCCAGGCATTATCCTCGAGTAGCATCATGTGTTGGCTACTCACGCCTCTTGGCGTGGAGTGGTGTCTTATGACACCTCACCGAAGTTTTCATCTCGCACCTCTTGAGCACAACGAGGTCTTCAAACCAAAAATACATACAATGCAATATATAATTATTCCCCTTTCAAATTAGACAAAATTTTGACAAAGATTTCATCTAGGGGAACCACATCTAACTAATGTTTGACTTACTGCACCATCTTGAGTGAGAGGTGTCTTACACAACAACCTATTTTTTCATCCCGCGCTCAGCACAACGAGGTCTTCAAACCAAAAGCAACACAAGCATGCATATATATTCACATTCACAAATCGTATGTTCTCGACTTATTTTATGAGTAGAGAAAGGAATGGGGTTGGGTCATTGGGATGCAAGGTGGGTGCGCTGAAAAATTGAAAGAAAAATTCTGACGATGTTCTTCCCGATTTTGAAAATGGGAAGGTAGAAGGCTGGAGTGCGACGCAGAAATTGAAAGAAGAATTAGCCTCTTGATGATGTTCTTCCGACTGCAAAAGGTAGGAAAAGGTGAGAATGACGGAGGAAGAATCGACGATGTTCTTCCCCCGATTCACGGTGAAGCACAAACTGGAAGGGCTACGGGGTGTGCGAAATGAGGTGGGAGTTACAGAATGAGGGGAGAGTGGGTAGTTTTTCTTTTTAGTTTTTTTTTTTAATTTCTTTTTTTCGAAAACAAAAAAATAAAAATGGGAACGGTGTCGAGTAATTTAGGGATTTTAAAATTAGTTTTAAATTTGTTAAATGATTTAAATGTGGACTTCATGCTGGTAAATGCACATAGTCAATACATATTTCAATTTACGGCAATTTTGATATTCTGAATGCAATGGCGCTGTCCGTTTCATGATCTGAGGCCGTTTGGTTCGAGTCGGCGCAAAATTGAGTCTATTTCATCTCGGAATGCGCGCGGTCATTTTCGCTCACTCGATTTTCGTGCAGACTTGTCCGAATTAAGTATGAACAGTCTTATTAATAGATTTTGATATTTTGAAGCTAATGACATGATCAATTGTATGAACGGAGGTCGTTTAACTTACATCGATGCCTTCTGATCTCGATATATGTGTAGACACGTTGACGACTTGAGCGCTTGATCAGTTGCTCATCAAGTAGTGCAATATTTATATCCTGGTCAATTTAACATTCTGAATGCGATGGCGAAGTCCGTTCATCAATCGGAGGTCAGTTTGACCATTTTCGGACATCCATTACATTTTGAGCCTCAATTTGCCCACTATCACTTTTGAAGTTCCTCGAATTAGGCTTTTGGGCTTGACTTTGACTTTGTGGCATACATATGAAGGTCAACAAATACCCCCCAATAAATGTGATTCGTGCATAAAGCGAGTCACGTTTGTTGAAGACTGGTTGAATTTTTGGTCTTCTTCTTCCTACCCCTCCTCGTCTTTCTTTTTACACTATTATTTAAATTTCATATAACATTTCTCTTATCACTTGGCGAGAATGTTTACCGAGGAGACCGATGATGTCACCGATGAGCATAGAGGAGAAGCTATCCGGTCGAGATTGTGAACACAATCCTCATGGAGATGTTGATATTAGAGATAGGATTGAGCAGCGCACTGATATGCTACGAGGGTGTGATTTTTACCGGGGCTTCTTCGCACGCTCTTCTCTACTCCCCGATTGTACTTAAAATTCCTTTGCTTATGAGGATCCTGTCAACTAGGTAACTACCCTTAAGCTGAAGTGTGGTGATTACAATCCTTTGGACAACACAGTAGTCCAGGTTAGCTCCGGATATTATGATGTCTTACAACCTCGCTCGACAAAGATTGAGCCGACGAGATAGTCAGACTGAGCCACGCCGCCACTGCTCACTAGATTTGCTTGGATTCTTCTATTGGTAGGATTCCTACTCTTCCCCGTGGATATGTCACATGGGCTAGGTACATTCTACAAGCTCACCAAAATATTTTACAGACAACCGGTGTTTATGAGGTGATATATGTATCTTTATTTGATTTTGGGGGTATGCCTTCTTCTTGGGTTCGTGGAGTAGTGGAGTTCTGGGATCCCAGTAGTAACACTTGCTGGATTGGCCCGGAGGAGTTAACGATCACTCTCTTGGACTTACAGGCTGTGTCAGGTCTTCCCATATTTGGTTATCGCTACGAGGAGTGTGTTTCCACCGATGAGGAATTAGCAGTAAGGCCTTCGTGATTACGATCGAGGTAGTTGGATATTTCTATTTATGTTGATCTTCGAACCATTATCACCGACTCGAGTGTCGGGCATTCTATACGATCACGAGCTACGTTACCTATGAGTACATGGATTGAGCTTCTGGGATTATGCTCTATCGAGGAGAGACTGTAAGACTATATGATCCTTTCATGGGGTGTATCGAGGATAGTTGCTTATTCGAAGAGATTATGGAGCCTACTTTACCGAGGGGCCACTTCTCCAACACACCGGATCGAGGGTATGTTCTTATCCGATTTTATAGTGACATGGCTCTGCATTTTTGTGCTCCTCATCACAGAGGGCTTAGTTCGCCCAGGCACTTTATTAGCAGCCAGCAGGATCTCTCGAGGCGAGCGAGTTTCTCTTGCTCCAACGGTATTGGCTAGGCTTTATAGGATATTGGGGGTAATTTCTACGGTAGGTTCCCTAGAGCTGCGAGATGAAATTCTACCTTGGCAGTACTTATATGCTTGGGTCGACCTCCACGTACATGGTGCATTTGCTTGTCTTGAGTATCCAACATTCTTTTTAGAGCGAGGATATCCTACAGTTTTGCAGTTGTATCGAGCATCCTCTACTTTGGAGATGGAGAGGATTCACATGCTCTTCTTCGCTCCCCATTTGGTCAGAGATCGATTTTTGTTGGTTCATCAGTCGTATATACCTGGCATACCCTCTGACGCGATAGGGATTGATCTTATTGATAGTCTTGATGAGAATGGAAGATATTCATTGCTTCATGGTTGTCGGACACTAAGAGTAGTTGAGTACCTTTTTAGTATATGTCTAGGATGGTTATGTTATCGATTTAGGCAGTCAGTTGTTATAGAGGGCTATCAACCTAACCGAAGGTAAAGGTGCTTGGTTTCTTCCAAATACTCATGATGGCAGACCACTCATTCCTAGTGTGACAAATTTTAGGAGGATCGACGATTCTGAGGCATGTTACTTTCTTTGCTTCAACCGTCGCTATATCTACCGAGGCTGATCGGTGCTCATTTTAAGATAGCTTTTCCACATAATCGCACGGGGGTTAGTTATGCTTATCTCACCTAGGTATGGCTATCTTTTGGCCCTTTTCTAGAGTGTGGTTCTCGGAGATATGAATGCAGGATGAGGTCCTTGGGCGTTCCTCGAGATCAAAGGATCCACCGTAGATTACCATTAGCAGGAGATCATATCACTGGAGGTATAATCAATATTTTCCTCTCCCTCAAAATATGTTTATTGTATATGATATTCTAATTTGATTCTCAACATATGCAACAGTTGGCGGCCGAGTTAGAGCTGAGGATACCACTTCTCGTGGCAGAGTTAGAGCTAGGAATTCTGCTCCTAGCTGTATTGATGCTTCTTCACCCGCTCGCAGATGTAGGTGTAGCCAGCCCACCGAGCCTATGCCAGTTTCAGCTGATTATTCCATGAGTCCGCCTACACACCATTTATGATTCTGGTGAAGTGCCATAGGTGTCAGGCGGCACTAGAGATGTTATTGAGGACTCCATAGTTGGGCCATCGCGCATTTCTGCCTTTGATACTACCACTTTTGATGTTGTTACCCCTTCTGTGGAGCTACTTTCCTCTATTAAGCTTGACTCCGCCCTTTGCCTCGGGGAGACTTCTGAGGTGAGAGACTTTGTGCCTAGCAAGGCTTCTATTGAGCAAGAACCTAGCCCTGGAGTTTACCAGACTGTGAGGGTCCCCGAGGATTATATCACTTATGATACTCTAGTTCAGTCGGATTCATCATGCTCTGGTACTCTCTCCTTCTCTTTATTTATTTACTTTTATTAACTGCACTCCTTTACATTTGCTTCATGCTGATTATTTTCCTTTATTCCCTGCAGTGCCTGATGTAAGTTATGAATCCGAGATCTACCATCGACATCCCTATAGACCGAATCCATGCGATAGGAGCATGCAGGATTGTGGCTTGGTGTTTTTAAGGGATGTGATTTCTCAGATTGACTTGGACTCACCAGAGTCACTGTACAGCTTTACATCTTATGCGAACACTACTTTGGACCTTTTAGCTCGTACTGGCCTGGAGGAACAGGCTCTCCGGTATCTGGAAACTCTTTGTAAAGAGATAGAGTTCCTGATCCACCAGATGAGATCACTTAGTATTGTCTGTTCTAGCACTTTACTGTCAGAGCTTCAGGAGCATGTCATGTTTCGTAGGGAAGCAGCTGACCTAACGCATGATGAGTTCGAAGAGAGTGTCGAGGCTCTATGACGTGACCGTCAGGGTTTGATAGATGCCTCTTTTGAGTTAGACATATTGACTGCCAGGCTCAAAGAGCTGTAAGTTGAGCAGGACAGGAGAGCTCAGGCTATAGAGCAGAAGCAACGACGTTATCAGCTACGTCATCGTGCTATGGTAGATGCTGAGGCTGCTTTGATTAGAGTTACTAATGTCTTGCAGTTGGCTGAGAGTGAGCAAGCCGTCTTTAGCAGCTTATTTAACACAACTTCGGGAGTTACAGTCTAGGCTCCCATGATGTACTTTTTTTTTCTTTTTTTATTAATCATGTATTGTATATCCTTTTATTGCACTAGTGGGCTTTAACATTCCCTTGTTATTTCTGCACTTTTGTACTTTTATGGATTTGATGAGAGGACCAGCTTTGATTTGTACTCTAAGCTTGATTTGTATGCTTTGTGTCTTGGGTTTAATTTATGTGTTGACTACAGAACTTGGATCATTTTAGCTTCGACTGCAATAGCTTAAAGGGCTTTTAATAGGATTTATCATCAGTATGTTGCCTTATTCAGGACATACTACATGACGGAGATTGACCGGAATCTACTTGTCGATAGATAAGAGTTCTTATACCATCTACTATCTGCTTCAATGGCTTTATTGAAGATCTCTTTCTTTTATGTTCTTGCATATTTGAGTCTCCTCCAACCCTAGCCTCATGCTTGGTTGGGTTTGATGGAGGAATTGATCTGCTTATTTTGATGAAGGACTCCGCTAGGGAATTGGTTTATCCGTGCTGGATCAGATTTGAGATTCCTTCTGTCCTAGCTTTGAACTTGATGGACCTGATTTGTCAACATTAACTTATCAGGAAGTGTATGTATGCCATGAACCTTGTGCTTGCTTCTTTGACGGATTCATTGAAGGATACATACAGATGACCCATTCTTCCGGCTTATGTAGGATTAATGTTGAGTTATTAGTCTAGTAAAGTGTGCTTTAATAGACTGAATAATCATAAAATTGCTTTAGTTCAACCATCGACTTTGTATGAACTATAGAATTGCTTCCTCGGTCCTATGCTTTCTGCTTTGACGAACTTGATGAGGAGATAGGCTTTGATCTGTGCTTTGAGCTTGATCAGATCATTTGAGAATAGATTGAAATATCACCTTGCAAGTAATATGAAGATTGATTTGAGGTAGCCCTGAATTGAGCTCGATTGCTCGATCGATCTATCGATCAAGTGAGATCTCTTGGATCGTGGTTACTTGTGATCACTAAGTCGGATTGATTTGAGATTGAACAACTATTGTCATTGACCGATGAGCGAGGCTCTTTCACCTGCGGCCTTTTACGGCTTGTTGAGTGAGGAGAGTGTCAATAACTCTACCATATTTGGGCTTGAGTTCGACCTTTAGAACCTACTCGGTCTTCTTGTAGTGGATTGGTGATTTTATCATCAGATTGACGAACAAAGGCTATTTCACTGTGGCTTGTTGAGTGAGGAGAGCGTCAGCAACTCGACCATATTTGAGCTTGTTGAGTTCGACTTTTAGAACCCATCTGTGTCCTAGACTTCAGAATGTAGAGGTTGATGTTTCTCCAACTTAATTGATTGAAGCTTCCGAAATCAGGAGTTCTTTTGACTTGATCTCCAAAATTTGGCAAATCTAAGAGATAAATTTCGACGCTAGAGTTGTCCTTTCATGTATAGAAATATATTCTTTTGTTCCTACAAGACTAAACTTAACAAGTAACAATTATATGGATATCTGGGATTTCAGTAAAGCGATGTCAACCTAAATAAGAATATATTTAAGGATCTCGCCTTTGGCACGATGTCAACTCAAATAAATTTAATATAAACTAAAAAAATGCCCCGACAGGTGGGAAATTCTAAAGTACATTTAAGAGAATTTTTTAAGATGAAAATATACAAATACATGCATATTTGAAATGATGTACTCTAAAAGAGATTTTAACATATAACATTGATTTCACAGATATAAAATTTAAAAATGCCCTTGTAAGTGGGAATTTTCTGTAAAAGTTTTTCATATGGAGTATGTTTATTTAGGGATCTCGGCATGATACACGATGTTAACCTAAATAGTTATACTAAAAAAAATGCCCCTATCTTGCAGGGGGATTTCTATTGTACTTTGGGAATGTATTTGTCATGTATAATACTTTTTTAGGTAACGACGCTGATTGGTCATCTTTCGCCTTTAAGTTGATGAGTTGGTATGCCCTCCTTGATACACTTTTTCAATGACAAAAGAGCATTCCTAACTAGGCTCAAATTTGCCACCAAATTTTTGATTAAGAATAATTGGTCTTCTCAGCACTAGAACCAATTCTCCTTTTTGGAATGTTCGAGGCTGCACTGTATGGTCAAAAGCCCTGAACATCTTTGCTCGATAGACTTTCAGATTTTGATGAGCTTGTAATCTAACTTCATCAAGCGCATCGAGTTCCTCCATTCTCAGATGAGCATTTTGATCTTTAGTTAGATTATACTCGATGGCTACTCGAAGTGAAGGTAACTTAACTTCAAGTGGAAGAACTGCTTTAGTTCCAAATATCAGTGAATAGGGAGTGGCTTTAGTTGGCATCTTGTAGGTAGTTCGATATGCCCATAGAGCCTCTACTAGCTTGGTATGTCATTCTCTCTTATTTTTTGTGAGAATCTTTTTGAGCAGCTTGACTAATGTCTTGTTGAAGGCCTCCGCCAAGCCATTTGCTCTTGGATTATATATTGAAGAGTATCACAAATCAATTTTGTGTATATCGATGAATCTATAAATCTTTGCACTTTTGAAAGCTGTGCCATTATTAGAAATTATTCGGCGTGACACTCTAAATCTATAGACCACATTATGTGTGAAGAAGTTGATCACTCGGTCAATAATTACTTCTTTAAATGGGGTAGCTTCAGCCCACTTAGAGAAGTAGTCAGTCACTGCTAGGATGAAGCAATATCCAGCTGACGACGGTGGATCAATTAGTCTGATATACCCCAACATTGAATACTGGATGCTATATAATAATGAATTTGGAGGTTGATGGATGAGATCTCCATGTACTTAACACTCATGATACTTTTTAGCGTGATTAATACAGTCTCTCTCTATAGATGGCCAATAATAACCCATCCTTTTGATCTTTACTGCCATCTTGGGACCTGACTGATGTGCACCATAAAGTCCTTCATAAACTTCAACCATCACTTTGCTAGCTTCATCTACACCTAGGCATCGTAGCCACATTTGTTCAAAGGATCTATGATATAAACTGTTGTAGATGAAAGCATAGCGTAGCATTCTCTTTTTGATTTGAACTGCTAGTGATTTATTACTTGGTAATTTGCCTTCTTTAAAATAGTTGATGAAGGCTTGCCTCCAATCACATGACTCTTCTACAACAAAGGCTTCATACTGTTTTTCTGAGGCAATGCCATTCTTAGCTCTTCTTGAAATAACTTCTTGTTGATTTTGGGGAGTATGAGGAGCAACCTAAGTCGCATCCTGCTGGGTCAGATTTGGTAATCTCTCTATTTACGAGGATTGATACTTTATTGGCTCTAAGACTTGTCGAGTAAATATGCCGATCATGACATAATCACCATTCATACTTGCCATTTCCTTAGCTAATTTTGCCAAGCAATCGGCTTTACTATTCTTGAATCGAGAGACTCGAGTTAGTGTGATATTTGGTATCTACTCATAAGCTCGAGAACTCGCCAGGATAGAAAGCTAACTCAAACTTGTTGATTCTATAGATGCCAAGTACTTGATTTATAAGCTAAAAATCGCCAAAAATATTCAAGTTCAATGCCTATGAAAATAGCTTATTCCGATCTACCAACGCTTCATATTCGCCTTCATTATTAGTCGCTCCAATCCATATGATCGTCTCATTATACCTCCTTCTGGTTATGAAGATGATGCTGATTCCTGCTCTTGCTCTTGGAAAGTTTAGAGATTGGACTTGCTTGATCGATGAGGCTCTATCAAAGTACATTTCCCAAATTTGTGATTTTTCTCTTTCATGAATGAGCATAATTTGCTCATCAGGTAAATCATCATTAAGAGAAGAGTCCAGGATAGGATGTAAAAATCTAAGACTTATCCCTTCACTGCTTTCTGTGGAATGTATGTGATATCAAATTGCAAAAGCAATATTGTCCATCTTGTCAAGTGACATGTCAACACTGGTCTTGTCATCAAGTATTTCAATAGATCGATCCTTAAGATGAGTGTAATCTTGTGAGATAATATATAATGACGAAGCTTTTGGACTGTAAAGATTAGTGCTAAATAGTGCTTCTCTATCGAGAGTATCTCATTTTCGCCCAATCACCAAATATAATAAAGAGCATTCTTTTTCCTTCTTCATTGTGTTGTGCCAATAATGCTTCAAGGGACTCTTCTAATGCAGCTGTGTATAGAATGAGAGACTTCCCAGGAGTAAGCACTGCAATTGATGGATTTAACAAGTAGCTTTTAATGCTATTGAAGGCTTCTTGACACTCCTTGTCCCATTTGAATGGAGCATCCTTCTTCATTAACCTTACAAATGGTTGACAACGATCCTGATAAGTTTGATATAAATCGATGGATGAATGTGAGTTGTCCTTGTAAAGAACGAGTCGATGCTCTATGGAGGCATCTCCATGATTGTATTGATTTTAGCATGATTAATTTCAATACATCTGTGACGTACAATGTACCCTAAGAATTTTCCAGAAGATATCACAAATGCACATTTTAGAGGATTTATCTTGAGATCATATTTTTTGATTCTCTCTAGTACGATTCTCAAGTCTTCGAAGTGGTTTTCACGGCTTAAGCTCTTCACTACCAGATCATATAACATTCTACCTTTTGATGAATCAACTCATCAAAAATATGTGTCATGTGGTATGTAGCTCCAACATTTTTCGCCAAAGGGCATGACCGGTAGTAGTAATAGAATAGAGTTCAACGACGATATTTTTCATCTTCGTGCCATTTTGATTTGATACCTTGATGATCCATCCATAAATGAGAACATGTCATAGTTGGAGGTGTTGTCCACTAGTAGTTCGATATTAAGCAAAAGTCATCTTTTGGGCATGCTTTATTTAGGTCCTAAGTCAATGCAGATTTGACCGTTCTTCTTTCTAACGATAATGTTAGCTATCCAATCGCATACTTCTCCTCCGGATGAAAGCTTCGATTAGCTTTTAGTTGCAATCACTGCTCTTCAATCTCCAAACTCATTCGCTAGAGCTTGCTAATGTGCGTGCATCTAATTTGATACCTAGTTTGTGAACCGCTACATCGGGATAAGCGACATTTGAATATGTCCAGGCAAAGCAATCCCTGAATTCACAAAGTAAAATTTTCAGCTCTTCAACTTTTTCATCAGGCAGAAGGGTACTAACGAAAGTTGGATGGGGATCATCTTCAGCTCCTAGGTTGACTTCTTTAAGTTCATCTATAGTAGCTATTTGTCCACCATCTTCAAGCTCTTCAGGTGCGGTCTTGGCTTCCACTTCTTCATCATTTTTGGAAAGAATTTCATGGGATTCATCTTCTTTATCACTAAGAGTTTCTATCTCAGCTTCTATTATATTATAACAGGCTCTATTCTGATGAGATTTACGGATGAACCCCAGACCTTTAGTGATGAACTTATCACTTCTTCGCGATACTTGAGGACTTCTTTGGCTCCACATCTTGTTAAAGATTTGAGTCCTATGTTTAGTAGTTCTCATATGAACTCCAAGCTTATGCATCATTTTCGTAACTTCGAGGATAGTATATATTGGTACCATCTCATGTAACATGCCGAGAAAAATTTTTGAAGCTGAGATTCTTCAGATTTGCAAAATAGAGTTCCTGTTCCACCACTCTCACTCAATGGAGACATATAGAATGTTATCAATTCTTCAATATTTTGAATCTCTAATGGAGCGATTTCTTTGAAGCACTACTGAGGGATGGGTATAATTTTGAGTGAGTCATCTGACTCTGCCAAGTGAGCTATCCTCCTTGATGTAGCCATCTGAACTCTATTTCCATAAGTAGATTCAAAATCATAGTCTGAATCAGAATCACTTATTTCATACTCTGCTTTCTTGAGAGCTTATAAGTTTCCTTAGGTTTGATAGGAATATCTTCTTCTTCTTCTTCTATGTCACTCCCCAAATGAGGAACTGATTTTCCTAACTTAAGTGTAGAATCAAGTTTTAGGGAGAGTCATTACCTTCTTTCTTCCACCTTGCTTATGCTCTTTCATTTTA
Organism: Cymbidium sinense; assembly: GCA_021442155.1. NCBI lineage: Eukaryota > Viridiplantae > Streptophyta > Magnoliopsida > Asparagales > Orchidaceae > Cymbidium > Cymbidium sinense. Next base: position 100,856,881 of record CM038230.1, on the reverse strand, counting down.
TGAAATTGCTTTTAGTTCATAAAGTGGATGCTACCGCTTCAAGAGGCTTTGTTGGCTTAGGCTCTTTGGGGATGAAGTACTTTGCATCTTCATAAATTTTTACTTCATTGACAGAGAATGGTTGTAGGTTACCAAGAATTCTGAATTCTTCTCCATCTTTCAAATACTTTATACATTGATGCATAGTTGATGGGACCATGCCACACTCATGCACACCCACTAAGAGAGCTCTAAATGATGATCACATGAAACTTGGCTTCTGTATATAAATCATTGAATTTGAGCGGGAGAATAAAAGAACCAAGAGTTTTCTGCCCTTTTTCATTGAAGCCATGAACCATCAACTTATCTCTCCCAAGATGTTGGATATCCAGCGATAATCCTCTTAACACCTTTAGACTCGTGAGATTGATAGAAGAACTTGGATCAATCAATATGCGGCTGATCGAGATGCCATCACTCTCTGCAGTAACATAAAGAGGACGATTGTGATCCGGTGTTCCCAATATAAGATCTTCAGAAAATATGATTACTAGAAAATCTTGAGTTTGCAATGCTTCGATCATGCATTTTTCAGCAAAGTAAGCTTCATAACTCTCCAAATCTTTGAGAGCTTGTATCAAAGTTTCTCGGAGGTCTTTTAACATCAAGAGAGCCTCGTACACACTCAGTTGTGCAGCGATCTTTCTCAGATGTGATAAAATATTATAATCTATCTTCTTACTTAATTTAGGCTTCACTCTAGAATTTCTAAGAATAATATCCTCGTTGACTTCAATTTGCTTGACTTTGTCTTTATTTGCATTTTCCTTCTTTGATGAAGGTGGTAAAACTTTACCACTTCTCAATTGAACTTGAATAACTTTGTCTCGATCAGATTTGTCTGAAGAGGTAGTTTCTTCAAGTTCCCTTCTTATTCTGGAAGATTGGCCAAAAGGGTTAGACTCATTTTTCAACGTCATACATTTCATATGTGGTGATATCGATGAGTCTGACTCTTCTCCGTTGGAAAAATATAGATCTTCATCTGAACTATTATTGTCTTGTTGAGCCATTAAACAAAATTCAAATATTAGCTCTTAGGCTCTTCTTGCTTTCCTGAGAAAATTTTTGACAAGTTGGTCGAGTTTGTCTGACTATCCTTGTCATCTCGAAGTAACTGATGTTGAAGAATATTTGACATCACGCTAATGATTTGACATGTATCTACCAGATAAGACTCACCATTATCTTCTTCGTCTGATTCGGCAATAGGAAGTTTAGGCATGAAGTCTGCAAGCCTAAATGACTTTCTTGCCGGCTGGTGATACTCCTCTAGATTGTTAATGATCTTTTGAGTTGTAGTTCTCTTCTTGTTCTTTTTTTTCTTAGCCAACTTCTTTGATTTATTAGGCTTGCGTTTGGTAGACTGCTTCTCATGTTGTGATGAAGTAGCCTTATCAAAATGCCACTGAGAAGCACAAATACTTGGTTTAGGCATATCTCTTAAGTCCAACATAGGTTCAAGTGATTTTCACACACAGGGATGTCTTTATCTGCTTTTATCATCTTCATGCTCTTTTTGGAGACTAGTGTTTGTCATTTTTCAGTATGAACTGCTTTCTCCTTCTGTGTCTTTGCTGGATGATATGAAAGAGGATGCAATCATCCTTGTAGACTCTCTTTTAGGGTTGACTAGAACATTATCAGATAGTGTAAATTCACCTCACCGATATTTCCTTTCTAGCCAATCTTTGAAGACATAACAATCTTCAATAGGGTGACTGATCATCTGATGATAGGGATAGTAATTTGGATTACTAACTTGATCAGCTTCTTCAGGCCTTTTGATTTCTGGTAACTGTAAATCAGCTTTGATTGCTTGCCGAAATAGTTTAGCCACACTGTCTCTTCTGAAAGAATATTCTTTATTAATCTTTTCCTTAAGAGATGACCGTATTCCCTCATCATCTCTTGTTGCTTGTTTTGGACGCTCCCCACCACTTGAAAAAGTCCGAGGTTTGTCATTACCTCCTAATACCAATTTTGGTTGTGGATTAGAATAACCAGGCTTTTTACTCTTATTATCATTGTACACCGCTGTTTTTCCTTTATTCATATATATCACCCACTTTTCGCCATTTGAACTATAAGAAGCAGCATGACTTTCATTTCTTCTTGAGTTTGAAGGTTTGTTTCTCTTTGCTTTATCTGCATAGACTTCAAACTTAGGGTGATTCAACTTTTTAAATTTAGCCACTCTATTGAGAAAGTCCTGGAATGTTGCAATCGACGCCATGCATAGGAATGGTGCCATTTTATCATCCATATTGCACATCAGTAATTGGATCACATGTTCTTCTTCCAACTATTGCTCGCACTTCATACTTAGATTGCGCCAACGACCTATGAATTTTGTCACTGACTTATCTTTTCTCATTTTCAGCAAAGCAAGGTCAGCGATTGTGATTTTTTCGTTTGCACTAGCGAACCTTTTCACAAATATGGTCTCCAATTCAACAAATATTTTAACTGAATCATTTGACAATTTTGCACACCATTCGAAAGCAGCTGAGGTCAAGTTACTAACGAATTGATGGAAAAGCAATGCATTGTTCCCTCCCATGTTACCACAAGTAACCTTAAATTAGGCCAAATGTTGCTTTGGATTACCAAGCCCACTGAAAGTATTGAATTTCGACACTGAGTAACCTTTTGGGTACAACACTTGATCATATTCAGCTGGGTAAGGGCGACCCTTACTCACTAATTTTTCAGCCTGCTCTAAGGCTATGACAGCCTTTATCTTTTCATTGATTATTATTTCTAGCTGAGCAGCTATTACTGCTTCAGGTGTGCTAACCATATTTTGAATTGTCGTTAGAGAGGTGTTTGGTTAACTTCATCCCTTGTTTCATGCATAACATATACTGTAGGAGCTTGAGGTATCACAGTAGCTAGTAGTGTAGAAGTTGTATTGTTAGCTACTTGATGGTTAGGAGACAAAATAGGTGTTGCACTTGATGTGATATTCTTCTATAACATCTCCATCATGATGTTCATTTGTACCATCATTTTATTCATGTTGGTGCCAAGCTATGCAATCTCCTTGTCTTTGGCCTCCATTTGACGCTACATTTCTCTTTGTTCTCTAGCTAGCGCCATGACGTCAATCAGTACAGGTTCTTCCTCTTCTTTTATTTCTTATTGCTGTTCTGCTCCTTGCTCACTTTCAGCGGGAGAACTTGACTACCTTTCTCCTTGTGCATTTGTGATACGTTGGGGCATTTGATTATAAAAGTGTGTCGACGATCATTTCGGTTCAACCATATAGACAACTTCGACACCCATGATTTCTATCTCATTTTGATCTTCTTCTTCTTCTTCTTCAGCAAAGCTCGAAGATCCATCCTCTGTTTACTTCTGTGAGGACTCTTCTTCATAAGCATCAAATTCAGGTTCAAATTCCCTGGATTCGCATGTTACGATGGTTAATGGAGAGAGTTCATCTATATCTCTAACCATATAGATGACTTCTATTTCTATAGAATCTTCTTCATTATTTTCTTGCACATGAATCGACCGCTCTCGGTTCAATGTGCGGAATAACCACCTCTTTTATTAAAGGACCACGATCAACGTCAACCTTCTCTTGTAGGGGTGAAACTGATCAGCGATGGGATCCCCTAGAGGATTCTCTAAGGTGTCGACCATCATATCTTTCATCATTGATATTCATTCTTTTGGGTATCCACTTCTGATGAGTTAATTTTGAGACGAATTTCTGAGTATATGTATCATATGTCACACCCCTTATATTACTCAAAGTTTCATTATGGGGCCTTGGCCTCCATATTTGCTTACCATTCTGCCAGGACCTTCCAGCAATAGATTCTTGGACATGCGGTCCAAGTGTCATGCCCCGATGTTCACCATGCAAAGTGTACTCGGCTTGCTGGCCAGTTATCAGAAGAGATGACAATTTTCTTAGTGGCGCTTCGGTATTTTCCCTCACACAAGCCTCTGATATTTTCTTTTCATTAGGCCTCTATCCTTGGCTACTTTGAGAACTTTATGTATCCTGGCAAATAGTGTTTCAGGCTATCTTCTCTGTGGTGGTGGAGCTTGACGTGGTTGGTTCTAGAAGGACTGGTTTATTTCTCCAGTAGAGCTATTCCTCTTTACCCACTTTAGATTATCAAAGTTATTGTGGGTAGGAATACTCACTTCCGAAGGCAGTATCGCTTGCTCACTAGGTCATTTAAAGGGGATCTGTTGAGCCCTCAACTCAGCATTTCTTCTTATTCTTTGTCTTCTAGTTAATTTGCTTCCTGATGAGGAAGCTTTATGATCATGCTTCTAGGTACTAAAGGTTCAGTAGGCACAACAGTTGTACCACGAGAAATTAAATACACAGTTTGTCCCTTGATGATTCTTGTCATCACGGGAGCTTTAGATTGACCTAGCCTCTTGAAAACTGAAGTTCTCTATTGGGAGAACTCCTTGTCGAACTGGTCAACTTGGCTAGTAGGATTTTCAATAACTTGAGGCCTTCCAAAGATGGCCTTGACCTAATGTACCACGGTGTGAGTAGTTCACGAGCAAATTCAAATTACCAAATTGAATGGTAGCCCGACATCTCCTGTTGATGACGGCATTAGAAGATGTTCGCACTACCCACCTCTAACAAGTGAAATGAGTGCTTTGTAGATCCATTTCTACAAAAGTGAAAGACGGGGATTAGTAATTAGCAATTATTATTTCACCCCATACTTTCAAGATGCAGAGGTGCTACAGAACAAATAATGGTGTAATAAATACACACTCTACAGAATGATTCATTCTACATAGATGCTCATATTGAATTTGTCACACACTTAAATCACCATTTCGTTATTTTAAATTTTCAAAATTGTATTGCTACTATAGCACATATATGATTAGCCAAAGATGGAAAGAGAATCCTGTCCCCAGCAGAGTCGCCAAAAATCTGTGGGCTTCAAAAATTTGCCACCGACCTCTTTGATGAAAAGAGTGGTTTAAAGTGTCGGTGTAATTTTCAGAAGGCAAATGGAATAGTAAATAAGACACTACCCAGAGATTTCATCCTCATTTGGTGAGAACTTTAGATCTGGTTCTAGGTTTCCTATGGCCTTATAGTTAATTACCCTCAATAAGTGAGAGAGAACTTTTACAAGTCATTAGATCAATGCAATGGCAAGAATAGAATACGTAGAGTTTTAAAATTAAAGATATGAAATTCATTATTTCAGCTTAAACCGGATGGTTGAGGGAATGATGACGTGCCCGATCTAGATCTCATGGTTCCTTCATCCCAGCCATGTCCCGTCTACTTTGTCGAGAGGTATAACCCAACCGTAAGGATCCTCATCAACAACACATGGGTTACGTCCAAGAAATCCTTGTGGACTGGGTGGTGTTTGTCTAAGGAGACTTTTAAGTCTGAGATGAGGGTTGTTTGCCTATCAGTAAGTATACCCTATGATTCACAACTCAAAGGCGAGCCATTGGGAGCATAATGAAGCTACGATCGTGATCATAATATAATGGAGGACCGCCAAACCACCATCAAAGGACTGGGTCGAATCGCTTCATGTGGAGCCTATGTCCACGCAAGGACACGCCACGCCCCATCGACAAGAGATTGATTGAGAGTGAACATAGCATAACACTTGATTAGACATTGGCTCCTTTGTGAGCTAGAGTTTTCTTAATTTGTCACCCCCGATAAACTATTGCGGAAGGTGGATAGATTGAGTTTTGCTTTAAGTTTTTAATGATAGAATTTCATTTAAGTAGCTTTTAGATTGCTACTTAATTTGATTTAGAAAATTGATTAGTTGACATATATTTAAGAGCTTTAGATCATGTCAACTCTTTTAGCTGCTAACAAAGGATTATATCTACTATTACCCGACATAATCAGTTTCTCACATATTTCACTGATTTGAAACTCTTATTATAGGTTTTTAGGTTTTGTTAACTGGACCTACCATAAGACTAAACTGGGAGAACTCAAGAACATCCTGATACTTGAATTTAAGCATTCAGCGTAGTATCGAGGCCCATGCGGGTGTATAGTAATTTTAGGTAATTTTATGTTTGAATTATGAGATTGATTTCATATTTTCATTTAATTCCAACTTAGCCTGCACAGCCTTTTCAGACATCAAAATTTGCACTTGAAATCTCCATGTCCGAGCACATGCAAGTGTTTGTAGCTTAGCTAATTTCATTTAATTAATGAAATCATTGATTTTGAAAATCATAATTAGAATAAAATTCCTTAATTTTTGATCAAAGGGGGCCCTATAATTTTTTTTTATAGATTTTGATTTAGTTTTGCCTTATGTCTACTTATATAAAGGCTTGCAAATCCGGTGGCAAAGAAGGCGTTTTGAAGCTATGTATTCAAATGATAATTTAATTTGTTATTTTAAGAAGAATATTTATTCCTCAAAGTAATTCTCATTTTCCCCCCTCTTTTACTCAAATTTGATTTTTCCCTTTATTCAAATTTAATTTTCTCTCTTTTATTCAAATTTGAATTTCCTCCTTTTTATTCAAATTTCAATTTCCCCTTTTTTTATTCAAATTTGAATTTCCCACTTTTTATTCAAATTTGATTTTTCTCCTCTTTTATTCAAATTTGAATTTCCCTCTTTTTTATTCAAATTTAATTTTTTCCCTTTTTATTCAAATTTGAATTTTCTCCTTTTTTATTCAAATTTGATTTTTTCCCCTCTTTTATTCAAATTTGAATTTCCCCTTTTATTCAAATTTAATTTTCCCCCTCTTTTATTCAAATTTAAATTTCCCCCTTTTTTATTCAAATTTGAATTTCCTTTTATTTAAATTTGATTTCCTCTTTATTCAAATTTGATTTTTCCCTTTATTCAAATTTGATTTTTCCACTTTATTCAAATTTGATTTTTTTCCCTCTTTATTCAAATTTGAATTTTCCCCTTTTTTATTCAAATTTGAATTTCCTCTTTTTTTATTCGAATTTGAATTTCCTCCTTTTTATTCAAATTTGATTTTCTCTCTCTTTTATTCAAATTTAATTTCCCCCCTCTTTTCGCTTCTCCCAATTTCTATAAATAAGGCAAAAGGGGGTGTTGACTATTCTATCCCATTTATTTGAAAGGTTAGAGTTAAGGCATTTGAAAGAGTAATTAGAATTTCGGACTTTCAATGCTCAATAAATTTTGTAAATGATTTTACCATTCTCTTATTTTGTTTTGTTTTTATATATGTCAATGTCATTTTAATTCCCCCTCCCTTTTTTTTGTTTGATGCTTTTTAGTTTAAAATTAACTCTGATTTTCCTATTTAGCCCTAAGTCACTCATTTTATCCTCACATTTTTCTAAGTCAAAAGATTTGACAATTTAGAAGCCTCCCGTCATCCAGGTGATCATGAGTTTTGTACTTAGACGCCTCTCTGAAGTGGTGTCTTGCAACATCAGTAGTTTTCATCTCATACCTCTTAAACACAACGAGGTCTTGAACCCGAAAGAATACATACAATATATATTATTCCCTGTAAATTAGACAAAATTAACAATATTTCATTTGGGGGCACATCCGACAAGTGTACCACTGACGGCCTCTGAAGTAATGGCTGTCATGACCAAGAACCTATTTTTTTCATCCCGCCACGCCTCCCGAGCACAACGCTCAAACCCGCAGAAAGAACACAAGATGATATATATATTCACATTCACAAATCTCACATGTTTAATTTATTTGCTTGCGCGTGGTTCGACAAAGGAACGGGTTGGATTGCGAGATGGGTAAGTGCGGTGACGAAAATCGAAGAATCCGCTTCGACGATGTTCTTCCGATGCGAAGGAAGGCTACGGAGTGCGACGCAAAATTGAAAGAATAATTACCACGATTTTTTCCACGACGGCGCATAAGGCGAAAAGGTGATGAATGCGACGCAGGAAGAAGACTCTTAACGACGTTCTTCCGCGATTCACGCGCAAACCTGAAGGGGGCGACAAACGAAATTAACATTAATGATTTTCCCGACAGGTCAAAGCGAAGATTATGAGCTGTGAGACAGCGGGCTAGTGGGATGCGTGCAGTAGGCCGGACAGCGGGATGTAGGAAGGCGCTGGCTGGTGGAATTGGGTTTACGGGCTGAAGATTGAAGGGCCGGCTGCGGCAAATCGCGTGGAACAGCGGACGACGGCATTTGGACGGCTGGAGGAACGGCGGGATCGCAGGTTTGCGCGGGTCGCTCAGGTCGAGCGAACGGAGGGTCAGCGGAGGCGGGAAATACGCAGCGGGCCGGCGACGTTCGGGTTTGCGTGGGTTGATCGGGTCGAGCGAACGGCGGGTCAGCGGAGGTGGGTCGGTACGGAGGCGGGAAATGCGCAGCAGGCCGACGACGTTCGGATTTGCGTGGGTCGATCGGGCCACGGGTTGAGACAGCGGGTTGCGGCGCGGGCTCGGGTTGCTATGTCGCGGGGCGGGTTTGCGCGTGGCGCGACGACGGTCCATGGGCTGCGGCCGCATGCTGCTGTGCGCGGTCGGCGACAGCACGGTCGGGAGGAACGGCGAGATCGCAGGTTTGCTCGGGTCGCTTGGGTCGAGCGAACGGCGGGTCACGGGATGGCTGGGTCCCGTGCTGGTGCGGGCCGGAGTGGTGCGGTGGGCTGCAGCCGTGGGGTTCGGGTCGCGCGGAACGGCGGAAGCGGGTCGATGGGTTCGGTTGCGGACCGACAGAATGGTGCGGGTCGCGGCCGCGGGATGGGGTCACGGCAAGCGGAGCGCGCGGGTTGGCCGAACGGAGCGGTTTCCGGCGGCGGGACGCGCGGAAGCGGGAAATTGGAGCGGGTCGCGGCCGGAAGGCAGGCCGGGGAATTGGAGCCGGCGGGATTGCGGCCGGAACAGGAAAATTGAGTAGAAAATTCAGAAAAAGGGAAGAAGAATTACTTTTTTTTTTGGACGTGAGAGGGGAAATGGAGAGAGAAACGTAGGAAAAATGATGGAGTTGTAGAATGAGGGGGGAGTGGATAGTTTTTCTTTCCAGCTTTTTTTTTTTAATTTCTTTTTTTTAGAAAACTGAAAAAATAAAAATGGGGGGAACTGTTGCTGAGTGGGTGTAATTTAGAGATTTTAAAATTAATTTTAAATGTGTTAAATGATTTAAATGTGACTTAATCGATAAATATATATATATATATATATATATATATATATATATATATATATTAGAATTTAAACGAATGACGCCGCCCGCTTCAATGATCAGCTGGCTCAATGCAGTCAATTTTAATTTAAAATGCACGCCATTTTCACTCACTCGATTTTCGCATTTATTGTCTCAATTGAGTGTAACACTCTTATTTGATATTTGATTTCGCCATGGTTTGATCAATTTCATGAACGGAGGTCGTTTGACTTACATCGGCGCCTTCTGACCTCAATATGCGTGTAAACACGCTTCCACTGACTCGGCGCTTATCGTCGCAATATTTATATCCCGATCAATTTTCATATTCACGACGGGGTGCTTATCAACCGGAGGTCGTTGATTTTTCAACGACATCGAGTGCATTTAGAGCCTCATGACCGTCACTTTCTTCAAGGCCAAATTAGTTTGTGGGCTCCACTTTGACTTTGTGACATACATATGAAGGTCAACAGCTATGTGGTTATGTTTGCTTTTGATTGTTGATGGAGGAGAGTCTCGATCTTGCTTTCTTAATTGTTGTTGGAGGAGGATCTTTATGTTTTGGCCTTTGGTTGACTAGGTGAACCTATTTATTGAAATTTGGATGTTCATATATTTGGTTGCTTATTGAGATGATTTTGGGTTGACTTGAGCCTTTATGAAACTTTCCTTACTTTACATGTCGATTTATTCTATTTTGTTTACTTGCTGCAATTTTATTGTTGTTGCTGCATTGCATTCTTTGTAGTTTTTTTCTATCTTTTAGACCCATTATCGAATACATTCTTGTAGTATTGTTGATTTTGTGGTAGACTAGTGGTCAATTTGTTGATTGGGCTTCTTGCTAACATCCCTTCGGTTCGCTCGCCTTGGTTGTTTATTTCTATCTTAGTAGTTTAGTATCATCACTGATGTTCTACCTTGGTTGTTTTTTTTTCCTGTCTATATTGATTTTTGGTTGGCTCATTAGTTGTGTGGCTTTATATTATTGTTGTTTAAATTAGTTGGTAGTCTATTGTCGCTTAATCAGATTAAGGAATTAGCTGTCGATGCGTGTATTGTTTGTTGCGATCATTGAAGGTCGCTACTCTATCTCTGGTGCAGTATTGTTTTTTCTTAGGCCTTTTAGGCCTTTATGTTTCTCCCCTTTCTGTCTCTTTCCTTTTGCTTTTGCTTTATTCCTAAGGCATGGTTGTGGTTATTTTCCCAATTGTTGTTTTGAGGATCTTATTTAGGTCTTTGGTAGGCTAGGTCATAGTTGGCTACTTGGCTTTATTGTCTTGTTTATATTATTTTGGTGTCATGAATAGGAGCTTTGTAGGCAATTATTCTTTGGTTGAATGACTTATTGAGGACGAGGTAAGTTTGTGATGGCTTTGATGTTTTTTCCATTTTCTCTTTGGCTGGTAACACTATATGTGATTGTAATCCTTCTATTGAAGTTTGGATGCTCACATATTTTGTTGCTTCTTGAGAAGATTTTGGGTTGACTGAGCCTGAAACTTTTCTAAAATTTTCTTTACTTTGCTCTTTACTTGTAACTTTTATGGTATGAATTTACTGCTCTAAAAAACTCATGTTATTATATTGTGATTGTTAGTTACATCCTTAAGTAGTACTAGATAGGATGCAAAAAGGAAATGACTTTAAAAATTATAATTCTTATCATATCTTTCATCTATCATTCTTTCTTGCTGAAAATTCATTTTCTATTTTCTTATTTTCTATATAAAATAAAGTATTGCTAAAATTCCATTTTATTTTGATGTGTTGATCAACAACAAATTATTATTATTTTCTATAATATTAAAAGGTTATTTAATTTGAAAATTGTACAATACTATCAAAATAAATTTATATGAGATATTTATTACTATATGTAATTCTATATTGATCAAATAAAAATTATAATTTTTCTTATTTTCAATGTAATATTAAAAGGTTATTTGATTTGAAATTAAAAAGTTGCATGATACTATCAAATTAAATTTATATGAAATATTTATCACAATATGCTATCTGTAAATAAAAATAATTGCTTACATGCAATGACATATTTAACACTATATTTAATTACTATGTTTAACACTATTTAAATTTATGTTGCTTAGATGTTATCTACAAATATAATAATTTATAACAACATATATATATATATATATATATATATATATATATATATATATATATCTAATATATACACCATTATAAATTAACAATGTAGGCAAAAAAATTAAAAAAACTAGCTTTTATACTCGAGCTTCAAAATCGAGCTCGAGCCTTTTTACAATCAAGCTCGAGCTTGGAAATCCAGCTCGAGCTTGGAAATCCAGTTCAAGCTTCAATTTTATCTAATGAGCCGAGCTCAAGCTAAGTAAACGAGCTTGAATCGAAGCTCGAGCTCAGTTCAAGTAAATATAAATAAGCTTAACTGATTAATTAAAAGTTCACTGACTCGACTGACTCAATTACACCCTAGTTACTATATAGTGCCAAAAAGTATGATAATATATCAGAAAAAATCATATATCTGAAGAGAAAATCACTGAAGTTCCAATAAAAAAATTCCAAACACGGATAAGCAACCATCATTAAATCATCTTCATTAACCTTTTTGGCATACAGATAGCATAAAAAAGTATTACACCAACAAAAAGAAGCAAAACCACAAAGTCTAAAAGCCTCCAATCTCTTTACCCTTAGAAATGTTATAATAAGATCAATATGCAAGGCATATATCCTCCAAGCTAAATACAAATATAAAATAAATAAATAAATCACATGGACAATAAGAGCAGAAGAAAAAAAAATTTTTTTGATTGATGAAAATTGCACTCAATAAATAGAAAATACCTTTTTCCCAGACATTCAATGATATCAGTAGTAAGGGTTGATCTTTTCTTCTTCTCAAAGCAAGAGAAGCTGCTTTCCTAAGCAGCGCAGAGAGCCTGATATGCTCCCAAGGACCATTGGATTCAATGAACTGAAACATCAAAGAATGCCAAAATTTTATTAAAAAATGCTGTCAATCAAATGTTAACAAATGTTGTGAATCAATTATTCTAATCATTAGATCAATTTCCGTTCATTCTCATTGAGATTTTATTGAGTGTTATTTGATATAATTTTAACATATTGTTTCTATGCTACTATTCATATAACCTTAAATAAATCAATAATTTTTAAGCTTTGTTGTACATAAATAGTGTAAATCAACTGCCATGATATGATAGAAGAAAATTTTGTCATAATTTTGCATGCCACTTTTATTGAGTGCTCTCTGCGTTAAATCTATTCTTAACAAATCAATTTGAACAACAATAATTCATGTAAAATAAGATATACCTATATAATGAACACATTTTCTATCCTTCATTGTATAAAATATTGTAAATCAAAAGTAATAGACATGACAGGAAAAAAGTTATATGCCACTTTTATAATTTTATTTAGTGTTTTTGAGGACTTTAAATCTATTATTAACAAATCATTTTTGTTGACCTCCATGCGTGATACATCAATCCAGTCTAGCTCAAAATCCAAAATCGACGGACCTTTCATGTAACTCGCAAATCGGAATTGAGATGTGCCAAACATCGTCGAAATCAATCGAAACGACCTCCGATCGACGAACGGACTTTGCTATTGCGTTCAGAACATCGAAATTAGTCAGAATATAAATATTGCACAATCTAACGAATCAACCGATCAAACGATCGAGCTGTCAATATGTCGACGCTCATATCGGAGTTGGGAAACTACGACGATGTCCAAACAACCTTCGTTCATGAAATTAGTTGCGCCATTGACTTCGAAACGCCGAAACCTACCAAAAGAGACTATCCATCACGAAGACGAATGTCAAATGATCGGTGATAGTGATACAATCGAAATACACCGATGGTAAAAATCAAATAAACAATCTCATCGACGAACGGACTTCACCACCGCTGCGTTGAACGCCGAAATTGATCGAATATAAATATTGCAATCTAACGAAACCATCGCCGATCTTATCAATGTCAACGCCGCATATCGGAAGGCTGCGCGATATCCAAACGACCTCCATTCATAAAATTGATTCGCGTTAGTTTTAAAACATCAAAATCATCAGATCGCTCCTCACTCACGGACAAGTCTGAATGTCGAGTGATTGGAAGCGATGCACATTTTAAGCGAAATCTACCCGGCTTGAACAAATGGTTCCAATCGCTAAACGGATTGCGTCAGATCGGAACATCAATTAATCTTATGTCGAAGAACGTGGTTTGGTCATACGCGTGGCTGACTAAGCTTTCACATATGATGCGAGAGTTCTCTCGACGTATTGGCCAAATAAAACAATTATATATCATGCAATCAGATGCTCAACGACTGTCTTGAGTTGAATGAAATCATGGTACACCGAAGGCAAAAAACCCTCTCCGTTGTGGGACTTATGCGTCCTGACAAACACCACCCCAAGTCTACAAGGATTCTTGACGACGTAATGTGTTGCTAACGCGATCCTTCGGGTTGTCGACTACCTCCTCCTAAGTAGACCAGGACCTGATAACTAAATCATGAGATCTAGATCGCACATCCATTCCTCCAACCATCCGTATTAAGCTAATAATAATGAATTTCATAAATTCCATGTTTTAAAACTCCACAGCCGTTACTATATGCTACATTAAGATCTAACGACTAAATTTTAATCGAAAGTTCTCTCAAGATTGAGAGGTAATTAACTAGGAGCTTGCTATAAAACCTCGAATCGATCTAAAATCCTCACCAAATAAGAATGAAATCTCTGGGTGTCTTATCTATTATTCCATCCTCTTCTAAAAATTACACGACATTCAAATCATACTCGCTTCATTTTGGAGGTCATGAATTTTCTGCACAATTTTGAACAATTACTATGCATATAAACTTAAAGTCATCTATTAAGTACATCTTGTATCCCTCATATTACATAAATATTATAAATCAAAAGCCATATATGGAAAACATTGATACCTCTGCCATTTTAGTTCTTTAACGTGGAAAGATAGTGGCGTGCCCAAGACGAGAATACTGCAACACTGACATCATGCATGAGAGCAAATACACAGCTTTAGCAATATTATTAAGGAATAATCAAAGGAAAAAAAATTAATATCATGTGCAAAAAAAAGTTCAATACTATAATTAAAGAAAAAAACATGGACTTGATGTTGTAAAATAAACTAATATCAAAAGTTGATGATATGCAAGCTTAAAAATTGATGATGTGTAAACTAATAAGTTCATCTAAACAAATATCAAAACCTAACAACTAGATGATGTGTAAGCTCAAAACTTGTTGGAAGAGTGCAACAAAAATGCAATCATAAAGCTGGCAGCAGCATCTTGGGACAAATGAAATAAATTTTATAAATTATTCCAAGTGTTACCCTAAGACACCTATGGAAGTATAAGGGTCCTCTCCAACTACCACTGTAATTGTGCAGCACAATTGATTAATCCCAATCATCCATTTGAATTTGGTGGCTGGGATTAATATCCACTATTTTTTCCAAAGACATTTCAATTATAATGAATTCAAACCCAACTGCTAAACAAAAAAGATGAATTATCACCTAAAACAAGAAGTAGATTGAAATTTTATCTTCATGACAATTGTAGCTCTATGATTAAAAAAGGATAAAGAGTATGAGCACCATCAAAAGTGCAGGCTGACATAATACTTTGTTGGGAGAAGGAGTAGCATTTAGTATCAACAAAACGCAAAATGAAAGATGAAAATATAGAGCAGGGAGATCAACTAAAGAACTAAATACTTTAAAAATAACCAACCTCCCAGAAAGTATATCGCCTTGTCCACCACAGCGCCTAGGGGATCCCAAAATGCTCAAACTTTTTTAGCAATACAAAACATCCAGCAGAAAGTTAATCTCATTAATAACAAATAATTGAAATATGTAGCATGAATAAAAATAAGTGCATTTACATAAGAAGATTAATTGAAAACAATTACCAGTTAAACCATCACAAATAAGATCTGTTTTTCCTTTTCTTAAAATGGTTCTCCAATGCTGACAAAAGAGGAAATCGTGATAAGATTGATTTTTCTATTTTAGTGCATAAGAAATTGGGGATGCAGAAAATTCACCTTCTAGCAAGGGATGCCAATTGCTCAGAAGCATTTTGATCATTTACTTCAGATTGAAGAACCTTTTCAAGTAGGCGCTTGTACTCATTGACATTTGGTGTTAAGATAGCCAAAGAATTTCCTTAACCAGATCAAGGTTGTTCGTTACTAGAAAAGGCCATCCTGTGAAACATGCACAAGTTATAAAGTTACTTTTTTGGAGTATCAAAGTTGACCTTAAAATCAAAATATATGAAATTGTCAGCAATGATTATAGTAGACAATGAATGGCAGAGAATGTTCAATCAGTAATAAGAGACATACCCCATCAATAACAGTGGGAATTTTGGCGTCACGAGCGTGCCTCATGATATCGCTAACACAATTCTGAGAAGATGAAGCAATGGTGAGATTCAAGAAAACCAGTTCTGGCCTACAATCCCTTAGGTTAGTAAGCTAAGGTGAAAACTCATATGGAAATATTTATGTTTTCCTAGAGTTATTATTGTGGGATGATGCTTGGTCACACAAGGAAGGCTGATAACAACCTCGTAGGGCAGTGAATTTGACTCAAACATCCCTCAAAAAATGGATCAATTGAACCAATCTTGAATTGGATGAGCTAGCTTAAGATCGGATCAAAAGTAAAAGTTTGCTTGGTGTGTGTATGCATATGCATGCATGTTGTCCATGTTGGGCTCAAATTGATCTCGAATCAAGGTAATGAGCCACATTTGGCTTAGATTAAACCGATTTGAATCAATCCAATCTATAACTAGCTCAGCTTGAGATCAGCTTGAATGACTTTAAGTTAATTTTACTTAGGAGGGTCGGCTAGAGAAAATCGTTAATAGCCCTGCAACGTAGTGCTTGGTGGAACAAGCAATTGGACTATTGGAGTATTTTATTTTATTTTTATGTAGAAGTACCAAATATCCTTCTTTAACAAGTAGGCTTATTGACATGGGAGAATAAGGTCACCTTTGGGTGTTCTTGTAGAGAAAAAAGAGCATCTCTTTCATAATCTAGGATTTTGCATAGCATACTAATAGCATAGATGATCAGATGCATGTCTGCTAAAGCTGCCAATTCTGTTCAAACTCAAAACTTGCTTGCTATTCACTCAAATTTTAAATCAATCAAATCTATTTACTTTGGCTTGAGAATGACTTGTTTCCTCGCATGATTTTATTAAGTGAATTTGATATTCTTTGAAAACTAAAAGACTTAGCTCCAAAAACTCCAAAATTGACATAGAATTGATCATTTTCTCAATGTGAACTTGGCTGAAGTTAAAATAAAAATGTTCAATTTTGGCTTTAAGATTATCCTGCTTAAACTCGACTTGATACCATTCTCTATTGTTTAGGTTCATGAAAGAAGAGGCTCATACAATGTTATAGTTTATTCCATACTTGTTTGCAGACATAAAAGCATAACTATACAACAAGAAACATGTTAGACTATTCTTAAAAGTAATTGCATGACCAAAAGCATGCAAGGGAAAACAGGAAACATAAGCTCGTTAGCTTGTAATTCTTAGACGAGATAATTACCAACACCACTTACTCACATTCTCATTTCACATAGCCTTAGATAGCTTATCAGCATCAAAAGAAATGATATCTTGTAGAACATCTCATGGACTAAATTACAGATTAGTTACAAGATTGTAAGAAGCAAACACTCCAAAATCCCATAAATATAAAGAACAAGCAGAAAAGAGAACCAGCCTTGATATGAATACTTAAAATAAAGGAGCTGCACTATCACCCAAAAAATAAAAGGAAGCAGACTTGGTACTCATATGCATAAAGTAGCACATAATTATTGGTAAAATTAAATGACTTAATATATCTTCTTGAGGAATCTTTGAAACACATGAACACACCAGGAGAAATGGATCCCTTCCAAGACCAGGACCAACAACAATGCAATCAAACCTTTCCATCCACTTCTTAACTTCGCCAAGCACCTTAGCAGAAACCATTGCTATCTCTTCGTCCCTAAAAGCATGGACATCATCAGAAAGAATAAAGGCTTAAGCTCAACAAATAAAGCAAAAAGGTACCTCACACTGTATGATTCTTCAAGAACAGGATGAACAATCAACTCAGGGCTATAACATTTTATAACTGCCGCAGCATCTCTAGTGCAGAAAACATGTGACAAATCTGCACCCTGCATGACTCCATCATTTTAAACTTTGCAGCAATTTTAATTGAGAACTGTAAGAGAAAAGAGATAGCTGACAATTTTGAGGGCTGATATGGCAGCAAAATAAGGAGCTCCTGTATATTCACGACAGCCACCAATCACTGCTACCTTTCCTGAACCACCAAATAAGCCTATACTGAGAGCCACTTTCCAAAGAATGGCTTTGAATGAATGAAGAAATGACTACTAGATATCAATAACCTCCTAGAAATAGAATAAGAAAAAAAAACTGTTTGAATATTAATGATCAGGGCATTCACATTAATCAATCAATGATAACAACGAAGAAAATTTGGTAGGAACCCAACTAACTCATCAATTGGTTGATAAACATGAACATGACAGTGATAATTCAAACACAAACCAGACAACTGAAACATACACTGATCCTATTTGTGTCCATGATTTTTGATAACACTATCAAGAAAGAAGTGCATAATCTCTTTCTGATGCTACATAAATGAAACTTCTATTTTAGCTAAAGATAACCCGAACAGGCATTCTTTTTCTGCTAATTGTATTCTTGCAATGATATTACATCAATCTCCTTAACACAAAGAAACTTGTGAACACTGTATACAAGTGCGCATAGGCGTGTGCACATCTATAGTGTATCAGTTTTGCGTGGATTAGGCGTGTACATGCACACATAGGACAGTGCACACCTCAAATACTAACCTAATATGCACCTCCCTTTAAGTGCATGCTACATCCATAATATACTGTAGAAGGGATAAAAAATAGAACAAAAGTTTGAGATTTGTTGGATCCTTAACTAAGAATCTTGCAAAAGATGATCTGCCAGAATGCGACAAAAAATACAGCTAATCATCAATATTCTGTATGTATTTGGGCATCCTTTACTGGAGCCTCTTCTTTCCATTTTCGACCTGTTCGCTTCGGTTATAATTTTCACTCTTAGTGCTTTAACACTCTCAGAGTGTCTTCCTCTGTAATCTCTAGTGATTAGTGACAAGTCCATCGCTTAAACAAAACAACAAATTTTACTTGAAGAATCAGTAAATGCTGAAAAAAAGCATATCTACTAAATGAAAAAAAAAATTAAAAAAATACAAATTTATCTATCTGCCAGATAAATGAAACTCATAGAAATCAAATCATGATCACACATTACTTGTTCCATGCCAAACTAAAGATTTACCCGCTTGGCCTTTATAAAGATTAGGATCCAATATAGGTGTAATTTTTCTTATTACACCCTCAGCATCAGCCCCTAAAGTAGAAAGGCTTGAACTCACTGCTCGTCCTCCTCTTTCCATATGAACTCTACAGCAATAGCCGCCCAAAGATCTTATTAGAAAAAGTTGCCTCCTATAAACAGAAGAAGATGCCAGCATGCAACTCTCCAGAAAGTTAGGAGAATCAATAAAATTCATAACATCGCGATTAGCAAGTCATCCACCTGCACAGAAAACTTAATTGATTAAACACGAAATTTTGTTTTGGAGTAAATTTGAGTTAGACATCGATGAAATTGAGCCAGAAATTAACTTAATTTTCTGGAAATAAAGACACAGGTTCTTTAGCTTCCAGAATCGCATCTGGGAGCCGTCGGGTAGCAATGAATGATCTGGATGAAGGAAAACTAGCAGCTGAGTCATGCACAATCCTAACATAGGTGCGGACACGCATGCATACATGGAGAGAGAGAGAGAGAGAGAGAGAGAATGTGTTCAAATATTTAAAATTTGTGTAATTTTTTATAATTGACGGATTTATATGCATATCACATAATTTTATATATTTCATATTATTTATATAATTGTGGGATCCGAAAATTCGCCACCGACCTCTTTTGAAAAAAAGAAAAAAGTTGCTGTGTTTATAATTTTTAATAAGTAGATAAAGACACTACCCGTAGATTTCGCTTTCTGTGAGAACTTTTATATCTGATTCTGGTTTTCTATAAAGCAGCTATAAGCATTACTCTCAATACCTATAACACTTTCAAAAGTCCAATGAATCGTTAAAGAACGAGATAGAGTGAGTGGAGTTTAGAATTTGAAATTTATTATTTTAATTTAAAACTTTTGTGGAATCGATCTAGATCCCATGGTTCCGCCATCCTGTGCTATCGTGATCCCCGTCCACTTAGTCGAGGATAGTACCCAACGACCAAGGATTCACAACAACACGGACAAGGCCGCCCAAGATCTGTCTCAGTGGAGTTTGTCTAAGACAAATATAAGTCAACCTTAGCTAACATAGTTTTTTGCAACCAAATACATTCTACATTTCATACCAAAGAGCAAAGCCGTTGAACATACTGCCGGCCAGACCGTAATTTAGTGTCATATCGCGTGAACCACCCCGAGGGCTCAGTCGAACCGCCATTTATGTGGTGCCATATCACAACAAAAAACAAAAGGACATGCACACGCCCCACGCTTTAAATATTTGAGTGTGAAGGTATGTATTTAATTTGACATCGCTTTTCAGCAAAAGTTTTCTTAATTTGTCACCCAGACAAACAAGGGAGGGGTGGATTGATTTTTTTATTTTTAAGTTTTAATTTAAATAATTCATTTCGCTTTTATTTATATTTTTGTTATTTTCTTTGAATTTTGATCATTTTATGATTGATTTTAGATTTGAATATATGATCATTTATCATTGAAATTTTAACTATAATTACCCTTCTCGATCATAGAGCTAATATCAATTGATAGACCTTGTCTACTCTGTCCGGTTTTCTATAGAGGATCGAGTCTAAATTCATTATCTCAAGAAGTATAATCCTTCAAAACCTTGTCCACTCTAGTTTGAACATAGAAGATCGAGTTTGAGACTTTTCTTCCTAGAATTTGAATTTTAAGCTATGTCATTGATTCATATCTTGTATTACGTATTATTTCTGATATTATTAATTTGAAATTTTATAATATCAAATTTTTAAGTTTTGTTAACCGACCCGTCAAGACCCAACCGGATGTAAAGATGTTTGTATTTGACATGATGATTACTTCAACATACATACAAGTATGCTCTTTTAAAATTTGTATGGACATGTAAATGTCAAGTTGAAATGTAGATGTCAATTTGCAAGTTTAGTTCTTGATATGACATTTTTAGATTTTGTTAACCCGGACCCGGTCCGAAGACCAAACCGAGATGTGTAACATATGTCCTTTTGTATTTGACTTAGTAATTACTTCAACATGCATGTAAGTATCTGTTCTTTTGAAAATTTTGCATGGATATTACGATGTCTAAGTTGAAGTATATATGCCAAATTTTGATTTTTGAGTTTTGTTAACCCGGATCCGGTCCGAAGATCAAACCGAGATGTATAGCATCTATTCTTTGTTTATTTATCTTGCATTTGGATCACATGTCTTTCTAGATATTTAATTTATTGGATACTTCATTTTAAAAATGAAGTGAGGAATCTAAAATAGACATAATTATTTGATTGGGAACATGATGCACTTCATTTGGGCCAAAATCCCCATTTTATGCCACCAATAAGGGAAAAGAGTGAAATAAATTATTTAGAGACATTTGATCAATCATGAAGTAGTGGACCTAAAATAGACTTGGGCATTTGATTGAAAATAAGATATAACGCCAAAATCCCTTTTATGCCACAAATCAGCAAGGGAAAATATGTTGAAATAAATTATTTTGAAGACCCATTTGATCAATCATGAAGTAGTGGACCTAAAATAGACTTAGGCATTTGATTGAAAATAAGATATGTATAATGTTTGGGCCAAAATCCCCCTTTTATGCCACAAATCAGCAAGAGAAAATATGCTGAAATAAATTATTTTGAAGACCCATTTGATCAATCATGAAGTAGTGGACCTAAAATAGACTTAGACATTTGATTGAAAATAAGATATGCATAATATTTGGGCCAAAATTCCTTTTGCCACAAATCAAAGAAAAAATATCAAATAAATTATTTTGAAGGCCCATTTGATCAATCATGAAGTAGTGGACCTAAAATAGACTAGGCATTTGATTGAAAATAAGATATGCATAATGTTTGGGCCAAAACCCCTTTATGCCACAAATCGAAGGAAAAATAGAGATTGAAACTAAATATTTTGAGCCATTTTGATCAAGTAAAATGTTGTTCCTGTAAGATAAAGACTATCATTTATCTAAGAGTATGTTATGAATCCGTGATATAAATACTCCTTTTATGCAACAAATCAACAAGGGATATGAAAATAAATCACTTTGAGGATCCATTTAATCAACTATGAAGTAGTAGACCTAAAGTAGATTTAGGCATTTAATTTGGGCTAGAAATTCTCCTTATGTAACAAAGCTAAGAAAAGAAAAATAAATTATTTTAGACCCCATTATACTATGATCCATAACCCATATTTCTCTTAATAATAGGAGGAGAAGACAAAGATAGATGTCATATGTCATTTAAGAGACAAGTGAATTAATTAAAATCCACCTCCTTCACATGCAAGCTCATGACAAATGACAAGTACCCATTAAATTTTATTAAGAAGATATGACAAAAAGAGTTTATTTTCCCTTCAATCCATCTCTTTTTTTTATGACATTAAGGAAGTGACAATGATGCAGGGCATGCTACATGTCCATGCATGTCATGATATGACAAATGACATGAATTTAGATTATTTCCAGATTTATGACAGACACCATATGTCGATGTCATAAGATAGATGATAAAGGAGAAACCTATAAATAAAAGAGGATTCACCTCTCATGAAACTTACTTCCTATCTTCCTCTTCTCTTTAGTACTACTAGTCCAAGTTCTTTCAATCTTGCAAAAGGATTAAGTTGTGCCACATAGACTTGTAAGTTCCCTTTCTAACTTGACAATTTTCTATTTTGATATCTTCATGATAGATGTCATGTCATATGGTAGATATTATTTTCTATGTATTTCAAGCTTTATGTTTAAGCACAAGTCCAACATGTAACATATCAAGCTAAGTAGAGCTTTAAGATGAGCATTAAATAATACATATCATAATGACCACTTAATATGATAACTTGTATGATGTAAAAATCAATACATAAGCATTCATGTTTAACATAAATAAGCATTGATCAATTCATATACTCATGTTGCATTTGTCATAGAATAGGATAGCTTGCATGTTATAGAAATTGAAGCATAAGTATCAACTTATGTCACATTTGCCACAAAATAGGATAACTTGCATGATATAAAAATTAAAGCATAAGCATTCACATTTGAGATAAAGAAAATTTTAAGCCAACATGACAACTTAAGCATTTCATTCTTTCTATTTTTTTTTTTTTATAAATTTCGGTAACCTCCCGGCATCATCCCCTCAAAAGGGAGCTACTTCGGGGGACTAGGTCTTCCCACCACGCCAAGAAAGGCGTATGATGTGAGACACCGCAACTAAAATTTATTTGCCCACCACGCCAAGAAAGGCGTGTATGGGTTAGCACATCATAACAATTCCCTACCATGTTGGAGAAACATGAGTAGGTACTTATAGTAATAAATTTAAAGCTTGCATTTGCATAATAAAAAAAAATAAGCTGTTTGCATGTATATTTAATTAAGAGCATAATAATCAAAATTTAAACACTCATACACCCATATTGTTGGGGTTTATTATTGGGATGATTCATAAAAATTTATATGATTAAGGACTAATTATCTTAATTGCTAATTAAAGTAATTTTTCTTAAGCCTTTTAACCTTGCTATCGCCTATTAAAGCCAAATTTTATCTCCTATTGGACGCGTAACCAATCAAAGGCGAAAAGGAATACGCTATCCTAATCTCGCTTATCCCCTTGTCTCTCATTCATTCACGATTCGCCGCTCATCCGTGCTCCTCTTTCGACTCTTCCCCTCTCGCGATTCTCTCTCTCTCACGAAAACCCTTTCGTTCTATCGCTCTCCTGATCGCTCAGGGCACGATCCTCCAGCTTGACATTCCTCTCGTGACTCTCCAAAGTTTCTCATTTCTCGTACGATCTCTTCTTTCTCTCATTTCCGACGGCAGGAGCTCGAACAACCGATTATTCATCCTCCCCTTTACTTCTTCTTTCTTCTCTCTCTAACTGAGTCCGAGTGTTGTAACCCAGCACAAACCCTTCTCCTTCTTCCCTTAGCAAATCAACACCTCTTCTCTAACCCTAAGCTTATTCTTATGCATTTGAGTTTCTTTGGAAGTTAGGGTTTTGTTTAAAATGCTATATCTTATGTTTGGGATTGTGTTGAAAGTTTCCTCTAGAGATTTGGGATGATGTATGGCCCAAATCTTGTTCTTCTTGCTGTTTTCCTTTGTCTATGGATGCCTACCTTTTTGTTGCTTGCTGCAATTGCTTTACCTAATGGGAAAATTAGTTGATTTGTTGTACAAAGGTATTACACTTGCTGAAATTATTTTACCTAAAGAGGGAAATCCATTGATTTGCTTTTCTAAAGGGATAATGCATGCTGAAAATATTTTTATTTAAGGAGAAATCTATTGCCTTGTTGTCTAAAAGTATAAAGCATTCTGAAATCATTTTTATCAAAGGGGAACCCAATTATTTCTGCTATGAGCTTGCTGAAATTTTTCTTTTACTTGAGATAGAAGTATAAAAATGCGAAAAATAAAGATGTATGGCCTAGATATTATGCTACTTGCTCCCTCCTATAGATTTCATTTGTTTTGTTCCTTGCATATGGGTAGAATGAAATTGGAAAATG
The DNA here is from genome assembly GCA_021442155.1 of Cymbidium sinense. Classification (NCBI taxonomy): domain Eukaryota; kingdom Viridiplantae; phylum Streptophyta; class Magnoliopsida; order Asparagales; family Orchidaceae; genus Cymbidium; species Cymbidium sinense. The sequence goes on along the minus strand of CM038230.1, from coordinate 100,832,668 downwards.
AATTGACATGCTACTTGCTATTTCTTATGAGTTTCATTCGTTTTGTCTCTTGCACATGAAATCTAAAATCAAGGAGAGAGGGAGTTAAGATAGAAGTATGGGGATATGACAAATTAAGATGTGTAGCCTAAATGTCATACTACTTGTTGTTCTACTACGGGTTACATGTTTCAATTGACTTCTGCTTCCTCTATGATACATGAAATTCTTTAACTTAAGTTTGGTTGCAAGTAGTGAGTATGCATTCACTTTACATGTATTCCCTAAATTTTTTTGTTTGCAAAGTAAACCAAATGCGGTATTTATTTGAGGTATTTCACACTAGATGGATTTGAGGTATTGAATTTAATCTGGCGAATTTAAATACATCCGATAAGTGATGGCGGCCGCTTGCCAGCCGTATTGCCGCCACTCATTCCGCCGCCCTGCTGCGTGCGGCCATCTCCGGCCGCTTCGCCAGGCCATCATACGCCGGAGAAGCGGTGTGGCTTCTGGCCGCAACGTCACTCCAGCCACGGCATGGGTCGCAGACACACCGCCGACGTCTATAATTTATTTTACATTATATCTTAACAAACAAAAAATGCAAAGTCATGTATTTGTAACCAAACAACTATAAAGTAATCCTTTACTGAATTTATTTACATCGCATTCTTTTCTGATTCCAAACTAACCAAACATTTTAGTATGGGAATGATGCTGAAATTTATTTTATCCAAGGAGAAATCAATTAGTATGGGAATGATGCAATGCTTACTGAAATTTATTTTATCTAAGGAGAAATCAATTAGTTTGCTATCTAAAGATGCAATGCTTGCTGAAAATTTCTTTTATTTGAGCCTGAAGCTTGAAAATCTAATAAGGAAGGATGTGTGGCTTAAATATCATACTGCTTGCTATTCTCTATGGGTTTCATTCTTGCATATTTGTCTGTTTCTATTACTCTGATATCTTGTTAATAGGGAAATGCTATGCTATCAAAATTTCGCCGGTGTCAATTATCCACCAATACATGCCTTTCTCAGGCTGCCTCTCATGACAACCCCCACATGTGGGGGGAGAACCGGGAGGCTATTATAAATTTTGATTATTATGCTCTTAATTAAATATACATGCAAGCAGCTTTCTTTTTTTTATTATGCAAATGCATGTTTTAAATTTATTACTATAAGTATCTACTCATGTTTCTCTAACATGGTAGGAAAACCTATTGCTATGCTATGCTAACCCATACACGCCTTTCTTGGCATGGTGGGCAAACAAAATTTCGACTGTGGTATCTCACGACGTCCACCCATACACACCTTTCGGGCGTGGCCTCATGGCAACCCCATACGGGTGACAGGAGGTCGCTGTAATTTTGATTAAAAAAAAAGGAAGGAAAGATTTATTTTCTTGCAATGTTTAAGCATGTTTATATACAAATGCAAGTTTTAAATCTATTACTATAAATACCTACTCATGTTTCTCCAACATGATAGAGAAATGTTATGATGTGCTAACCCATACACGCCTTTCTTGGCGTAAAACAAAATTTCTAGTGGTATCACGACATCCACCCATACATGCCTTTCTTGGCATGGTGGTGCTTCATGTCAACCCCCACATGTGGGGGGAGAGCCGGGAGGCTGTTGTAAATTTTAATTATTATGCTCTTAATTAAATATACATGCAAGCAGCTTCCTTTTTTTATTATGCAAGCAAATGCAAGCTTTAAATTTATTACAATAAGTACCTACTCATGTTTCTCTAACATGGTAGAGAAATATTATGATGTGCTAACCCATACACGCATTTCTTGGCCTGGTGGGCAAATAAATTTCGATATTTTCTCACCACCATACACTATCTTGGTGAGAAGACCTAGTCTCAAGCCCTACGCTGATGACACGGAGGTCTAAATTTATTAAAAAAAAAAAGATAGAAAAAAAGAGATGAAATGCTTAAGTTATCATGTTGGCTTAAAATTTTCTTTATCTCAAATGTGAATACTTATACTTCAATTTCTATATCATGCAAACAATCCTATTTTGTGGCAAATGTGACATGAGTTGATACTTATGCTTCAATTTCTATAACATGCAAGCTATTCTATTCTATGACAAATGCAACATGAGTATATGAATTGATCAATGCTTATTTATGTTAAACATGAATGCTTATGTATTTTGATTTTTACATCATACAAATTATCTTATTAAGTGGTCATTATGATATGCATTATTTAATGCTCATCCTAAAACTCTACTTGGTTTGACATGTTACATGTTGGACATGTTCTTAAACATAAAGCTTAAAATACATAGAAAATAATATCTACCACATGACATGACATCTATCATGAAGATATCAAAATAGAAAATTGTCAAGTTAGAAAGGGAACTTACAAGTCTATGTGGCACAACTTAACCTTTTGCAAGATTGAAAGAACTTGGACTAGTAGTACTAAAGAGAAGAGGAAGATAAGAAATAAGTTTCATGAGAGGTGAATTATCTCTTATTTATAGGTTTCTCATTCTTTTTCATCTATCTTATGACATCGACACATATGGTGCCTTATCATAAGTTGCATGCAAGGAAATCATCTAAATTCATGTCATTTGTCATATCACATACACATACATGAACATGTGGCATGCCCTTGTGCATCATTATCACTTCCCTTAATGTTATAAAAAAAAGAGAGGAATGGATTTAAAGGGAAAATAAACTCTTTTTGTCATATCTTCTTAATAAAATTTAATGTGCCCCATTTGTCATGAGCTTGCATGTGAAGGAGGTGGATTTTAATTAATCCACTTGTCTCTTAAATGACATATGACATCTACTCATATCTTTGGCTTCTCCTCCCCATTATTAAGAGAAACATGAGCTATGGATCATAGTATAATGGACCTCTAAAATAATTTATTTCAGTCTCTTTCATTAGCTGATTTGTTACATAAGGAGATGATTTCTAGCCCAAATTAAATGTCTAAATCTATTTTAGGTCTATTACTTCATAGTTGATTAAATGGACCCTCAAAGTGATTTATTTCAACGCATATCCCTTACTGATTTGTTACATAAAAAGAGGTATTTGGCCTATACGGGATTCATAACATACTCTTAAATAAATGACAGCCTTTATCTTACAGCAACAACATTTTACTTGATCAAAATGGTTCAAAATATTCAGTTTTAATCCATATTTTCCCTTGCTGATTGGTGGCATAAAAAGGGAGATTTTTGGCCCAAATGAAGTGCATATCATGTTCCCAATCAAATAATTATGTCTATTTTAGATTCATCACTTCATTTTTGGCCCAAATGAAGTATCCAATAAATCAAATATCTAGAAAAATATGTGATTCAAATGCAAGATAAATAAACAAAGAACAGGGTCTATCTATCCCGGTTTGGTCTTCGGATCGGGTATGGGTTAACAAAACTCAAAAATCAAAATTTGACATATAAACTTCAACTTAGACATCTTAATGTCCATGCAAAATTTTCAAAAGAATAGATACTTACATGCATGTTGAAGTAATTACTAGTAAAATACAAAAGGACATCTGCTATACATCCCGGTTTGGTCTTGAGTCAAGTTAACAAAACCTAAAATGTCATATCAAGAACTAAACTTGCAAATTGACACCTACATTTCAACTTGACATTTACATGTCTATACAAATTTTTAAAAGAACAGATATTTGTATGTATGTTGAAGTAATCATCATATCAAATACAAAAGAACAGATGCTATACATCCCGATTTGGTCTTATTTTGCTAATAAACAACAACAACAACAACAAGCCTTAATCCACTAGGTGGGGTTTTTACATGAATCCTTCGTCTCCATTGTGTCCTATTATGTGTCAAATTCTCATTTAATTCAAGTATACTAAGATCATTTTTTATACATCTTGACCAAGTCTTTTTAGGTCTACCTCTACCTTTCTTAACATAAGGCAAATCTAATGCATCTACTCTCCTAATCGGGTTATCGGACGACCGACGCTTTATGTGGCCAAACTATCTAAGGTGACTCTCCTAATCTTATCTACCACCGAGCTACTCCAACTTTTCCCAATATACTCATTTTGCATTCTATCTCAAGAGTAAAGCCACTCATCCACTTGAGCATCCTCATCTCTGTGACACTTAATTTAATCTTATGCTTCTCTTTTATTGGCTAACATTCTGTATCATAAGTTATTGCAGGTTTTATCATCATCTTATAAATTTTTTTCTTAAGTTTAAGTGGAACTTTTCTATCACATAATAGGCCAGATGCATTCCTCCACTTCAACCATCCAACTTGAATTCTACTAATAACATCTCCATCTATTTCACCATCATTTTGAACAATAAAGCTTAAATATTTGAATCGCTCACTCTTATTAATGACTTGATCTCACAATACTATCACTAAAACTTCTACAACTAAAATTACACTCCATATATTCAGTTTTAGATCTACTTAAACGAAAACCTTAGACTCTAAAGTCAATTCTATAATTCAAGTTTGTTGGACTCCCTCTAGTCTTATCAACAAGAAGAATGTCATCAGCAAAAAACATACACCAAGGTACATCTTCTTGTAAATGCCTCGTAAGAACATCCATAACTAAAGTAAAAAAAGGGCTTAATGTTGATCCTTGATGTAATCCAAATAGGAAAACATTTTCTCTTTGTGTTTGGACACAAGTAAACTCTAGTATACATATCCTTAATAACTTGAATATAACCAATATTAACTCATTTCTATTCTAGAACTCTCCAAAGAACATCTCTTGAGACTTTATCATAAGCTTTCTCTAAATCAATAAATATCATATGTAGATCCTTCTTACTTTCTATGCTTCTCCATCAAACTTCTTAACAAATGTATAGCATCCATAGTAGATCTATCTGGCATGAAACCAAACTGATTGTGAGAACTAACAAAATCTAAAAATTTGATATTATAAGAATTTCAAATTAATAATATCTGATAAGTTAATTCTGTCATATAATACAAGATATGAATCAACTGACATAGCTTCTAAAATTCAAATTCTCAGTTAAAAAAGTCTCAAACCCGATCCTCTATGTTGAAACTAGAGTGGACAAGGTTTTGAAAGATTATACTTCTTGAGATAATGAATTTAGACCTGATCCTCTGTAGAAAACCGGACAGAGTAGACAAGGTCTATCAATTAATATTAGCCCTATGATCGAGAAGAGTAATTATAATTAAAATTTCAATGATAAATGATCATATATTCAAATCTAAAATCAATCATAAAATGATCAAAATTCAAAAAAAAATAACAAAAATATAAATAAAAATGAAATGAATTATTTAAATTAAAACTTAAAAATAAAAAATAAAAAAATCAATCCACTCCAACTATTTGTCTTCTGACAAATTAAAAAACTTTTCACAAAGTGCCAATGTCAAATTAAATACATAACTACATTCACACTCAAATATTCCTAAAGCCCGTAAGGACGTGGCGTGTCCTCTCTCCCGTGGTTCCGATATGGCACCACTAATTAAATTATCCGGCACGTATGTTTCCCAACTTTGCTCTTTGATTGAAATGTAGAATGTATTTTGGGAAAAAAAGCCCTATGTTACCTAAGGTTGACTTATATTTGTCCCCTTAGACAAACTCCACCCCAGGTCTACAAGGACACCTTCGACGTAATCATGTATTGACAAGAATCCTTCTACGAGGCCCACTACCCTCGACTAAGTGGACCGGATCACGCCGGATACAACCATTCTGGGATCAGCTGGCCATCGTTCTCCACAAAAGTTTTAAATTAAAATAATAAATTTCATAAGTTCTAAACTCCACCACCGCAATTATATACTCGTTCTTTAACGATTCATTGACTTTAATCGAAAGTGCTCTCGATTGGGAGGGTAATTAACTATAAAGGCTTGCCTATAGAAACCTAAAACCAGATATAAAAGTTCTCACCAAATGAGAACGAAATCTCAAGTGTCTTATCTACTATTCATCGCCTTCAAATTATCACCCGACACTTAAACAACTCTTTTCTTTTGTTTTCCAAAAGAGGTGGGAATTTTGGATCCCACAATTATATAAATAATATTAAATATATAAAATTGTGATATGCATATAACCACAATTATAAAAAATTACACAAATTTTAAATATTTGAACACATTTTCTCTCTCTCTCTCTCTCTCTCTCTCATGCATGAGTGTCACTATGTTAGGATTGTGCATGACTCCGCTAGTTTTCCTTCATCCAGATCATTCATTGCTTACGGCTCGGATGCGATTTTGGAAGCTAAAGAACCTGTGTCTTTATTTTAAAATTAAGTTAATTTGGCTCAATTTCATCGATGTCTAACGAAATTTACTCAAAACAAAATTTGTGTTTAATCAATTAAGTTTTATGTGCGGTGGATGACTTAAGCATGCTATGAACTTTATTGATTCTCCTAACCGCCTGAGAGAGCGGCATCTTCTTGTTTATAGGAGGCAACTTTTCTAATAAGATCTTTGTGCCATCGTTGTAGAGTTCATATGGAAGGAGGAGGATGAGCAGTGAGTTCAAGCCTACCAAGAAAGGCGTGTATGCGTTAGCATAGCATAGCAACAAGTTTCCCTACCATGTTGGAGAAACATAAGTAGGTACTTATAGTAATAAATTTAAAGCTTGCATTTGCATAATAAAAAAAAAAGAAAGTTGCTTGCAGGTGCTTTATACCCCTAAGCATAATCTAATAGGTCAGGTGAACTTAGTCACCCATGGGTGGGGTAGTAATTCAAATATACATGCTTAGGATTTGTGTGGTTTATTTTAGCTAACCTTTATTTTGCAGGTGTTAGTTAGATTTTCATTCTTTTCCTTTTCATGTAAATTTGTGCAATTAGGAATTTGGAATGATTGTTATGGGGATTAAGATGAGCATTGGTCATAAGATCCTATCTTATGCATCATGTGAAACCTTGGAGCATCTACCTTCTAACTATCCAAAAGAAGGAATCCAAAGAATAAAGAAGGAACAAGAAGAAAAAAAGAAGAAAAGAAGAAAAGAAGAAAGAAGAATGAAGCTTCAAAACCCCTAAAATAATGAATTACTTGCTTAATTGTAACTTAATTCATTTGTAATCCGGGTTGTATAAGGGTTGAGCTCGGCTACCCACATTTGATATTTTCAAGTTTGTGTGGTGGTGCCCAACCACAATGGCCTTTCATTCTTTTTGTGATTAGCTTTATAAATTGATTGATGACTTATTTATCTTTTGCATTAAGTTGCATGATTTTCCTAGTTTCTTCCTTGCTTTATGTATGGCCTAGATGTGGATTAGGCTCTTTAGAGAAAAATAAATATTCTACCCAACTTAACAACTCAAATTAAAAATAAAGAACTCATAACCTCTCCTAAAGCTTAGGTTTAAAATCAAGATAAATGAATTAGCAACCCCTTAACTGGATGAGCATTTCTTTTGTAACATCATGCACAAATGCATCTTATCTCACTCTTGATTGCAGGTGCTTTATACCCCTAAGCATAATCTAATAGGTCAAGTGGACTTAGTCACCCATGGGTGGGGTGGTAATTCAAATATACATGCTTAGGATTGAAACGAAACGACCTGAGGGTTTCGATTGGAAGAGTGATTAGGAAGGATCGATCCCTCTGTTTGCTCGACTAGGGTTCGGTGCTCAACCGAGAGACGAAAGGAACCGCCAGGAGAGTTTGGCCAAGTGCGAAGAGGGAGACGACGATGAGGACTTCGTCTAAATTTTTTTTGCCCACAACGCCAAGAAAGACATGTATGGGTTAGCATAACATAACAACAATTTTCCCTACCATGTTGGAGAAACATGAGTAGGTACTTATAGTAATAAATTTAAAGCTTGCATTTGCATAATAAAAAAAAAGAAAAGCTGCTTACATGGATATTTAATTAAGAGCATAATAATCAAAATTTACAACCCGCTCTCCCCCCCACATGTGGGGTACATGAGACCCTCCCCATGCCAAGAAAGATATGTATGGGTGGATGTCGTGAGACACCACAGCCGAAATTTTGATAGCATAGCATTTCCCTATTAACAAGATATCAGAATAATAGAAACAAGCAAATATGCAAGAATGAAACCCATAGGGAATAACAAATAGTATAGTCAATTCCTTTTCTTTTCTAATTTCAGATTTCACTTTTCATATTTCATTCTAGTCATATGCAAGAGGCAAAACAAATGAAATCCATAAGAGATAGTATGTAGTATGACAAAAGTCCCTTTGATTAGAATGATTTCAGCAATTCCCTCTTTGATAGAAACAAATTTCAGCAATTCCCCAATTTGTAAACATGATTTAACAATTCAAGAGCAAGAAAAGGCATAAAACAATATGTCTTGCATGATTTCACCTCAAATACTCATGGACAAAGAACATAGAATTATTTTAATGCAAGATAGAGACTTGATAATTGCTTGTAAGTAAATTATGAACAAGCACTAGTCAAGATGCACTTTAATGAAACTAGCAAAAAAAATGAAAGCTTTAAACTTGCACAAAGCCACATTTGATTGTACAAGGCTAATTAACTTAGTGATAGCAAAATAAAAGAAAACAAGCATAAAGTCAATCAACTCTTCTCTCATCCTCTTCCTTTAACATGATGATTATATGAAGTTTACTCCACATAGATTAAACAATCACACTATGTTTAATGAGTCCAACAAATCTGAAATCTCTCCTTTTGGAGCTATATTATGAGAACAAGAGCAATAGAATACTTAGCTTGTCCATTAGGAGCAAGAAGTAAGTTCGGAGAAACCTAAAGAGTTTAGAATTCTTCGCGAGATTGGATGATGAACCATCGCCCCTGCAAGAGGAAACAAAGCAATATGAATATATAGAGCAACTCCAAGAGGTAGATAAGTAATTGATACGTAAAATACTCAAAGCACATAAACCAACATATCACAGAAGAGGAGAAAGCCCTGTAAGGCCTAGTGGAGAGGAACAGAGACGAAAGGAAAGGAGGAACCAAGCAAAGGAATGAGCTCTCAACCTTAGAAGGAGAAAACTACAAATTGAAAACTTTTACCATAAATCCAATCATCTTAATTTCATGTTATTGTAAACCCAAAAAACAAGTCCAACCATAAAACACAAATGGAAGAGGGAAACAGAAATTTGCATTTCCTTCAAGAAAAACCCACATAACAAAATATAACTGATTGAAACGAAAACAACTGAGGGTTTTTGTTGGAAGAGTGATTAGGAAGGATCGATCCTCTGTTGCTCGACTAGGGTTCCGTGCTTCAAATCGAGAGCGAGAAAGGAAGCCAGGGAGTTTGGCCAAGTGCCAAGAGAGGGAGACGGATGATAGAGGACTTTCGTTCGACTTATGCCGCCGAGAGGGAGAGTCGCACGAGCAGAGAGGAAGAGAGGAGACACCGAGAGCTTAGAACAAGAAGAGCTCGCGTGAGAGGGAGGATCGGCCCGAAACAGAACGAGAGGAGCACAAGGGAATCGACGAGAGCCAAACAGAACCAGAGAGAGAGAGTCGAATGAAGAGAATGTCGTGAATGAGGTCAACGTGCTTTTGGTTTCGAGGATTAGCCGATCTACCGATTGGTTGCAAATGCCCAATAGGATGAGACGACTTTAATAAAGCGATGGGCGGTTAGGTAAGGATTAAGGGGTTTACTTAGGTTAATTAGCTTAGTAATTAAGATAATTAGTCCTTAATCATATAAATTTTCATGAATCCTCCCACAACAATATGGGTGTCAATCTTAGGTATTTCCGCAACGAACGCGCGATCGATTTCGGACGGAGGCCATTTGAGCAAAGTCGCGGCCGAGTGAAATTAGGTCTAAGCACGCTCAAATTGCTCGACGCGGACATTTTGCCGAATCGATCGCGAGCGTTTGATTTTTTTTTCGACGACGACGGCGTGATCAATTTCATGAACGGAGGTCGTTTGGACGTTGTCGGGGATTCCCGACTTCGATGTGTGCACAATTTCATTAAAAAAATTGATTTTAATTATATAATTGGTCATTAATTGATTCGATATTTTCTATTTAATTAATTTTGATGCTTTCGACGTATTATGAAGTCGAATTTTCAAATCGAATCGAATTTAATTGATTTCGATCACGATTAGGGACTTTAACCTCTACTTTATTTATTTAATTTCAAGTGGCACATAGTTGTAGGTCAACAAATGCCCCCAACAAACATGCGTGCATGGAACCGTGTTTGTTGCACACTAATTGACCTGCGGATCTCCAAGAGATTTGCTTGGATGTCACGAAGTTGTAATTTCAACAACATTTAATAATACGACGCCTTTGAAGTGAGTATAACTCTCAATTGGGCAATCATTTGAATTTCATCGGTGACAACTCGTTGAACCGGTATTTGTTGTCATTAGTCCAATGCTTTGTGCTTGATTGACTAGATGAAAGAGAGTTTTGACTTGTCATCATCAACTTGTCAAGGGAATTTGGAATGTCTTCGATCATTGGCTTTAACTTATTGAAGACTTTCTCCGAGTTTGAAAATTTGTATTTTCCTCCTGTCCTGGCCTTGTGCCTTAGCGGATTTAATGGAATTGATGATTTGTTGCTGAGATGAGAACATCTTCGGTCCTGTGCTTTATGCTTTGACGGACTTGTTGAAGATTTCATCTCGAAATTTTAAAATTTGTATTTTCCTCCTGTCCTGGCTTTGTGCCTTCGTAGACTTGATGGAGTTTGTGAGATAAGAATGTCTTGGTCCCGCTTTTGTGCTTTGACTTGTTGAAGATTTCATCTCGAGGATGATTCAGCCTCCTTGCCCCCTCTGCTTCCTGATTGACGGATGGAGAAAAATCGAATTATCTTGGAGATTTGGATTAAATTACCATCCGCCTCTAGCTTTCACTTTTGTAGTGGAAGGATACATGCCGACTAGCCTCGAGCGGTGTTGGATCAATGGCAAAGAGTCATCCCGTGTTTGCACATGTAGACATCTTGATGACAAAACTCCTTAGTTCAAGATTTAGCTTTATCCTAACATTGGGATAGCTTCTTCTTCCTCTGCTTTTGCTTGATTGGACTAAGAAGAAGAATTTCCTTCGGTATTTGCTTTCTGCTTTGATAGACTTATTGAAGGAGTTGAGATTTGACATTTGTATTTGATTCTAAACTCGGCTTAATGCCTTTTGAGTCAGGATTTTTTGTTGACATTTTGAAAATGACCTTATGACCAATAGGGATGATTTCCCAATCTGGGTCACTTGAACTCACCAAATTTGAGAGATTTGGGGACTTAGATGCTCTTGTCTTTGAACTGACAAAGCAGGAGGATCCCTTACTACGGCCTTTGTGGCGTATTGAGTAAGCAGATCTGTCAGCGACTCGACCGTATTTTGGTATATTGAGTCCGACCTTATACACCCACTTGAGTCGTGGACTTGAGCAATTGATGAAGGATTTTATCCTCGGGCTAACGAGATGAGGATCTCTTACTACGACCTTTGTGGCACGTTGAGTAAGGCACTGCCACTGCCATATTTGGGTTGAGTCGACCTTATACACCAACTCGAGCCTTTAGATTTGAAGTGGCATGATAAATGTATATCCAACTTGGTTTGTTGAAGCGACTTGAAAATTTTCTTCTTTGGTCAGTAAGACTTTTAATTTTGAGCATTTGAACATATAATTTTGAGTATGTATGTAGGGATCTCGACACTAGGCACGATGTCAACCCAGAGAGAAAGAAATGCCCCCCTGTCTTACCAAGAACGTCCGATATTTTACTATAAAACTTAAAAAATGCCCTGTCTAACAGGGGCATTTTTATTTTATTTTGGAAATACATTCTTGTGTTACAAGAGAATTTCCAATGAAAATTTTCATAAGTATTTGGCAATAAAGATTTTCAAATGCAGGATTTGTCCAATCACACTTTCATGTGTAATATTTCTTTAAATATCGACCGTTGATTGATGGCATTGGTCTTTCACCTTTGAAATCAATGAGCAGATAGGCTCCCCCTTGATATACCTTTTCAATAACAAAAGGTCATTCCCAATTAGGTTCAACAGATGAGGGATGATTGATCTTCACACCGTGACCAATTCCCTTCCTAAAAGCTCGAGACGCATCAGATGATGAATGCTCTGACATACTCCGATAGACTTCTAGATTTTCGAGCTTGGAGCCTAAACTGCCAAGATCAAGCTCTTCCATTCAGAGATGAGCATTCTCATCTTGGGTAAGATTTTGTTGAATGGCTACTCTGAGCAAAGGTAGTTTAACTTTGAGACAAATCGCTTCAGCACTAAAGGGAGTAGACTTTGTAGGAGTTTTGTAAGTGGTACCAGCATAACGCCTACAAGCTTGATATCACTTTTATTTCTTGTGACAATTTTTTAAGTAATTTGACTAGTGTTTTATTAAATGCCTCAGCCAAGCCATTTGCTCTCGGATTATAAATTGAAGAATATCGCCAATCAATCTTATGCCGACCAGCAAATTTGTAAACTTTAGCACTTTTGACCGTTATTCAAAATGATTCGGCGTGGTACACCAAATCTATAGACAATATTATGGGTCACTTGTTCTCAGAACTTCTTTAAATGGTGCTTCACCACTTAGAAAAGTAAAATAAGATGAAGTGACCAAGATGATGCGATCAATCTCCAATTACATATCCCACACTCAAACGGCCAAGATGTTATCGCTGCAAATGATTCGAGGTTAATGAATTATGTTACCGTGGATCCGCATTCATGGCATCTCTGCGTGATTGATACAATCTTTTACCATAGACTACCAAGATCCAATTCTTTTAATTTTGAAAGCCATTTTGACTGACGAGCACCAAAGTTGATGGATTTCAACAATTACTTTGTTGGCTTCTTCTATTACCAAACATCGCACCACATCCGTCAAGGATCTACGATACAAGTATTGCCAACATAAGCATATAGAATAAGCCTTTTTCAAGCAACTATCGACTTATTACTAATTTTCCTTGAAGTAAATGAGTATCGCCTCGCCTTCTCTCTTATAAGGATTCCATTGTGTGGAAGACTTCCTCGTTGAGAGGTCTTTCATCTGGAATGGTTTGAAGCTTGTCTTGTTGACTTTGGAAAGTAATTTGTAAGGGAGTGTGAGGAGCAACAAGAGCTGCACCCTGTTGATTTGCGTTTGATAGCCCCTCTTCCAGCGGTGGTTTTAAACTTATTGGCTCTAGGACTCGACAGGTGCAAACACTAATTAGTATGTAATCGTCGTCGTCCATACTCGCCACTTCTTTAGCTAACTTAGCTAAGCACCGCTTTGCTATTCCTAGCTCGAGAGACTCAAGTCATAATGACATTTGAATTTGCTTCATCGAGAAATCGCCATGATAAGGTCAATTCAAGCTCGTTGATTTTGTAAAGGTTCAACACTTGATTGATGGCGAGTTGAGAATTGCCATAAATTTGCAGATAAGAAAAACTACACTATCACCTTACTTCCAAAAATATAGGTACGATAAGAAAAACATACTAAACACATGCACTAAATAAAATCTCAAATGACTTAAGACTTTATTTAGAAAATTTTGAAGTTGTCAAGTTTAACTTATCATTTCTCATTTCATTTTATTTTTTTTATACTCCACTGCAATTATAACTTAGATTTGACTAGCCAAAGATGGAAAGAGAAACATTTCCCCAAATGAGTCGCTAGAATTGTGGATCGAAAATTACACCGACTTTTGGAAAACAAAAAAAGAAAGTTGGGTGCGATAATTTCGTATAATGAATAGTAGATAAGACACTACCCAGAGATTTCGTTCTCATTTGGTGATAACTTTTTATAACTGATTTCAGGTTTTCTATAGACGCTAGCCCCTATAGTTAATTATCTCTCTCAATACTGAGAGAGCACTTTCAATTAAGGCTAATCAATGAATCGTTAAAGAACGAGTATATAATTGCACTGAGTAAAATTTAGAACTTATGAAATTTATTATTTTAATTTAAAACTTTTTGTGGGGGGAACGATGACCGATCTAGATCCCATGGTTCATCGCTGATCCCTGGTCCACTTAGTAGGTCGACCCAACCCGACCAAGGATCTTTGTCGAACACATTACGCCAAGTGTCCTTGTGCACTGGAGTTTAAGGGGACAAATATAAGTCAACCTTAGCTAACATAGGCTTTTTTGCCCAACCAAATACATTCTACATTTCACAACCAAAGAGAAAAGCTTGGGGAACAACATGACCCGTAATTTAGTGGTGTCATATCGCAACCACGGGCCGTAGGGATCGTCATAACCGCCATTTATGTGGTGTCATATCGCAAAAACCAGAGGATACGGCGCGCGCCCTTTATGAAGCCAACGCTGACATGAGCACGCCATAATATAAGAACTTATTAATCACCAAATAAATTAAAATGAAATTAAACAATTAATCGAAATTCGGAAAATGTAATAAAACATCTAGAATTGAAGGATATAAATGTATAAAATGACGAGTAAAGGATATAAGAAGGAAAGAACAATAGAATCTTCAAACAATAGATTCTATTATTATTTCCTTCTTATATCATTTACTCGCTCTTTATATATTTATATCCTTCAATTCTAGATCATTTTCTTTACATGTTCCCGGAATTTGTTCGATTACTTGTTTAATTTGTTTAATGTTCATTTTACATTTATTTGAATTGATTCTTAATAAGTTCTTACTAGCCATAACAACGCGTCATGATCGAATCTCAATACAACGCCTATATGTATTTAATTTGACATCTTCTTACAGCAAAGTTTTCTTAATTTGTCACCCAAAGATAAACAGTTGCGGAGGGATAGATTGATTTCTATTTTTTTAAGTTTTAATTTAAATAATTTATTTCGTTTTTATTTATATTTTTGTTATTTTCTTTGAATTTTGATCATTTTATAATTGATTTTAGATTTGAATATATAATCATTTATCATTGAAATTTTAATTATAATTACCCTTCTCATCATGTAATAATATCAATCTGATAAACCTTGTCTACTCGTCCGATTTTCTAGAGGATCTGCCCAAATTCATTATCTCAGTATAATCCTTCAAAACCTTGTCCACTCTGAACATGAGGATCGAGTTTGGGACTTTTCTTCCTAAGAATTTGAATTTAGAATTTATGTGCGACGATTCATATCTTGTATTATACGTAATTAGCTTCTGATATTATTAATTTGAAATTTTATAAAATCAAATTTTTAAGTTTTTAATTAACCCGTCCAAAATCAAACCGGGATGTATAACATCTGTTCTTTTGTATTTGACATGATTATTACTTCAACATACATACAAATATCTGTTCTTTTAAAAATTTGTATGGACATGTAAATGTCAAGTTAAAATGTATGTGTCAATTTACAAATTTAGTTCTTGATATGACATTTTTAAAACTGAGAGAGCACTTTCGACAAGGCTACCAATGAATCGTTAAAGAACGAAGATATAGACCGAGTGCTTTAGAACTTATGAAATTTATTATTTTAATTTAAAACTTTTGTGGGGAACGATGACGCTCATCTAGATCTCACCCGCCATCCCGCGTCCGTGATCCCCACTTTAGTAGGTAGTCGACCCAACCGACAAGGATCCTTGTCAAGAACACATGTTACGCCGCCCAAGTGTCCTTGTATCAGGTGGAGTTTGTCTGGGGACAAATATAAGTCAACCTTAACATGTGGCTTTTGCCCAACCAAATACATTCTACATTTCCAAAGAGCAAAGCCGGTGAACATACTGACCGCGGCCGGACCGTAATTTCTGGTGTCATATCGCGCAACCACCCGGGCTCATCGTAACCGCCATTTATGTGGTATCACGAAAATCCACGCGAGGACACGCCACGCCCCCATAAGTTAATGTGTAGAGACATTGATAATTTATTAAACGT
The DNA here is from genome assembly GCA_021442155.1 of Cymbidium sinense. NCBI lineage: Eukaryota > Viridiplantae > Streptophyta > Magnoliopsida > Asparagales > Orchidaceae > Cymbidium > Cymbidium sinense. Next base: position 100,816,744 of record CM038230.1, on the reverse strand, counting down.
TGTTAATTATAATTAATAAATTAAATTAAATTCAATTAATGATCATGATATAATAGAGAAGAATAGTAAAGGATATAAGAAAGAAATAATAATAGAATCTATTGTTTGAAGATTCTATTGTTCTTTCCTTCTTATATCCTTTACTCGTCCTTTTATACATTTATATCCTTCAATTCTAGATCGTTTTCCTTACATGTTCCCGGAATTTGTTCGATTACTTGTTTAATTTGTTTAATGTTCATTTTACATTTATTTGAATTAATTCTTAATAAGTTGCTATCATAACAATGTCCGATGACCAATCAAATACGCAACGTTATGTATTTAATTTGACATCGCTTTTGTAAAAAAGTTTTCTTAATTTGTCACCAAGACAAGCTATGGAGATTTGATTTTTATTTTTTTTTAAGTTTTAATTTAAATAATTCATTTCATTTTTATTTATATTTTTATTAATTTCTTTGAATTTTGATCATTTTATAATTGATTTTAGATTTGAATATATGATTATTTATCCTTGAAATTTTAATTATAATTACCCTTCTCATCATGGGCTAATATCAATTGATAGACCTTGTCTACTGTCCGATTTTCTACAGGATGGGTCTAAATTCATTATCTCAAGGAGTATAATCCTTCAAAACCTGTCCACTCTTAACATAGAGGATCGAGTTTGGGACTTTTCATCAGAATTTGAATTTGAAGTTTGTGAATATTGTATTATATGACGTAATTATTTCATATTATTAATTTAAAATTCTTATAATATCAAATTTTAGGTTTTGTTAACAGTCAAGACCAAACCGAGATGTATATGCTTCTTTTGTATTTGACATGATTATTACTTCAACATACATACAAATATTCTTTCTTAAAAATTTGTATGGACATGTAAATGTCAAGTTGAAATGTATGTGTCAATTTGCAAGTTTAGTTCTTGATATGACATTTTTAAAACTGAGAGAGCACTTTCGATTAAGAAGCAATAAGTTAACGATTATATAATCGCAGTGGAGTTTAGAACTTATGAAATTTATTATTTTAATTTAAAACTTTTGTGGGGAACGATGATGCTTATCTAGATCCCATGGTTACATCGGGCCGTGATCTGGTCCACTAGTCGAGGAGGTAATACCCAACCAATGGGATCCTTCACAACATGGGTTTCGGGTGTCCTTGACTGGGTGGAGTTTCAAGGGGACAAATATAAGTCAACAGCTAACATGGGTTTTGCCCAACCAAATACATTCTATTATTTCACCAAAGAGCAAAGCCGGGGAACATACGCGCCGGACCGTAATTTGTGGTGTCATATCGCTAACCACCCGTCAGGGCTCGGTGCAACCGCCATTTATGTGGTGTCATATCACGGCAAAACCACGCGAGCAGAGGACACGGGCCACATCCTTACTTTATGCGACGTTGCGATATTGAGTAGGATCGACAACGTTGTTATGGTTAACTTATTAAGAATCACCAAATAAATTCAAAATAAAATTATGCAATTTAGATCAATGAACATAAGGAAAATATCTAGAATTGAAGGATTTAAATATAGTGATAAGAAGGGAACAACAATCTTCAAACAATGATTTCTATTATTATTTCCTTCTTATATCCTTTACTCATATTTATATTCTTCAATTCTAGATCATTTTCTACATGCCAATTTGTCTGACTTTAATTTGTTTAATGCATTTTACATTTATTTGAATTTATTCTTAATAAGTTCGGTCATAACAAAGTTGTCGATGACGAATTGCTCAATAATGCAACGTAGTATGTATTTAATTTGACATTGGCTCTTGTGAGCAAAAGTTTTTTTAATTTGTCACCAAGACAAACAAGCATGAGGGATGGATTGATTTTATTTTTTTTAAGTTTTAATTTAAATAATTCATTTCGTTTTTATTTATATTTTTGTTATTTTCTTTGAATTTTGATCATTTTATAATTGATTTTAGATTTGAATATATGATCATTTATCATTGAAATTTTAATTATAATTACCCTTCTCGATCATAAGGCTAATATCAATTGATAGACTTTGTCTACTCTGTCCGATTTTCTACAGAGGATCGGGTCTAAATTCATTATCTCAAGGAGTATAATCCTTCAAAACCTTGTCCACTCTAGTTTGAACATAGAGAATCGGGTTTGAGATTTTTCTTCCTGAGAATTTGAATTTTAGAAGCTATGTCAGTTGATTCATATCTTGTATTATATGACAAAATTAGCTTCTCAGATATTATTAATTTGAAATTATTATAATATCAAATTTTTAGGTTTTGTTAACGCCCAAGACCAAACCGGATGTATATCATGTTCTTTTGTATTTGACATGATTATTACTTCAACATACATACAAATATCTGCTCTTTTAAAATTTGTATGGATATGTAAATGTCAAGTTGAAATGTATGTGTCAATTTGCAAATTTAGTTCTTAATATAACATTTTTAAAACTGAGAGAGCACTTTCGACAAGGCTACCAATTAATAGCAAAGAACGAGTATATAATGCCGAGTGGAGTTTAGAACTTATGAAATTTATTATTTTAATTTAAAACTTTTGTGGAACGATGACGCCTCAGATCTCATGGTTGATTGCATTGTGATCCGGTCCACTTATGAGGAGTTAAAACTGACCGGGATCCTCGCCAACACATGGATTACGTCAAGGTGTCCTTCACTGGGTGGAGTTTGTCGGGGATAAATATAAGTCAACAGCTAACATGACTTTTGCCCAACCAAATACATTCTACATTTCACTTTCAAAGAGCAAATAAACATAAGGCCGCTGACCATAATTTAGGTGTCATATCGGACGAACCACCCCGCCGAGGGCTCGTCGAACCGCCATTTATGTGTCCGCGCAAAACCACGCAAGAGACACCACGCCCTAAGACTTTATGTGACGTGATATTGATATTCATTTATGTAGTTAAGAAGAATTTATTAATCAATTCAAATAAATTAAATGAAAAACAAATTAAAAGTATAAGAATATGTAAGAAATGATTTAGAATTGAAAGATATAAATGACAGTAAAGGATATAAGAAAGAACAATGAATCTTCAAACAATGATGATTATTATTTCATATCCTTTACTGCTCTTTTATATATTTATATCTTCATGATCATACATGTTCCCTAATTTGATATTTAAATTTGTTTAATGTTCATTTTACATTTATTTGAATTAATTCTTAAAAGTTTTGCTAGTAACAATATCTTGAGAAATTGCTCAATATCAACGTAATTATGTATTTAATTTGACATTGGCTCTTTGTGAGCAAAAGTTTTCTTAATTTGTCACCCGAAGACAAACAGTTGCGGAGGAATGAATTGATTTTTATTTTTTGAAGTTTTAATTTAAATAATTCATTTCGTTTTTATTTATATTTTTGTTATTTTCTTTGAATTTTGATCATTTTATAATTGATTTTAGATTTGAATATATGATCATTTATCATTGAAATTTTAATTATAATTACCCTTCTCATTATATTAATATCAATTGATAACTTGTTTACTCAATATTTTCTGAGGATGGGTCTAAATTCATTATCTCAAGAGTATAATCCTTCAAAACCTCAAGTAAACATAGGACGGGTTTGAGACTTTTCTTCATAGAATTTGAATTTTAAAAGCTATGTCAGATTCATATCTTGTATTATACGTAATTAGCTTCTCGATATTATTAATTTGAAATTTTATAATATCAAATTTTTAAGTTTTGTTAACCCGGACCCGGTCAGAAGACCCAACCGGAATGTATAGCATCTATTTTTTTGTATTTGACATGATTATTACTTCAACATACATACAAGTATATGTTCTTTTAAAAATTTGTATGGACATGTAAATATCAAGTTGAAATGTAGGTGTTAATTTGCAAGTTTAGTTCTTGATATGACATTTTTAGATTTTGTTAAACTTCAAAAAACAAACCGGATGTGTAAAGATATGTCTTTTGTATTTGACTTAATAATTACTTCAACATGCATATAAGTATTTGTTCTTTTGAAAATTTTGCATGGACATTAAGATGTCTAAGTTGTTTATATGTCAAATTTTGATTTTGAGTTTTGTTAACGATTCTCCAAGACCAAACCAGGATGTATAGCATCTATTCTTTGTTTATTTATCTTGCATTTGGATCACATGTCTTTCTAGATATTTGATTTATTGAATACTTCATTTGGGCCAAAAATGAAGTGAGGAATCTAAAATAGACATAATTATTTGATTGGGAATATGATATGCATTTCATTTGGACTAAAAATCCCCCTTTTTATGCCACCAATCAGCAAGGAAAAGAGGTTAAAATAAATTATTTGGGAGACCCATTTGATCAATCATGAAGGATCGATCCTCCGTTTTGACTAGGGTTCTGCTTCAACCGAGAGCGAAGAAAGGAACGCAGGGAGTTTGGCCAAGTGCGAAGAGGGAGACGACGATGAGGACTTCGTCGAAATTTTGTTTGCCCACCACGCCAAGAAAGACATGTATGGGTTAGCATAGCGTAGCAACAAATTTTCCTATCATGTTAAAGAAACATGAGTAGGTACTTATCGTAATAAATTTAAAGCTTGCATTTGCATAATAAAAAAAAAAGAAAAGATGCTTGCATGTATATTTAATTAAGAATAATAATCATTTATAACAAACTCTCCTCCCCCACATGGGTTGCCATGAGACTGTGCCACCATGCCAAGAAAGGCATGTATGGGTGGATGTCGTGAGACACCACAGCCGAAATTTTGATAGCATATCATTTCCCTATTACCAAGATATCAGAATAATAGAAACAGACAAATATACAAGAATAAAACTCATAGGGAATAGCAAGTAGTATAGTCAATTCCTTTTCTTTTCTAATTTCAGATTTTACTTTTCAGATTTCATTCTAGTCATATGCAAGAGGCAAAACAAATGAAATTCATAAGAGATAGTATGTAGTAAGACAAAAGTCCCTTTGATTAGAATGATTTCAGCAATTCCCTCTTTGATAGAAACAAATTTCAGCAATTCCCCAATTTGTAAGCATGATTTAACAATTCAAGAGCAAGAAAAAGGCATAAAACAATATGTCTTGCATGATTTCAGCCTTCAAATACTCATGGACAGCAAACATAGACTTATTTTAATGTAAGATAGAGACTTGACAATTGCTTGTAAGTAAATTATGAACAAGCACTAGTCAAGATGCAACTTTAATGAAACTGAATAGCAAAAATGAAAGCTTTAAACTTGCACAAAGCCACATTTCAGATTGTACTTCAAAGGCTAATTAACTTAGTGATAGCAAAAGAAAAGAAAACAAGCACAAAGTCAATCAACTCTTCTCTCATCCTCTTCCTTTAACATAATGATTATATGAAGTTTACTCCACATAGATTAAACAATCACACTATGTTTAATGAGTCCAACAAATCTGAAATCTCCCCTTTGGAGCTATATTATGAGAACAAGAGCAATAAAATACTTAGCTTGTCCATTAGGAGCAAAGAATAAAAGTTGGAGAAACCTAAAGAGTTTAGAATTCTTAAGCGGAGATTGGATGATGAACCATCGGTCCCCAAGAGGAAACAAAGCAATACAATATATAGAGCAACTCAGAGGGTAGATAAGTAATTAATACAGAAAAATACTAAAAGCACATAAACCAACATATCACACAAAGAAAGGAGAAAGCCTCACTCGCGCCTAGTGGAGAGGAACAGACGGACGAAAGGAAAGGAGGAACCAAGCAAAGGGAATGAGCTCCTCCAACCTTAGAAGAAAACAACAAATTGAAAGCTTGTAGCATAAATCCAATCATCTTAATTTCATGCCATTGTAAACCCGTAAAAACAAGTCCAACCATAAAACACAAATGGAAGAGGAAATAGAAATCTGCATTTCCTTCAAGAAAAACCCACATAACAAAATATAACTTAGGATTGAAATGAAACAACCTGAGGGTTTCGGTTGTAAGAGTGATTAGGAAGGATCGATCCCTCTGTTCGATTAGAGTTCGTCAACCGAGAGACGATAAAGGAACCTGCAGGGGAGTTTGGCCAAGTGCAGAAGAGGGAGACGGACGATGAGGACTTTCGTTCGGCTTCTACGCCGAGACGGAGGACGAGCGAGAGAGGAAGAGAGGAGACTTCGGTCGAGAGCCGTGAGCAAGAAGGAGCTCGGAGGGAGGATCGTGCCCAGCAACTGGAACGAGAGGAGCCGATCAGAAAGAATCGACGAGCTTGAACCGCAGAACGGAGAGTCCGAATGGCGTGGACGACGGCTTTAATTGGGGCGGCACGAGTTAGGTAAAGATTAAGCGGTTTACTTAGGTTAATTAGCTTAGTAATTAAGATAATTAGTTCTTAATTATATAAATTTTCATGAATCCTCTCAATAACAAATCCTAATAATATGGGTGTCAATCTTAAATATTTCCGTTGTGCCGAACGTAACGACGCGATCGATTTCGCGATCGGAGGCCATTTGAGCAAAGTCGACGGCGGTCGTAGTGAAATTAGATCTAAATTGTGCGACGTCGCGCTCAAATTGCTCGACGCTCACGCACACTTTGCCGAATCGATCGCGGAAGGCGTCGTTTGATAGGTTTTGACGTTTCGGCGATGACGACGCGATCAATTTCGTGAACGGAGGTCGTTCGGACATTGTCGGGGCTTCTCGACTTCGATGTGCGCACAATTTCATTAAAAAAATAGATTTTAATTATTTAATTGGTCATTAATTGATTCGATATTTTCTATTTAATTAATTTTGATGCTTTCGACGCATTATGAAGTCGAATTTTCAAATCGAATCGAATTTAATTGATTTCGATCGCGATTATGGGGCTTTAACCTCTACTTTATTTATTTAATTTCAAGTGGCACATAATTGTAGGTCAACAATAATATTTTAATTTCTTAATCTTATCAATCTATATATAAATTATTTAAAAAAAATAATATTATTGACATCTTCATATGATTTCAAGATTTAGATACCACATAAATAATTATAAAAAAAAAGTTATATATATATATATATATATGGGATTAAAAGTTATTAAATTTATTTTACTATTAGTATAATATTAATTCTTTATATATAATATCAATCTCAAAGTCTATCCAATAATAATGAAGACTATTTTATTATAATTTATATTATGATTTATGACATGATTTTATTATTTAAAATTTCATATTTTAAATGGTTATTGAAACTTTAAAGATAATATCAACTAAAAATAATAAACTTTTAAGCTATAATTACTTATAATAATATTTAGGATGATACATCATTAAAAATTATTTAAAAAAAAGAATTCTCCACTACTTTACATATATCACTTTATTTTATATTTATAAATCCCCTTACCTAAAATTTTATGTTCATTTGCATAATAATTTAAACTTTACATAATATCAAAACAACCACAAACATTAGATTACCTAAAGTGATACACATTTTCATACATATCACAAAACTTTTATGTATTTACATACACAATACCTAAAATTTTATATGTATTAATATAATAAGATTTACATACATACCATACAAATCTTATATATTTACATATCTAAAACCTAAAATTAGATATTTACATATCTAATACTTTTTTATGCTTTAAAAAGTGCATTTAACTTTTTAAAAATGAGTGATGATGATATTTTTGATGTGATATTAAATATTGGGATGTTATATATATAAAAATTAAACTTGTAGTATTAGATATATAAATACATAAAAATTATGTGGTATGTATGCAAATCCCCATAATATCAATAATAGCACTATTATTAACTTATCTAAGGTGTTATTTGGTTGAAGTAATTTGGTTGAATGAGTTTTAAAAATAGTGTAAATCAAATACATCATATTTTGAAAAAAATTTATTTGATTAATTATAAATTTATTTTTGTGTAGTTGAATATAAAGTAATAAAAGTTCAAGGACTAAAATATAAAAGATATGTACAAAATTGATCTGAATTGGACAAATTTATAATATATTCAAAATAATCAAAATAATTTGTTCTACTTTCCTCACAATTTTACAAAACTAATACATAAATTTCTAAAATTTCATTATTTAGAATACTATACATTTAAAATCTTCCTAACCAAATAGCTCCTAAAGTGAAATGCATGTTAATTATGTAATTTAGACATTAAATTTTATATATATATATGCTATTTGCTCCAACCTTCTTCATCTTTCAAATGCTTTGGAGGCAAAGCCGTCACCTTTCTGCTCTCTTCTTCTCCGTTTGTTTAAGCTTATTTGGTGCTTTTTACTTTTGAGAGTGGGTATGTTTTTTTTTTATAAGTGTTTGAATAGTATTTTAGTAAACTCAGTTTAATAAAAGCGGAGTTTTCGGTTTTAAGCGAGGCCTACCTCCGTTTCTCCAGGCCGTCGTTTTGGGAATAATATTGTCGTGATTGCCCCCATTTCCGAGCAGCCCTTCTCCGCTTCTTTCTTTCGCTTCCCTTCCTCTCCTTCTCCATTTCTTATAATTTATCATGAAGTCCTTGTTCATCCAGAATATTCCTAAAATACCTCATAGCAGAGTCAATTATGGAGAGCAACATGATAATCTCTCACCGCCTACCTCAAGCAAAGTCAAACTCCATGAGGACTTAGCCCACTTTGACCTTACCCTCTCAAGAAAGTTGAGTTTGGAAACCTGCGGATATTATCTCCAGCTCCTTGTCCCTGCGATTGGTGTCCATAACATATCTCTTTTGTTCTTTTGGCATTTGCTTGTCTTTCTATGTATCAAATGATTTGGATCTTAGGTAATATATATTAGCAAACAGGAAGAGGAAGAGGAGTCAGATTTGCAGAGGATATCAACTCCATTTCAATTCTTGATCATAAAAGTATCTCGTTGTATTTAAAGTTATGAAAATTTAAATTTTTTGGATTGTTAAAATTAATATTTACATGAAAATAATAAGAATTCTTTTTCAAACTTATTATTCAATTAATAAGAGATTTGAAGAGATTTAATATATTCATAAAATTATAATTTAGCAGTTTCATAATAAAATTATTATACAATGATATAGCATATTTTACTATATCATATTTAGTAATTTAATAAAAAATACATTTAATAGTATTGTTTGTAATATATATATTTATATATTATTTTGGGAGTTTTGTTTAAATAATAACATGTCTGTTATCTATAATAATCTTTATTATACAATGATATATATAAGTAAGAAAAATTAAACATTTTAGAAGAGTTTAAATAATAATTTATAAATACAAGAAAACAATTAATTTGAGAAAGATTAATATTTTTTTTGTCAAATTATTACATATATTTTGAATAGTATAAATTTTTAAATTAGAATAGAACTTTAGAAATAGTTTCATAATGAAATATTTTTGATTATTATATTATTTTAATTTAAAAAAATTATTTTATCCAAACATATTCTCAACTTTCAATAAAAAAAAAAGAATTCATATGAACCATAACTTATACATAAGTGCTTTTAAATGAATTTTTTAAGAATTATATAAGCTTAGCCAAACAGAGACTGAGACACAGCTCCTACTGTTCGAAACCCAGCCCTAAAACGCTAACATCCCTTCGTAACAGGATCCCCAAATCCACGAGGTCCAACAAAGCCCTCCTCACCGGCGTCGATCGCCGGATTGTCCTCTCCGCCAATCCTCGCCCGTCTGCTCCATCCGACCCCATAGCTTCCTCTATTCTCTCCCTTCTTTCGGAACCCTCCGATCTTCCTTTCGACCTCGATTTCCTGCTGCAGAACTTCAAGAACAAGCTCACATCCGATCTCGTGCTTCGAATTCTCAGGAACTACAAGCAATTAGGGAGATCCCGGAGAGAGTTTTCTCGTGGGCCGGGTTTCAGCTGGAGTTTCGTTTCGACGATGCGGTGGTGGAGTATATGGCCGACTTCCTCGGCCGCAGGAAACTCTTCGACGACCTCAAGTGCCTTCTGAAGACGGCGGCGTCACGGAAAGGACGGGTTTCGGCACGATCGGTCGCAATCAGTATAAGATTCCTCGGCAGGAACGGGAGGATTATGGAGGCGCTGGCTCTGTTTGAAAGCATGGAATCTGAGCTCTTCTGCAGCCCGGATAATCTTGTATTCAACAACATGCTCTATGTTCTCTGCAGGAAAGATCCCCATGGAAACTCCATTAATGCCGCACTCCTAATCTTTCGAAGAATCGGTAAGCCTGATGAATTCACATACAGTAACATCCTCATCGGCCTGTCGAGGTTTGGCAGATTTGAGAATGCTATACAGCTTTTCCATGAAATGAGTAGAGCTCGCTTGATTCCTACTAGAACTGCAGCTAACATTCTTATCAGGCAACTGTGTGAATCTGGCGGGCAAAAGAAATTCATTGATAAGGTTAAAGTTACGAGTTTTCACAAACCATTCGAAATATTGGTTCCCTGTGTTAGAGCCAAGAGTTGCATAGAGACATCAGTAGAAATCTTCTGGGCGATTTTGAACATGGACTTGGTTCCTAGTGGGCATGTGATAAAAGCTCTGATCACAGAGTTATGCCAGTTGCAGAAGCTTGAAGAAGCTATTGAAATTTGAAAATGGTTGGCAACAGGAAGCTGAACTGTGGCGATGAGAATTACGCTATAGTCATACAAGAACTTTGCAAGGTTTACAGATCAAACGAAGCTTGTAATTTGTTAGAGAAGATGCTGTCTGAAGGGTTTAATCCAAAAGTTGCTGGCTACAACTCAGTAATTCAAATGCTCTGCAAGCAGAGAAATGTGGAGGAAGCAAAGAAATACTTCGATAACATGAAGAAGAAGAAGAAGATGAAGTGTGAACCAGATTGTGCAACATACACTCTGCTAATTCATGCGTACAGCGAAGTTCAGAACTGGGAGGCTGCTTACGAATTACTGATGGAAATGATGGATATGGGATGGAATCCTCATTTTGATTCGTATAGGTTGGTGGATGGTTTTAAGGGAGAATGGAAGGCATGATATGTTGCTGGAGATGGAGAGGAAGAAGGAGGTTCAGGTCTTATATTCCCATTGTAAGGCTGGGAGAGTTGATGCTGCTTGAAGAAGAATTGAAGGGGATGATTGTTAAAGGGTTCTATCCGCCAATTTTGTGAAAGATGGAGCTAGCGTTCAGGAAGGCTGGGAGGTGGAGGATGGCTTCTCAAATCCTCAATGAAATCGATCGAATTTCAATTCAAAAAAATGGATAGTCTTGATGAGGAGGAAGACATGAGCCCATTCACTTCGAATAATGCGGAGATCAAATTCAAGATTTTGACAATAATTTTTTAAGATCCTACCTAATGAATTCTGGATCTCCTATGTGCCAAGAAGTGTCAATCAAGTTGGAAGCAATGGCGAACAAGTAGATCTACTTATATTTGAAGTGGGAGGAGGACAATTTAGCCTCTTGAATTTTATAATTTTTCTTATAAGAAATGAGCAAATTAATCATTTGTGCACTTAAAACTTTTTTTGTCATCCGCTTTTCTCATAAGAAGAGAAGTTAGTTCCACCCTGGTTGATCAACATCATGATTGACTTCACACTTTGCAATTGAAGAGGAGATCAAAGCTCATAAAGATTTACTTTGGATTATTTATAAAGCCTTTTCAATGTTCAAAGAGTTGCCAATAATAAGTGAGAGTATGAAGCTACTTGTTGATTTTTTATTTGCACTTGGAACTTAACACTAAGCATTTTACTTTCTTTTTAGTCTCCCAACTAATGCCCAGCCAAATCAATAGATGATACCAAGTTTGAGATTCAACTATATTGAAATATCTTTTCAAAGTCAAAATGAATTTACGTCAAGACTTATATACATACATACATACATACATATACATATACATATATATACATATATACATATATATATATATATATATATATATAACACATTTTCTATATATAAAAATGTGTATTTTACTTTAAAAAAAGTTAATGATAGTAATATTTTTATGTGATATTAAAAATTTAGGTGTTATTTATATAAATATTAAAGCTTGAGTGTTAAATATATAAGTATATAATAATTATGTGGTTTGCATGTAAAGTCCCTATAACAATATTCTTAAGATGGTAAGAGCAAAACCTCAATTTTCATGGGAGATGTGGTTGGTGCATATCGCTGAACAACATTGCCTTGCCTATCAATAAGAAACTTGGTGAAGTTCCACTTGATGCTATCTCCAAAGAACCCACCTTTCTTGGACTTCAAAAACTTGTACAATGCAACATTCTTTCCATTGACTTCAACCTAGTAATACAATGTAGGTGTAGAGACTTGTTAATTCATGCGAAAGTAGAAAAATTAGATCGATGAGAATAAAAATATTGCTCAGAGGCATTCAACCTATTCTCCACAAAACATTTTGAATAATTTTTATTCATGTTATATATTTTTCATCTTAATCCTACGACATTAATGCTATATACCAATATGATAGGTGCATCTCGACTCATAATCATACATGTCGAAACCATCTAAATTTATTTTCATTTATCTTATCTTCAATAGATGTCGCCCCATCAATTTATCTAATTTACTTATTCCTTAATTTATCATTCATACTTTTGCCATATATTTTTCTTAATAGTTTCATTTTTTTGCATGCTCAACTTAGTTGTCAATAGCTTTTTTAATTCCCAACACTTAGATCATGTTGACCTCTTCATATGTATCATAAATCAAAACAAACCCACAAGTTTAATTTGACGAACTTGAGGTGCACATAAATTAAGGCTCAAAATGCACTCGATGTCACCAAATGATAAGAACGACATCCGATCGAACAATTTTGTCATCGCATTCGAACGCCAAATTGGTCAAGATATAAATATTGTATAATCTAATCAACCTATTGCATCGTTATTAATGTGTCGACGCCATATCGACGAACCGGAACGACCTTCATCCATAAAATTGATCGCCGTTAGCTTCAAACATCAAATCTATAAAAAGACTGCTTGTACTCAATCGGACGAAGTCTGTGATGTCGAATAATCGAAAATGGTAAATCGAGCAAGTACGCCGACGCCGCCAAAATCAACCCAAATGACTTCGACGAACGGACTTCACCATTGCATTCGAACATCGAAACCAGTCATGATAAATATTGCACAACTTGATGATCAAGCGATCAAGTGTTAAAATCGTCAACGTGCTTGCACGCATATCGAGGTCAGGAGACGCCGACACAAACCAAACGACCTCCGTTCGCGAAATTGATCACGCCAAACGAGAAATATATCAAAACTGTCGCACTCACCGGACGAGTCACCGCGCGAATGCCACGCATGAGCCGAATTGACCAATTTGACGCCGACTTGAACCAAACCTCCAATTGAAAAGGATCAATTGCATTCGAATATCGAATAACCTTATATTGATATATATATATATATATATATATATATATATATATATATATATATATATTCATCTAATGTCGGCATAAAATTAAATTTAAAGTCGATTAATCAATTTAAAACCTTAACCTAAATCCCTAAAATCCACTCTAATAAACCCGCTTGGCAATTCCACGACAGTGGCTGACTCTCCTGCGACCCTCTACTCTTTAGGCTCAGGTCACACCAAGGAAGTCCTCTCCGCTGAGAATGGCGTCCCTCCCCTTCCGCGCCTCGTCTTCTCCATCCACAGTTCAAACGACAACTACTCACAGGTAGAAGCTAAAAGAAGTTGTGATAAAATTCTCAAATATATTCGATTCAATCAATTAACTACCTTGATTTGTGTTGAATGGTGATTTCAACCGAGGATACTTTCCAAAATATAATTCTATTTTCAAATCAAATTAACTCAAATTAAATATTAATCTAAAAATATTTAAATGAAACTCAATCATTTCTTAAAGCAAAACTCAATATATCCACCTCCGTAATTGTTTATGGATGTGACAAATTAAGAAAACTCTACCTCACAAAAGAACCAATGTCAAATTAAGGCTATGTTCATTCTCAATCAATCTCTCTAGAAAAGACGTGACTCCTTCCGGCCGCGAGGAGGCTTCAGAGATGAAGCGACGACCGAGTCCTCGACGGTGGTTTGGCCAAATTATATTATATCACATCGTAGTATGCTCCCCAATGACTCGCTCTTTGAGTTGTGAATCATAAGTATCCATGATAGGCAAACAACCGCCGCTATAGACTTGTCTGTCTCCTTAGACAAACACCACCCCAAGTCTACAATGATTTCTTGGACGACGTAACTCATGTGTTGTTGATAAGGATCCTTCGGTCAAGTTGGGTCGACTATCTCCTCTGACTAAGTAGACTAGGGACCACGACCGGGATGACGGAACCATGGGATCTAGATCGAGCATGTCATCATTCCCCCAACCATCTGGTTTAAGCTGAAATGATGAATTTCATAATCTTAAATTCTAAAACTCACATGCTGCTACTATACGCTATGCATTTAACGATTTAACGACTAGCTTTAATCAAAAGTTCTCTCTCATGCATTAAGAGGGTAATTAACTATGGGGCATGCTTTATAGAAACCCAAACTAGATATAAAGTCCTCACCAAATGAGGACAAAATCTCTTCCATCATCTTCGAAAATTACACCAACACTTCAAATCACTCTCTTCAATTCAAAATATTTGTCGAGAGGTGGTTAAAATTTTGAACTACAGATTGCACTCCGGGGACTGTTTCTCTTTCCATCTTTGCTACCGAATTTAAGTTCTGATAGTGGAGTATGATAAAATTAAAATGTAAAATCAATTATCAATGAAACTAAATCTAATAATTTGTCATTATGACTAATCCTTGTCGTATCGATGGATCTTCGTAACACTGCTTATCATGCAAGTCGCAGCCAATATCGCTCGCTATGTAATCAATACCGGGATGTTGGAGCTACTATTCAATTTGATAGACTTCCCATCACCAGCCGCAAATAATCCTCCACCTAAAGCATCTATATATTGTATACACAAACCTGTACATGGGAGGAGAACGATTGGAATGACCACTACATCGAGATTCCTCGAAGAGAGCCTTTCATTCAAGGGTTTGTATCATTCTGTCGGTCATGAAAAGAACCGCATCATTGGAAAGTTTCAATCATACTTGTGAATGCGACAACTCTGCGAACCTTCGCACTCATGATTGAAGCCTCCTCTTATGGAGGAAAACTAACCCATAAGCAGCAGAGAAAGAACAAATGCTGAGTTGGAGTTCATCAGCTCTTACTTGGGTCATCTATTACACAACCAGAAGCGAGTATTCCTACCCGCAATAAATTTGAAAATTTAAAATTGGTTGAAAGAGGTAGCTCTACTGATGTTAAGCTTTTTTTTTTTTGGCTTAATAGTAATCAACTCCAACCCTTCAGAAGAAACAACCTGAAACTCTATCTATTCAAGTTCATAAAGCCCTAAAGGTTGTAAACGAAAAATTCTTATGAATAAAATATATCAAAAGCCAATTACCAGAGAAGTCGAGAATGCTCAACAACAGAAGTTACCATCAGTGGTAGTAAGAGCTCAAGACTGTACTAAACAATTCCTGCACGGTGAGCATTGTGCTGTGACACCTGGACCGCATGTCCAGGAATCCAGCGCCGAAAGGTCCCAACAAAAAGGAAAAATAAATATGGATGTTGAAGCCTCGAGAAGAAATAGGAACACAAAATTCATTTAGAAGCAAGCTAACCCAGAGACAACGAAGAAAGAGAAATGCTGAACTGCGTGCTCAACGACTATTATTCAAGCAAAAAATTGTACAAATAGCTATGAAATCAGAAGCGAGTGTTTCAACACATAACAGGTTTGATAGCCTAAGATGGGTAAAGTGAAACAGCTCTACTGGTCAAATCAAATAATCCTTTTATACTCAACAACGTCAGGTTCCAACTTCTCTAGTGAGGAAACTCAAACCTGTATATGTAAGAGTGCATCGGGTTCTCAAAGTTGCTAAGGAGGAAGGACTGATGAAAAGAAAATATTAAAGTCCTATCATCGAGGAAGCTAGAGTTACTCCTCCAAGGAGACCTCCTCTTACAATCACGGTAAGATGTCGTCAATCAATTCAAATCCCGCACGGTGAGCATCGAGGCGTGACACTTGGATCACAGGTCTAAGAATCTATCATCGAAAGGTCCCTACAAAAAGGAAAGCAAATTTGGAGGCCAAAACCTCGACGTGAAACTGCCTTAAAGAAAGACAATGACGTGACATCTAGACTATACCCCCACAAAAATCCACTCCTTATGCGCTAGTATTAAGGGCTGAAACAATTCTATCACTTGAAGTTGAACTACCTTCACTCTGAATAGCCATTCAACACAATCTCACTCAAGATGAGAATGTCTATCTACAGATGGAAGAGCTTGAAGTGCTTGACGAGATCAGGCTCCAAGCTCAACAAAATTTGGAAGTTTATCGAGCAAAGATGTCAAAAACATTCAATCATATGGTGCGTCCTCGAGCTTTTCAAGAAGGAGAATTGGTCTTAGTATTGAGAAGACTAATTATTTCTAATCGAAAATTCGGTGGCAAATTTGAGCCTAATTGGGAGGGCATTTTTATGATTTAAAAAGTGTATCAAAGAGGAGCATACCAATTCATTGACCTAAAGGGTGAAAGACCAATGCCGCCAAATAATGGTCGATACTTGAAAAAGTATTATACATGATGACCACATTCTCGAGGTACAATAGAAATTTCATTGCAAGACATGAAACATTTTTTTAGTATATATATTTAGGTCGATATCATGCTTCATGCCAGGATCCCTAAATAAATATACTCACTCTAGATAAAAAAATATTTTCCGTAAAAATTCCCTGTTACACAGGGCATTTTTTAGTTTATGTTAAGTTTATTTGAGTTGACGTCATGTTATAAAACGAGATCCTCGAATATATTTTGATTCAGGTTGACATTAAGCTCTACGCCGAAATCCCTGAATATACCCATAATTGTTACCGTGGCATGTTCTACAGAACAAAAGAATCTATTTTTCTGCATGAAAGACAACCCTAAATGTCAAAACATTATCCCCCAGATTTGCCAAATTCTAGAGATCAAGTCAGAAGAACTCCCGATTTCGGAAGCTTCAATCAATTAAATTGAGAAACATCAACCTCTACATTACGGTATAGGACGGATGGGTTCTAAAGGTCTCAACAAGCCCACAAATGGTGAGTTCTTTGATGCTCTCCTCTCAACAATGCAAGAAAAGGCGTAGTGAAAGAGCCCCGTTGTGGTCGATGAAAAATCACCAACCCTCACGGCTTAAATTCGAGACTCGAGTAGGTTCTAAAGTCGAACTCAACAAGCTTTAAATGTGGTCGAGTTCGCTCTCCTCACTCAACAAGCCATAAGAAAAGGCCGTAGTGAAAGAGTCATTGCTCGTTAGTCTAATGATAATAGTTTTTTAATCTTAAACCAAATCCAACTTAGTGATTATAAGCAACCAAGATCTAAGAGATCTTTCTACTTGATCGATAGGTCAAGATAATCTGAGGAAACTCTCAATTCAGAGCTTTTCAAGTCAATCTTTATATTGCCCGCAGGGTGATATCTCAACTTATTCTCAAATGATCTGATCAAACTCAAAACACAGATCAAAGTCAATCTCCTCATCAAGTCCATCAAAGAAGCGGGGCCAGAAAGTAATTCTATAGTTCATACAAAACCGATGACTAAACTAAAGAAATTCCGTGATTATTCAGTCTATTAAAGCATGTCTTGCTAGACTGATAACTCAACATTGACCCTATATAAGCGGAAGGGGTCATCTATGCACCCTTCAATAAATCCAGCGGCAGACAGATTCATGACATACATATACTTTCTAACAAGTCAATATGGACAGATCGGATCAGTCATTCATCAAGTCCGTCAAGTTTAAAGCTAGGACAGAAGGAATTTCATATCCGATCAAGCACGGATAAACCAATTCCCCAGCGAAACCTTTCATCAAAACAAATAAATCAATTCCTTTATCAAACTCAACCAAGCATGAAGCTAGGGTTGGAAGAGGCTCAAATCTATAAGAACATAAAAGAAAGAGATCTTCAGCAAAGCTATTGAAATAGAGAATAGATGGTGTAAGAACTCTTACCTATTTGACAAGTCGATTCTAACAAATCGGTGAATCCAGTCATTTAACATGTCCTAAATAAGACATCGTACTAATGACAAATCCTATCAAAAGCTTCATAAGATAGTGCAATCGAAGCTGGAATGATCTAAGTTTTATTGTCAGCCCAAAAGGTCAACCAATTTTCAACAAATGTGACTCGCTCCATGCACGAATCACATTTGTTGGGAGGCATTTGTTGACCTCCTCATATGTGTCATAAATCAAGACAAGCCCACAAATTTAATTTGATGGACTTCGGAGGTGACAGTACGCAAATCGGGGCTCAAAATATACTGAACGTCATCAAAAATAGTCGAAACGACTTCCGTTCGACGAACGGACTTCGCCATCGCGTTTAAAACGTCAAAATTAGTCAAGATATAAATATTGTATAATCTAATGATCAACCTATCAAGCGATCGAGCTATTAATGTGTCGATGCGCATATCAAAGTCGGGAAGCTACGATGATGTCCGAACGACCTCCATTCATAAAATTAATCGCGACGTTAACTTCGAAACATTGAAATTTATCAAATGAGATTATCCGCGCTCAATTCGGACGAGTCTGTATAGATGTCAAATAATCGGAAATGACAGCGCCATCGAGGCGAAATCAAAATCAATCAAATGACCTCCCGTCGATGAGCTTCGTCATCGCGTTGAGCGTCAGCTGTTGATATAAATATTACACAACCGATGATCAAGCGATCAACGCTCAAGTCATCAGCGTGTTTCACATGTCAGTCGGGGCCCTGCCAAAGACCTGTTGGCGAAATTGATCACGTCGTTAGCCTCAAACATCCATCAAAAAAAACTATTACACTCTCGGACTTTTGCGAATGTCGAGCAATCAAGCGGCGTCATTTGGTGAAATTCATTTGGCCGACTCTCTCCGTTACGGTTCACGTTCGTTTCTAATAACCTACATTGATATAAATATTGATTATCTAATGTCGGCGTAAAATTCTTGTCTTAATCAAATTTAAAAACCTTAACCCTAACCTAAATCCCTAAAATCCACTCCAATAAACCCCGTTTGGCCCGACTTAATTCACGCACGAGCGGCCCGACTCCTCCCTTGCACGGCCCCTCTTCTCTTCAGGGCCTCAGGCTCGCTCGATCATGGTCGAAGGAAGTCCTCTCCGCTCGTCCTATCTGAACAGCGTCTCTCCCCTTCCGCATGCGCCGTCTTCTCCCTCCACACGCGGTTCAAACAGCAACTACTCCCGCTCTCGGCTCGGCCAACCGTTCCCTCCTCCTCAAGCAAACAGGTACTCCCTCTCATCCCAACCGAGCAATTTTTTTTTCTGCTTCTTCCTAATCCGAAAAAACCTAAGGCACTCTCTCTTCTCTCTGATTCCCTCTCCTCCTGTCGAAAAAATAGGAAAAACTCCTTCCTCTTCCCTTTCTTCTTCTTTCTTTCTTCCCTTTCTTCTTCTCCTCCTCTATTTCATTTCTTCCCTCATTTACACAAAATCAAAATTTCATCTTCTATTTCCTCTCTTTTCCACCAATCCGAAAATCCCTCACTTTCCCTTAGCCGCATTCCTTCTTCTTCTTCTACTTTTCCTTTTCTTTCTTTTTCTTTCTTCCCTGCCTTTCCTTCTTCCTCTCTTTTCTTCCCTCGCCTAAATCTGAAGTTCTACCTTGTTGAAATTTTCGGTATCTCCAAATCCGAATTTCCTACTTAGTTTTGTCGCAACCGGAGAAGAACACCATCATGAGGAGGGTTCTTCTTTCGGTTTTCAGTATCGCCCTTCTTGCATAACCCTTCCTATTTCATTTCGCCGCAACCGGAGAAGAACACTGTTTGTGGCGTCTCCCATTTTTGTCCCCTTTCCGACCCTTCTCTTGTAGGAAGAACATCAATGTAGTTCTTCTCTTGATTTTCGGCATTCCTCGTTTCTGCGATCATTCTTCTGCTGAAAAAACGAGTACGGATCAATGTGAATGTGAATATATACGTGTTTGTGTTCTTCAGGTTTGAACGTGCTCATGAGGCGATGAGATGAAATATATCTGATAGAGAGCAGCATTGTATTTCATTGAGGGTGTAAAGTGTGAAATCCATTAGATGGCTCCCAATTAAATGTTGTCAAAATTTTAAAAAAATTCTAAATTTAGAAAAAAAAAAAAACGAATGCACATGCATTGTATTTCTTTCTACAAGTTTATCCCATTGCCCATTTAGAGCGTGGTGGGTGTGAAGGCGGTTGTGGTGTCGCACAGCTCATTTTCGTTAGAGCGTCTTGAGAAAATACTCCCAATGTAGCCCCCTACACGAGGATGACGCTGACAGGCTGCCAAAATTATGTCTGGTTTTGAATTAAATTTAAGACTTAAGCAAATTTAAATGAAAATCATTTAAACTTAAATCAAATAAAAAAATACACGATAAACATTAAAATAAACATTAAAATAAAGTGGAGAATACTTAAAGGAAACAAAACAAAACAAAGAGAAAATATAATACTAAAGTAAACTACTTACATTAAACGGAAGCAAATTCCCTTCCTTTCTTCAAAATCCTTGAAGGTTATGAAGTTTTTTCTTCAAGCAAATAATGTGAAAAGTAAAACTCCCCCTCTTAGCCTTATTTATAGGAAAGAAAAGCAATCTTTGTACTAACAATATATGTGAAATATATCACAACTTTATTCCATGTTTGTTATCAAAATAAATATAAATGAAACTTAAGAAAGTTAATACTAAACTTATAACAAACTTGCAATAAATTTGAAATCTAATTTTCAAATAAATAAAGAATTTGATATTAAGTTTAGGATAAATCTAAATTGGGTATAACAATTCTTATTATAGAAAGCGTGAAGAGCCCTTAAATGACAAAATTAGAAAGGCTTGAAGCTTTCTTTTGGAACTTAGATGCATATAAACTGTATCTGATTAATGAGAAGCATACTATCTTATATAGCGGTCCTTCGGGTCAAATATTTCAAAATACATCAATCTTGAATGAAAATAAATTCATTTACATTTAAAATGAATATTTTCTTATTCAAAGCTTGTACAAACTTTCAAATGATGTTCGATTTGCAATTGTTTTGTGCAGATAGAAGGCATTAAACTAAATGTTTCGAATGAAGGAGTTTTTTCCAATATAAAATTTAAGAAACTTCATTCTAAATTATGACTTTCAACCAACAAATCACAAATTGAAATTAACTAAAATTTATAAACACTACATGTTCCCGCATAAAGATTTAAAGTGTAAATTTTAATGCGGAAAGGAAACGCAGTAAATTGAATCAATTAAATATTAATCGAAAAATCAATAAGATCTTGATTAATTTACAACTAAATCAATTTACAATGCCTTTGGCCTTGGGATGCAACACTTTGCTGGCGAATAAAATGTGTTAATTAAGGCATTCTCAAATACACTGCGTGGACCGACTATCTTGAATGTTTAAATTGAGTGTGAGGATGTGCATATGTTCTTCGATTTAGTCTTGCTGGATCAGAAGTTAACAAAATCTAAAATCTATTATAATAATTTCAAAACTTATTGAAATATCACTAATTATCGGTGATAGTAGATCTAATCTCATTGGGACGAGTTGACAAGATCTAAAGCTCGTAAATACATTCCAAACAATTAACTACCTCGATGATGGCTGTGTTGAATGGTGATTTCAACCTAGAGAGGATCTTCCATCAAAATATGATTAGTTTCAAATCAAATTAACTCAAATTGAGTGTCTAAAATTATTTAAATGAAACTTAATCATTAAAAGCATTCACCAATGTGTGCGCAACCAATGTCTAATTACTTTAGGCATTATTTGTCCACTACCGCTTAGAGAGAATTTAATTGCATTAAGGCCCTATTTAGTAATGTTGTCATATGTTATGATGTATTGTATTATTTTATATATAATTGTGTTGTGTTGTTAAGTAAATAAGATGATAATTTCAAAAAAAAAAAAACTTATATAAAGAATGTTGCTTAAAATGCCTAAATAAATTATTATTAAATTTTATAATAACCTAATACAAGAAAAATTGAATACATTACGACAATTCATTAATAAATGATTAATTAGTATAATTAATTGACAATCAGCCTAATTAATATTTAGTGAATCTAATTATGAGTACTCCAAACTTATTAACCTAATTATAAGCTAACTCATAATTATCATAATTTATTCCATTTATCCTAAATAACCACATTGATTAATATTCCAGCTATTACTTAATACTACATTATTTAATCTAATTAATATTTAACAATCATCTAATTAGTTCAATATAACAACCAATTTTGAGCTATTATTGAGATTGGATTATTTTGGTCATAAAAGTAGCAAAGCTAAATTCTAAAAAAATACTTTTTTAAGAATGTCAAAAAATATAGTTTTTTTTTTTTAACTTTCTATAAACTTAGAGGATGCTTGGGATCACTTTTATTTTTTAAAATTTTAAATTTTAATTTTTTTTTTTGTATTTTGGCATTAAATAAAGCATGCTTGGTATCTTAATAACATATGTATTTTTTTTATGTGATGGTGAAACATTGTTCATTGCAGACAACATTCGATGAGGGAATGAATGAACAATGTAGCCAACTATGGAGTAATTGGTACAATGATGACAAAGAATGATTGAGAACACGGGCGATTCGAAGGCATTCATAAGGTGGCCGAAAGTCCATTGCGATGGTTGCTAGAAGTGGATGACATGGAGATGGTAGGTGATAATGACTATTTTAAAAACACAAAAATAATTTCAAATGTTTATAAAATTTACTTTAAAATGATTTTAAAATATACTAAATAACACACACACACACAAATATATATATATATATATATATATATATATGCTCACAAAAAGGAAATCCAAATGAGAAACTGATAGAAGTTATGGACAAATATTTGTGTGCATATGCTAAGAAGTGAATAATTGAAGAGTGAGGATATATAAATGAATCCAAATAGCTAAGATAATACTAGAAATGATAATACCGACAACAAACCATAGAAATTAAGTATAAATAACTTAGTAATTAAAAGTAACAAATCTTTAAAATGTGCTAAACTAAATACCATTTGGAAGCAACATTTACAATAAGAAGAACCTTTCCACTGTAGGTACTCAGGCTCACATTAGAACCACTTATATCCTGTCATTTGAACACACTTTAGACAAGCGAATTAGATTAAAGATCAACTATAGTCAAAACTAGCTAGACATGATAAGGAAATGAAGTAGAAAAAGTGAAAATTAAACCCCAAAAAAAAAAAATGAAGTGCAAAAAGGCCTGAAATATACTGAAAGAATAAAAAATGAAGTGCACAAATAACTCCTTATTCTCAAAAATCAAAACATCAAACCGATATATATATATATATATAATAAAAGGATGGAATACAAGAGCAGAAGAAAGGACACTGGAGTCCAGAAGAACATATGCATATAATCGAACACTATAACTTCAAAACAAACAGATCAGGATGAACTCCTTTAAAAAAAAAAACTTAAGCTAAAATACTGAGTGAAAAGAGGAAATATACACGATCGAAAGACCTTTTTTAAGATATACCTTGACAGTAATGTCATAGAGATTCAGGCGTCTGCTGCAATATCTTGGAGAAATGAAGGCGGATTTTTTTGATGAAGAAGAACAGCAGAGCTAAACCTAGAAGAAGACTAGACCTGTTACGGCAGGCCATCAGCCTTTTATAAATTGAAGGCGACGGAGGATTCAATGGAGAAATGGTGCAATATGAGAATATTATTCGGTGGGAAATTTGATTTTTTTTTTACATTCCCTAAAATTAGAAAATATGCTTCTTCTGTTGAGAAATTATATTTGAAAATTTCCTTCAAACTAAAGGGATTTTTTCAAATTAAAACATAATTTTAAATAAATAGAGTTAAACTTTTTGAATGTTTTGATTATAGCATCTCCTCAACCTTTTCTAGCATCTTCTCTATTTAAAGTATACTAAGTATATATTAAAGTTGCGATAAAATTTCACTTTTAAGATCAATGATGTTATTCATTAATTATTTATGAATGAATAATCTTTAAATAATTTTCTTATAATAATCATATCACAATCTTCTAATCATCTTTCATCATGAATTTCTTTGAACTGTGAATAAACTACGATTAAATAATTTTGAATAATGATATGAACCATCTTTTTTCATGATTCAAATGATGTTACGTCAAAATTATCTAGGATGAATCATTTGATTAATATTATATACTAACAGTCTCCACATTTCATTAACTCAAGAAAAATGGCCTAATTCTAAACACGACCATGAAAACAGGCTTACTCTTCCCAAAATAAATATTCACATCTTATTCAAATATTCATCAATTCACCATCTCTTTACAGATTACACCACTGGTTTCCTTCACCTCTTGAGATGCTTGCTTCAAGCTCTGCAACCCGCGACCTAAAGAAGCAATCATGGAAACGGAAGGAACAGATTCGGCCGCGCATTCGATCCCATCTCCGTAAGTCAGGAACAGCATGCTACAGGCAAAGCTCACCCATGGAGTATATCCAACTGGCCTCACATTTCTCTTCCTCATTATTTCATAAAATGAAGTCCTAATGGCAGATAAACTGGTCCTTTCTGCAGCAATCATGGTGTGTGTCACA
This sequence comes from Cymbidium sinense, assembly GCA_021442155.1. Lineage (NCBI taxonomy): Eukaryota > Viridiplantae > Streptophyta > Magnoliopsida > Asparagales > Orchidaceae > Cymbidium > Cymbidium sinense. The sequence goes on along the minus strand of CM038230.1, from coordinate 100,791,938 downwards.
GCTCTGATCTTCTCAGCTGAAGCAGTAAGCTTGGTTCCTGTAGTAAGCCCAGGAGCTACTAGTTTTGATGGGAAAAGTAGTTTACTGAGTCCAAAAGCAACTTTTCTTTGGAGTTGTAGTAATCCTATTTTGAAGGAAGAAGAAGCATGGAGTGAAGCTGCTTTGATCAGTGAGGAAGCAGGCATTGCTTTTGAGAAAGAAGATACTCCGACAAGAGCAGTAGCTCCGGCGCCAAACACGACAACAGGCTTATCGGTCAATGTCTTCTTTTCTCATGGTTATCGTTCATAATTTCTTCGCCGCTATCGTGATCATTACAGTGATGAATTACACAATGATTAGCCAAGTCAGTAACCTCCGGTACCGATGTGTTCCAATGCTTCCTAAGACCTGCGACACTGGCTGCATCGACTATAGCTACCACTGCTCCAAAATTCCGGACTTGTTTCTTTAGTGCTTGGGCAAAGAGAACATGGCATTTCTCTTCGGTGGGAAGATTATTGAACTCCAGAAGATTGGAATTTGTAGCATCCAGTTCAGTAATTGGTCTTCGGGCAGTCTTGTTTAATGCTATTCTCAGCCCTTCAATGGCGATTCTGAAGTTTTGGACAGTTGATAAGGTTTTGGTATCAACTGGTTCTCCTTCGTTTACATCAAGAAGCATTTTCTGTGCAGAAGACAGTGCTTTTCCAATGGCTGGAAGGTCTTTGAATATGTGATGCAGATCAACCAGTAAAACTGATTGAGCAAAGGGGAATCTGGTAGGTAGAACTCGGAATGCCTTCTTCAACTTGTTCAGCGATTGGGTCGACAATTAAAGCAGAAACTAGCAAATCAAGAGAAGGGATTAATGATTTCACCATGTCTGACTGAAGAGCACCAGAAACAAAAAGACTCTTAGAACTCGAGCTCATAGATGGAGTTACCTTCCCAGGAAGTAAACTATTTGTTTGTAGATGTAATCTAGAGCTCTCATTGACAGAATCAGAACAATTGAGGTATCAGAGGATGAGTTCTCATATGGAGATTCAAGCAAGAGGAAATGAGAATCAACACTCTCTGCAGCTCTCTTGGCAGACAAGAAATGGCCATAGAAGCCAATTCCAAAAATTGCCTGCAAGACCTGGCACCCAGCAAAGCTATCATACTGCTCCTTTTTTATCTTTTCAAATAGACATTTGCTTAGAACGCCAAAAGAAGAAGTAGGAATATGATTGACTTGGTTCTCACACGAGCATTTCTCCTCAACCTGGATTTCAGGCAGAGCTGATGGAGCAACTGAAACCACGACAGCATTAGGCCGAACTTCCTTGATTAGATGATCAGCATCAATGGCGGACTGTTCAGATAAATTTTGAGCAGCCAAAATGTATACCACTGCACGAGAATCAGAATCAGGGATAGCAAAGACAAACTGCTTTGTTTGCTCTGGAATTGCGAGTCTTTTGACCAATCTATTTGAAGCTTTCAGGTCATCATCTCTCAACAGATAAAATGGCCACGCATTTTTCAGGTAGGAGAAAATAGCAGATGCCATGACTGATACATTAGTAACGTAAGACTTTAGAGCCGAAGACAGAATCTATATTCCTCCTTTAAAAAGTCTGCAAAGAAATTTGAAACATATTGACTGAATCAGTAGGAGTATCTTGAAGAATCAGTGATTGTTGCAAGTTTGGAAATACTTGATTAACAGAAAAATTAGTAATATGACTATAAAACATAGGCCGTTTGGGACATGCCTTTTTTGAAAACTGCAAAGGCGGTGGCAGGAAGTCATTCTTAAAATTATGATTCTATTTAAAACTGATTCAGAATTGTCATTTGTTTGTCTAGAAAAATTAAAATATTCTTATATATTGAATGTTATGAAAAACGTAATGAGAAAAATAAAATAACTAATTTTCATATATTAATATAAGTCCACTAAATTATAATAAGAGATTATATATCATATAATAAATAATACTTAAATATTAAATTAATTAATTATAAATATATAGTTTAATATTAATTAGTAAATCTCTAAGTATTTATTCATTACAATAATTGATCAATAATCAATTTTTTTATTAAATAAATTAAACATTAATCAATACTTTTAATTTTTATTTATTTATTATAAACCACTTCATTATCAAAATACAATTTATAATTAAATTTATTAAATTATATATCATAATCTAAAATTTTTAATTAATCATTAATAATAAATTAAATGTAAAACTCATTTAAATTAAATTTAAGTAAAGATTAATTCAAATATATTATATTAATTAATATTATATTTTAGATTCAATTATAATTAATTATATAATAAATTAACAATAATACCCTTTTTTAAATACTAATAATTTAAGAAAAAAACATCCAAATACCAGCAACTTCCCAGTCCCAATACTCATTTTGAAATTTTGGCAAACATACAAGAGATCAACTACCAGCAGTTTGCATTTATACAGCATCTAACGCCCATGTTTCAAGATTATAATATTTGAGGAATGAAATAATTGTAATAATAGTTAGTACCAACAGCACATTCAGCAAATCTATTCAGTGTAGTTCTATTGAAAAGATTAGCATAAAGACTTGTATCAGTTTTCCAATAAAATAAAAAACAATAAAATTTTATTTATGTAACCTATTACAATTACAGTTATAAATCTTTGAAGGGAATTATCCTTTTCATGATTACAGATAATTAACATTTTCTACATAAAAAGAATAAAAAAATGTCCCCTGATTATTTGTGAGATCATTTTAGTCTGAGCTATTTGACTCAATTTTATAATATTTGAATGGAAGAAATAATTTTGCCATTCAAATAGACAGTAAATTGAACAAAGTTATGGGATCTGTGGAAAATCATTAAGGAAGCATAGAGTTTAGGTATTTAGAATTTCATTTATTTTTATTTTTTTTTTTTTGGCTATCAACTTAAGAAGGTGAGTGCAAATAGATATGACATAAGAGGATGATAAACCTACAAAATTTTAGAAAACTCTTGAAAAAACACAAGTTCTTTTAATTCGATAGAGAGAAGTTAACCTCTCTCCTTAAGGAACGATAATTAGGTTTTTTGCTTTTTTTTTTTTTTTTTTTTATTTGAGCTACAATAGTTTGATAAGATTGTCATAGGAGCAAATCGGGACAATGTGGAAGAGGATTGGGAAAATTTACCATCCACCGAGGGTAAATTTTCCAATAAATGACTTCTTTCAAAGTTTAGGATATTTTGTAGAAAATTTATTCTTAATAATTACTAAAATTTAGAAGATTTATGAATTAAATTCATCAAAAACATTTGAAAATGAAGAGATGTTAGAAGTGTTATCAATAGATTACACAATGTTATTTCGGTGATTTGAAGATTCATGTTTTTCTGTTATTTTATTATTGTGGTTTGATCAAGGCAATCATAAATAAAAAAAGGTGATAATAGAAATGTATAGGTGAATGAGAGAAGTGGTGTTGATGATGATGATGATGATGATGATGATGATAGTGTATAGTGTGAATCATGATTGTAAGAGATTTCACACTAATGATTATGAAATAGAGAGAATGATGGTTTGTTTGAAGACAAAGTAGATCATTATGTTGAATTTGTATATATTTAGATAAGACAAAGTAGAATATTAATTTTTGTAATGAATATTTTGCTAAAATTTTGAAGGAAAAAACCTTACGATATTAAATGCATGAACTTTGGTGATGATGTCAGCATTCATGATGGTAATGAAGATAATGGTGTCGAAGTGACAACTTTAATCACAGAATAGAGTTAAAGAGTCCAAGTCTTGAAGTTGGTATGCTCTTTAGTAGTAAAAAGTTCAAAGATGTGAAAATTAAAAATTATGAAGAATGACAAAGAATGTGTCAAGTCATTTGCAGAAGACCAAATTAATATATATATATATATATATATTCAAGTATGAGAGAAGCAATTCAAGGCAAATAAAATCATTACAGTAGCACATTTGCATATGGAATTACCATAGTAAGACCTTGAACTCCACAAGCATTGTAAAGACATATGTTAATAATTTCAGGGTGTCAATCCACAGTTGAAGTATAATTTTTTTAAAAAAGAAGTTATTTATGACTTGAAGTTGCATGTGTCAAAGGTATAAGCTAATAAGACTTGAAAGAGAAAGCTATATTTAACCAAATTTATTACTATTGTCTTTGAATTACAAACACTAATTCAAGCTCAATTATTCGGTGCATACAAGAAAAGACTTGGATTTGAATGATAGAAAAATATCTATAAGGCTTTATATTTGTTTTGTTGCATGAAAATAAAAAAAGCTTCTTGGTACATTGTAGGATAATAATCGACATTGATGGGAGCTTTTTAAAGGGAGGCAAAAAAGTAAATTTTTAAAAATGATTACACTTGATGGGAATAACAACATATTTTCAATTGCATGCTGATTAAATAGAGACTTTGAGTGGCTAGGAATGATCGAATTAGTTTGGCGAAGAACTAAGAATACTCAAAAATCAACACAAAATCACTTATTTTAGATAAGATGAAAACATTAATATCTATCTACATTCAAGAATATATTGCCTATAACATTAATAGATTTTATGTTAGACATCTGAATCAAAATTTTAAGTTGGCATAATTTACTAGAATATTATTGCAAAATGCACTATGGGTAGCTACAAGGGCAACCATAGCTAATCAGTTCACAATCAAGATGCAAGAATTGAAAAATCAGATGATACAGTATTCTAACAATTGAATAAAAAGCCTACTAGAGAATGGTCAAGAAGACATTTAACTTTACCTCAAAATGTGCTACTTAACAATGTGTGAATGTTTTAATGCTTTCCTCCTTGATGCTCAAGAATTGCCAAGAGCACTAGAACTATGGTAATGATGAGAATGGTAGAAAATAATAAGTCCATGAAATGGCATTACAAAGTATGACCAAGGGGAAATATTAGAATATATATATGCAACATAAACAAGTATATGTTAAATCGAATGATACTAACTATTAAATCAGTACAATGGAGTACAATACATGGTGAATTTAGAGTCCAAATTATGTAGCTACAGGAGATGAGAGTTGATTGGATTACCTTGTGCATATGTTTATGATATAGCGCATATAAATATAAGTGGGAAGATTTGTTGCTACTTTGTGAAAACATATAGAAAATTTTATGTATGCAATATTATACTTACAAATGGCCTTGAAGATGGCTTAATAATTAATAGTATTCTATCATTGTCACCAAGATATAATAATCCTAAGAGGGGTAGGTCACCAAAGATGTGAAGAACTCCTAAAGAACAATCTATAAATTCTCAATTAACAAAATTAAGCGAAGTCATTGCCATACTTTATTACAATTAATTTAAGCATAGTAGACATAATAACAATACTTGAAGTAAGAAAAGCATAAAATGTGAGAATTCATAGTGATGAGACCCATGAAGTTGACCAAAAACTTGAATGACATCAAGTTCACAAATGCGATAGCCTTTATCATGTGAGATTCTACTATCAAGACTTATCGAGTGAGATTCTACTATCAAGACTAAAATGATGAATTTTATAAGTAAAATGATCTCCATTATTTCATTTAATATTAATAACATTTTTATTTACTTTTAATTTTATATTTTAAAATCGTACATGAGATTACATAGATCTTCAAATGAAGAGTCAATTGTAATTCAAACTAATATCATACACACAAGCATCTCCAAATAAAAGATAATTGTAAGTTCATAAAAGTTTTTTTTTTATTTTGACTTTGGATTTTATTGTGTGAAATTGATTAGGATTTTTTATTTCTACAATTATAAGCTTTAAATTTAAAAGAAAAAAAAAATTACCAATTGAATAAACTGCTACTGAAGGAAATATTCAATGATAACATCAAATTTTTTTTTTTTTTTTGGTTTAGTTGCTTTGGAAGAAAAGTAGCTATCATGTTTTATTACTTCTCTTTTTGTAATGACAAATGACAACTATCTATTTTGTATGTTTGATCTTCATAGTTTGTATTAGGTGCTAGAATGATGCATTTTGTTTTTTAATCATTTATGTACTATGTTAATAAATTCTATTCAAATCAATATTATTTTTCCTGAAGAATATGTTCAAGCACTAATTTTTATTGATAAATTCTACTCATGAGATACATTTCATAGAGCTACTAAATGAAAGGCATGGATATAATGCTATATGATGAAAAAAATATAACTTCAATGCCCATTGTTAATTTCTTTTTTATTATTTTATTTTAAAAAATATATATATATTAATCTGATAACAAATAACCTTAATTATACATCTCATGTAACACTTCTTCAATTTTAAATTTGTTTATAATATTGATGAAAATAATTAAACAACTGAAATATAATTTTTTCTTTTTTAAAATAAATAATTTTAATAAAATTAATATTAAATTTCTAAATTTAATATTCTAAAACCAAAAATTAGACTCAATATATTTCATTATAGTAACAAGATTATAAAAATATCAAACAAAAATATTTATTATAAAAAATCAACTCACTTTACAACCTGCATGATCTTAATTCATCCATGTTGTACATTACTTTATCTATTCTATAGAAAAATAAAATAATAAAAATAAATAAATTTACTAAAAATTTAAGAGAAAATAGATATTCTAAAATATCATCATTTTTTAACACCATTAATTTCAATTTTTGTTAGTTTAGATGTAGGATTATTTGGTTTGTTTAAAAAGGATTGAAGACTAAATTGAGCCTTTTACATAATCCATGACTAAAATGACTCTAACAAATAGTTTGGGGACCATTTTAGGCCTTCTCTTTATATGCATCTTGCATTCCTATCATGGAAAATGAATATCTCAATGAATCGAAGTTTGCAAACTACATATTTCTCAATGATAGTGAAAGTATGCTATTGAAGAGGGCATTGGTGTTAGTGATGATGATGATCTTGGTGCTGAGTTTATTTGGTTTAGCAATGCATCAACAACTCAAATTTTATATGAATACTTTTGAAGATACATACTCTTTCTTGGAGTTACAGCATTTTGTGTAGAAAATTTAATGTTAATGTTAAAAAATCATGTCCATTTATTAATGCTAATGTTGGTAACTTATTGATTATCAAATATACATGATGAAATATTGAAATATAGTTATAATTAAATAGATATTAGTTTTATTTTATTGGTCTTTAAACTTCTTATGTTATGTTACATGATATTTTGTGTGATGATTTTAGTTTTAAAATATAAACAATGTGTTTTGATTATACATTTCATATCAATAAGTTTCTAAAAAAACATCATAGTCATGATATATTATGTTCAACTATTTATGAATTTATCGTGCATTCTATTTTGTGTCAGTTCTCATGTCTATGTCCATATTTTTTAGATTTCTACAAGCATATCCTCTAGATGTGATGCTATTGAAATCTCCTTACTATACTCACTTCTTACTCTATAATTCCTTATCTTACCTCACACCCATCTTAGCATTCTCATTTTTATTGTGTTTGACTAGGTTACTATTGAACACGTCATCCAACCCTCCAATCCAAATAGAAATATCTCATATCTTATTATTTTTTAGAATTTTGAGACCAAGATATATCTTATATCCTAAGGCACTTTTACATTATTCTTCAACGAGCCTAAATAAAATAAACAAATAAGTAACATATCAATTCTCATCACAATTGAATGAATGTTATCATACAATTTTCCTCCACTTCATTGCCTTCATCGCCATTATATGACTTCTTATTTTCTTCTGTACCTTCCAACCCATCAAGTCATCATCTCTACACTCTTCTTCCTCATTCATCATTGTCCCAATTTCAAGGAGATTGTCACTCTTAGACTGTGCTTTATTATCAATAATTATTGAAGCGGAATAAGCAAATTTGTCATTAGTTTTAGGGTAAAGGTGAGATGATTAAACTTGATCAAACATGCCAACTGGTTTGAATGAAAAGATGGGTGCAGATTGAGATAAAATCAAACTTAGCAGGCCATGATACAAGCAAAACTGTGCTTAATCCTTCTTTGATCTTAAATGAATACCTCAAGATAATCTTCACACCAATAGGTTTGAGCAAGCAAGCCATTTGAGCAACTGGACGGCACAAAGAACTGGGATGAAGTGTGACAGACAGATCGATCATATCCATATGAATGGAAACCACAAAGAAAGCAATCAATGGAAAACCCATTGGAGATAATAGAACAGATGTTGTGCAGTTTTCTTCTCTATTGAATGAGAAGCATGCAACCATGCAAGTTCAACTACAAACACTAATCAATTGACGAGAGAGCCATTAGAGGAATCGCAGACAACAAACTCAAAAAATATGGGTAAAATAGTAGATAGATCAAAACAGTATAGGACAAAGTTTAAATAAAAAAACAAATGACAGAAACTTGGGGGGAAAAGGAAAAAAAATGCATTTTGATGTCTTTCATGTAGGAACCAATTCACTCAGACATGCAGCTCAATACTCAATCTGGTTACAGCTTTTTTATGTTTCTTTCTTTAGACAAATTAACAGGCTTTGATCTATCTACGATTATTTTCATATCTTTTTTAATCGAATCATCTAATATTTAGTACAAAGCTCAAGAAATCCATCAAGCGTTAGCAAATCTACACAAGAAAAAAACAAACAAGTGCTGGCAAATCAACCCAAGATCTTTCTTTCTAGTCATCAAGGTTAAAGTTCGTATGATAGCGTCAAACATGCCCCTCAATGCGTAGCAATCATAAACGAAAGACGGCATCTACACCCGAAGCTCAAGGGGCTTGATAGGAAAGACGATGGTTACCGCAGTATGAAGTCGAAGATAGATGAGGGTTTGGTAGGAGCAGCGGAAGTCGGAGGTAGAGGGTTCCGGCTCAATTTATGCCCACAATTCTACGGCAAAGAGCACGAGGAGGAAGAACAATCCTCGAGGCGGGGCGAGGGTTCCGTCGGATTCCAGGAAAACCCGGTTTCCTTCGGCACGGGAGAATCCTTGCGGGATGGCTCGAGCTTTGAAATGCGGAGGGGTAATTTAGGAAAAAAAATCATAGACCGTGGGCCGCGGAAGGAAGCATCCTGTTCAAAATGAATTATGTTAGATCTTGAGCTTATCTCACTAATTTATTCATTCAAGCTCAATTGAAACTCGATTAAGACATGCTTAAAGTTTAGGTTATTGAAACTACATTTATACTAGGTCATCAAAAAAACAACGATTAGGGAAGCTAGAAGAGAAGGAAATTAATATGAACATGCTTTAAAACTCTAGTAGATGCTAAGTAGTTGACATAGATCATAGAAGTTATTGTCAATATTCTAAATTTGAATCCTCCTTATATTAAGTTTGTGCCATGGAACTCATCATTTAAAAAATAAATAAATTTAAGTATTTCCAACGGCTAAATTTTTAAACTAAATATGATTATAATCTTAATTATGCAATTATGCATATTAAAAAAAGATTTAAAATAAAATCATACACGCGTACAATGGGGCCAGGCGACCGCAGTTATGGGTTATATCTTTATTGTGCATTTAGGTCGTGTTAGGCCGAGATTAATCTCCGATTTTCTCTTCCCATGAACCGCCTCCTTTCTCGGCAAGCCACCGCTTCAGCGTCAGCCGCCGACCTCGATGGCGTCCCCTACGGTTCACTTTATGATTTCCGAATTTTTGAGGTGATTTTTTGAAAACCTAGAGTTGAATGTTCACTTTCATTGCAAATATTGGGATAGTAGATGTGTTTTGTTAGTTTAGTTGTGTAGTTAGGGAATTGATTTGGTAGATCTATAAGAATGTATGATGCATTTGTATTTTTTTTAGAAAAAAATAAATCTTGAAGCGTGATTTCTCTTTGTGCGGTTAAATTTTTGGGAAAAATAAATTTTTATGCGTTTGAATTTAGTTGGTAGATGTATATGGTTGTATGATTCGTTTATATTTTTTTTTGGAAAAAATAAATCTTGAATCGTGATTTATCTTTGCGCGTTTAAGTATTTGGGAAAATTAAAGATTTATGTGTTTGAATTTATTTGCTAGATCTATATGATTGTATGATGTATTTGTATTTTTTTACAAACTAATAGAGCTACGGTTTAGTTTTTTATTTCAAATTTTTAGAGGATTCTTATCAAACCTAGAGTTGAATGTTCACTTTGATTGCGAATATTAAGTGATTAGATGTATTTTATTAGTTGAGTTGTGTGATTAATGAACTTATTTGCTAGATCTATGAGATTGTATGACATGTTTGTATTTTTTTGGGAAAAAATAAATCTTGTTGTGATCAGATGTGTTTTATTATAAAATGTTGTCTTTGTGGAGATTGTTATGAGCAGTAAGATGGTATAATTCTTCAGTATAGGCTCTCATAGAGTGATTTCTTTTTGTGCGTCATCTATAGCATTTGCTGGTAATATGGAGGAGGCAACATTGTTTGTTTCAACTGACTCTACTTTTATAGTATGTCAGTATTTTCTCTAGTTAGATTCTAGAAGTTGAACCCACTGAGAACCAAAGCCCCCCCTTTCAATCTGCACCCAATGTATTTGATCTAATTCTTTAAGTGTGTTTTAGATTGTGTGTGATGTTTGTTTAAATTATTTCTTATGATTAAAAGTTAGTGTAATAGTTGTAAATTATGGATCCATTCACTATTATTTTAAAATAAATTGAATATATTCTTTGTCTAGGTGAGATAAGGGATTCTCTGTGTTTTGGTGTTCTGAGGTCAAAATGAGTTCGACATCGCGCATAGTTCTTTATTATGATAGTGAACTGACGCATCGATTTTTATTCCTACTTATACTGGTGAAAAAATCGTCCAATACAAATCCCAAGGCGGATTCAATTCATGGACTTATAGAGGCGCATTGTGAGGTCACTGAAGTTAGATCCAGTAAATTTTAATGTTAATCTGATAGGTCGGTTTCCTATTGATGTTGGATTTATAACAGCTCACATTATTGATGATGAAGTATGTGAGTCTATAATCAACGCAGCATGCACTCAACCAATGGTAGTGTATGTTGAGGTTGCGGAACTGCATAATGAAGAAAGAGGGATAGACAATATTGAGGAGTGTCAGAGAGCTCCAATTATTAATGAATACTTCACACCAGCATCTCAAGCAATTTCCCAGGTTGAACCTTATAGATCTGCACCATCAGAACATGCCTATTTTGTTGGGATAAGATCCGCATTTACTTGTTACCCTCAAGATGATCCTATAAATTCACTATCTTTTGAAGATGAGGGGTATGAAACTATGCCTTCTACAGCAAGCAGTGACATGATGATGATGATGATGATGATAGTGATGCTGAGTGGGCTACTTTATTGGCCACATAACCATCAATGAGGGCTGGTGACCTAATTAAGGAATATTCAGTTAGAACGAATCATACTGAATAACACTTGTTATCTAAAAATGACTAAATGCAGTGTGCTCAAACAACTAGAGAATGGGATGACGAGATGACATTTAATGGGTCATCAGATGTGATGTTTCAGCATTTGAAGAAGAAAATAACATTCCATCTGAGCTACTTGAAGGTATGTGCTTCCATGATAAAAAATAGCTTCAGTTCACTCTTCAAGGATTGTACATTATAAATAATATTGAGTTTGTGATCTATGCTTCGAATAAAACAAAGTTCACTGTGTTGTGCATGTTCCATGATCACCCAACTACATACTGTAGGTGGCGATTACATGCAAGCTCAAGTAGGAGATTGGGTGGTGATTGAAGAATTGACGGTATTGCCTCACAAAATACATGTAGTCATTCAGTGATCAATGTTGGACATAGGCAATGCACATATCAGTTTATTAGTTACTTCATTTAGCCTGAAATTAGGTGTCAGCTAAACTCGAAGCTCAGGGAAATCATAAGTCGGATAGAGGCTAAATTTAACATAAGAGTGTCTTACATTAAAGCTTGGGACTCACGTCGAAAGACAATGAAGGTTATTTTTGGCAGTTGGGAGGATTCTTATTGAACTTTAGAGAAATTTATGGGTGTTGTATGTTCAATTATGTCATAATCTATATATCCGCTACACTCAACAGAGTCTGGCAGATTCCAACAACTTTTTTGGGCATTCAAGCCTTCCATCTCAAGATGGCAATTGTCATCCAATTTTGTGTCTTGATGAGACATTCCTTCTGGGTAAATATAGGGGGACTTTACTTAGTGCAGTTGGGATTGATGCCAACAATGGTCTTTTTCATTAGCCTTCGCAGTAGTTGAATTAGAGTGCATTGAGTCATGGATTTAGTTTTTATAAGTCTAATATATATGCTTGGGATTTGTGTGGTGTGATTTAACTAACCCTTATTTTGCAGGTGTTAGCTAGATTCCTATTTTCCTTTTCATGTAAAAATTTGTATATTTAGAATTTTGGAATGATTTATTATGGGGGGTTAGGAAGAGCATTGATAATAAGATCCTATCTTATGCACCATGTGAAGCCTTGGAGCATCCACCATCCAACCATCCAAAGGAGGAACCAAAGAAAAAAAAAGAAAGAAGAAGAAAAGAAAAAAGAAGAAAAAAGAATAAAGCTTAAAGACCCCCATAATAATGAATTCCTTTGCTTAAATTGTAATTCAATTCATTTATAATCCGGGTTATATAAGGGTAGAGCTCGGCTACCCACATTTGATATTTTTAGATTTATGCGGTGGTGCTCGACCATAAACGGCCATTTAATCTTTTTACAATTAGCTTTATAAATTGTTTGATGATTTATTTAGCTTATGCATTAAGTGGCATGCTTTTCTAGTTTCTTCCTTGCTTTATGTATGACCTGGATGTGGATTAAGCTCTTTAGAGAAAAATAAATCTTTTACCCAACTTAACAATTCAAATTAAAATTAAACAACTCATAACCTCACCTAAAGCTTAGGATTAAAATCAAGATAAAATAACTAGCAACCCCTTAGTTGGATGAGCATTTCTTTATAATATCAAGCATAAATGCATCTTATTTCACTCTTGATTGGAGGGCTTCCACCTTTACCAGAGAACACGACTTGACCTTTGAGGGCCGTGGTGGAAACTCACCTCCTACCTTCTCGCTGATTTTGGCCAATAATCCTCTTTCTCATGCATTAGTCATAAAAAGCCTATTAGCCTGAGTCAAAAATGATTGTCCAAAAAATAAAATTTGAAATGCATTAGGCTTATGTCATTTGAAGTATACCCTTTACATGATCTAGTCTTGAGGGAGTGAGCTTAAGGACGTAGTCTCTTTCTAAATAATAACAACCCAACTATCTTGCATAAGCATGATGACTTACTTACATGTATTTAAAATCATAGGAGGAGTTAGTTGGCGGCCACCCCTAGGCGGTTGTAAGTCCAAGCTGTCGGGTAGTTTGTCCTCTCTTGTGGAGGCAAACTAATTACCTATTTTTTGCCTTAGATTTAGGTTGTACTTCCGACCCTCACCGAGGCTCCCTAGATTTATGTTATGAGGTTACTTTTCCCATTTGTGGGTCATAAGCATAATTCCTCACCTCTTAGGCATTTCTTTAATCTTGCATTAAGGAATCTTAAATCCTAAAATTCTAATGAAAATGTAACTCAAATAAATTAAATCAATTTCCAAAATGTAAAGCCTAACTATAGGATAGTTTGAGATGCTCGCTAGGTTTCCTAGCATCGTGAAAATCTCCTACTTATTTTTATTTTGGCTTCGATAATAACTCCCTCTTTTAATTAATCTCATTTGATCTTCAAATACAAACTAATCGATTGATAGTCCTTTCTATTGAAATCTTCAAAGATAATGATCATTTACCTTAATCGAGAGTTTTTCTAAAGGATCCGATCCTTGAGGATGTAACTATATGGGCTTGCACTGTAGAACTTAACAAACCAGGTTTAAAATAAATCCTTTACTTTTCCATGTAAATAAGGGAATAATCTCATATGCACGGACCCATCATCACCCTTAGGAGTCCTTATTGAGGTGATTGGTTCCATTAAAAGTGACTTCTATCTTTTGAGATGGTACACTATACCCTTAATGACGTATCGATCCACTGAATAAGTACATTTGTGAATCTGCGTGGCATCTTACTAAGACAAATTTCTATAAGGTCTCTTCTTTCTTTTCTCCACAGATTTTAAAGGCGACTCTCTATAAGAGATTTATTCACCACAGGAACTTAACAAACCCAGTTTAAAATAGACCTTGTTTTACTTTTTCATGTAAAGTAGGGGAAGAATCTCTAATACATACGAAGACCCATAGTCCTTAGGAGTCGTGATTCAGGTGATTAGGTCCATTGTAGGGTGGTGAATTTTATCTTTCGAGATAGTTCACCTTTCCTCAATATGGTACCCGATCACCCTAATAAGAACATCTGCGAATCTACGTGGTGTCCCAACCAATGCGCTATATTTTTGTTTTCATTTATCCTCTCTTTTTCCAAAGGGATAGATGAAGGCATGAAATATAATATTTTCACCACAAGCACATATTTGAAGATGAACATCCTCATTCAATATACCCAAATTTATTGAATGAAGATTTCATTTCCAAATAAAATCATGCCATACAGTTTAAGTTTGAGTTTCTTTCTTTTCAAAAAGTACAAATTTGAAAATAAGCCTCTTCATTCAATATATCCAAATTTGTTGAATGGAGGTTTCATTTCCAAATAAAATCACACCATTTAAAACTCCACTCAACACATCCCACATGTATTAAGTTGGAATTTCCTTCTTTTCAAAAAGCAATAATCACACGCAAAAATTTCATCTTAGGAAAATAAAACATGATTGACTTTCATTTTTACATACCCAAATTAGTTAAATGGAAATCTCCTTTGCAAAAATCATGTAAATGAAAATACATTGGAATTCCATTTGACATACCCAAATTTGTCAAATGAGAGTTTCATCTTTCTAAAAGAAAATTAAAAATTGGATTCAATTTAACAGACCATTTTTGTTGAATATAAACCCCCTCTTTTTAAAAAAAAAATATATATTTAGACTTTTATTTACATACACAAATTTGCTTTTGGGTTTTATTTAGTATATACAAATTTGCTAAATAAAGATCCCATTTTCTAAATCAAAATAAAAATTTAAACACATTTGGGCTTTATTTAGCATACACAAATTTGCTAAGTAAAGATTCCATTTTCAGAATCAAAATAAAAATTCAAACACATTTGGGCTTTATTTAGCATACACAAATTTTCTAAATAAAGATCCCATTTTTAAAATCAAAATACAAAAATCAAACACATTTGGGTTTTATTTAGCATACACAAATTTGCTAAGTTAAGATTATATTTCCAAATTCACACATGATATATACATCATAGGAAAACAAGCAAAAGAAGAAAAATATTTTCAAACATCTCATCTAGCATACCCAAATTTGCTAAATGAGTAATCCCAAATAAAATCAATCGACCCTCTATTTAACATACTCAAATTAGTTAAATAAAGGGTCCCTAAGCAAAAAAAAAATTAAATTCAAATATGAATCAATGGAAGCATCAGAAATCTCTTCAAAATATTTGAACCCATTTTCAACATACATAAATTTATTGAAAGTGGATTCTAAACTCAAAATCTCTTCTCCAATTCATTCAAAATCTCTCTCCTAAATCTATATTCAAATTGTTGAGTGTGGGTTCTAAATCAAATTCAAAAGTCAATAGAATACTAAAATAAAAATGATTTGAGTTTGTTTCCATCAATGTAGAGTTCTAGTTCAGTCTGTCGACTTTTTTAAGTTGATTATGCAAATGGACTCTCAGTATGTGTTCACTTTCCCTTTGGGATGGATTTGGCCTTGGATTCGCCTCCCCAAACTGATTTTGTTCATCGATACACTTTGGCGAGGATTTGAGGGGGGCTCACTTGTGAGGAAACCCACACATTAGAATGTGGTGATTGAACCAATCATCTATTGAGATGCATTCATATTCTGAATTTGTCTCACTAAAGAGGAAGGCAGTGGAAGTTACCATAGCAGCCACAACTCTAGTGCCCATACGTTTAGTTGTTCCATCCTCAGTCGGCTAGTACCACTCAGCTTCCTCTAAGGGGAAGGCACCGAGGATTGTCTCCCCTACCTTTGAGATAGGGTCTAGTTATCGTACTGCTCCACCTAGTAGAACCCAACACCGTAATAAGATCCGCAATACCAAGTGACATCATGTGCGCATTGCCAACAAGATGGAAGCAGTCTCTCATATTATAGCAGAGGAGTCACCCAGGGTAGTTTCTCTTTTACTCACTTAGAACAAGTTCCATCCTCTTTCTAGTTCTAATGGGGAGGAAGATGTCAGGAGGATCACAGTATCATCCCCACCTCCCATTCATTATGAGGCACCTACCAAAGATAGGAGGAGGTCGTATCCTAGCCTCAGGACAGTTGTATGCTAAGTTGGCACGATTTACGGATTATCAGAGTCTGATGCCCAGTTTGATTTATGATCAGTTATTCCTCGCAGTGTGGGTGAGAAAATCTATTAGGAGAGGGTGTATCAATTCATGTTACTAGTAGAGGGAGGCAAAGATACGCCAGACAATCAACAACTTTTGCTCTCGTAGATTTCCCCGATTGGCTACTCACCATCATGATAGTATTATATTTTACCCATCATGGGAAGAGAGCCCCGCAGGGAGTCGGTGTTGTCTCCATCACATAGCTTCACTCCATGTCCATCACCGGTATAGGTCCCATCTTCTACGTTCCATCTAAAGCCATGAAGGGCGCATGGAAAAAATCCCACTAATGATGGCATCCAATGGATCCCATTTCATTTACACCGAGGTGGTGAGCTCTCACCTTACTACCTTGTGGTGAAGAGGAGTGGCAACATCATAGTCATTCCTTCACCACCAGCATCTCAGTAGATCATGGATATAGCAGCAATAGAGGGAGAAGGAGATAGTTCTATTATCCTCATGGTAATAGATCCTCCCAGGAGCAGCACTCCACCCATGGTAGTTGACAGCCATGAGCATGTATCCTATAGTGAGCGTAGCCCTCACAAGGTTAGCATTCTGATAGCAAGGGAGGTCTGATGTATCTCTATTCATGAGCATGATCCCACCCAGCTTGAGCATTTGTGCACCGCATTTGGACTCCTTGGATGATATTGTAGCATAGTATCTCACTGAGAAGAAAGAAATCCTAGGGTATGATTGGTCTGACCTTCAAGAAGAGAAAGTTAGCGTTGATCCCAATGAAGATGATTTATTTGAAGACTCAGCAGATGTGCATATGGTTAACACCAGAGGTTCCTTCCTTCGGGATCATCAGAGTTCAGAAGGTGTTGCGGGCGAATGGGATGATACAACCTATTTGACCCAACACCTCCTTCAATAACTCAAACAGAAGGATGAGTAGATTAATAAGATGGGAAAGAGGCTTGAAGATTTGCTAGCAGTAGTTCTAGCACTTCAAAATCAATCTTCAGTAGCACATCCTACCATTATGGAGACTGGACAGCCTGAGTTACTGCATGTCCTGGATCAACCCAAGAGTTCATTTCCAATACAGTAGGGCAACACTAGCTTGTATAGAAAGGTAGTGGACAATACCCCCATACAAGAAAAAGATATCAAACTCATGCTTAAATAATAAGTGAAAGAAGCGTTGGCATAAGCCTGAGGTGGTTCATCAGTTCCAAAGGGTAGACCCTACCCAGAGGAATTCAATGCTATCCAATATCCTAAGGGTTTTGTGCCTCATTCTTTTAAAAGCTTTGACGATAGCGGGAACCCACGTCAGCATATAGCGCACTTTAGGGCCAGCTGTTGCAACATTTGTGGTAGTGATGCACTATTATTTTGCCTCTTTGTTAGTAGTTTAGCTGGGATAGCTTTTGATTGGTATCTGAACTCCCAATGATTTAATGAATTTTCTTTTGAGTTGTAGCAACTCTTTATTAAGAGGTTTCCTAGAGCTCAGAAAAGGGTAATTATGGGCAATCTCGTTGTAGCACAACAACACCCGGTGAGTCCCTCATTGATTATATTCTTAGATGGTGCAATTTAAGCATAAAATACGAACCATAGCTATTGAAATTCTACATGATATTGAAATTCTACTAAAGAATATTCATGGCCCGGTTGCCTTCATGCTTAAAGATTTCACCATTAAGACATTTGAAAAGCTAATCAACAAGACAGCTAGCCTATAAAGAGAGGTCAAACAGTAGTCTTTTCAAGATCAGTCCTCAAAGCCAAAGTCGCAGAAAGCTTACAAAAGAAGCCGAGGCGTGCGATTGGATAAGGGGAAGCAACGGAGATCGATGAAAGAACTCAAGTTCCATAGCCTTCACTTCCACCTCCCTTACCATCACCTCAGCCCTCTTATCAGCCACCTCAGTAGCCTCCACGGCCTTCCCTGCCTCCTCCTCAGCCATACTCTCAGCAGTAGTATACATACCTGCCCCTAGGTAGCTATCATCCACCTACTCTTTTATATACATTAAACAAAACTTATTCATTTAAGAGGGAGGTAGTCAGAAAAATCTTTAAGAATCTCTTAAAGAAACCTAATTTTCATCTACCCGAGCCTAGGAAGTCGGAAGAAGTGGGCAGAAGTAATGATCTTAACTTTTTCCCCAACCACCGCATGCTAGACCATGTTTTGGAGGATTACTTTACATTTAAGGACTGGTTTGAGCATAGTTACATGTCAGGCACTATAGTTATCCCTAAGGAATATCTAGCGGAACAACCATCCAGTTTTGTTAGGGTAATCCTTGGGGATACATGTGATCCTTATAAAATAAAAGAAGGTTGGGATATCTCTTTATCTTGAACCTCTAAAAAGATTATTTCTTAAATCAATAAGGTTTCCTTATAGGCACCTGAGGTAGCTTGAATCTCCAACATCAAGGAAGGTTTGCAATTTATCAAAGATAACTTGGGAAAAGTGGGAGCTCAGCATCACCAATAGCAACCCATACTTGCCCAAGATAGCCAAGTAGCTCAACCACTGATCGAGTCTAGTCTCCATTCCATTGTAGCCATTACTGACATTCCTACTTTAGTTCTTCTTCTAGTAGACATCTTGTATCGGTAAGGGCATCAAATCCTCACCCCACTTCATTAGATTTTTTACTATGTACCTCCTTTTAAATCTAAGAAATTGAAGAATAAAATTAGTTTGAACTACATCTCAGCCACTTCTAATGGGTTATCTGATTCTACTCCTTTAAAAAACTCTTCAAGTCTTAATAATTATAACAACTCTAATCATCCTCTTTCTGATTCAGAGATGGACTTTCTACAAGCGATCATCAAAGTTAACCTCTGTAGTGGCAAGGTTCTACCTCCTAGGGCAACACCTCAAGATAAGGAAAAATAAGTCATTAGTATCAATGATCAAGAAGCCCCTCCACAAGATGCTCCACCCATAGATATGCTTATGGAGGATCAGCCTAAAGTTGATTATAATGTCCTCGTTCACCTAAGAAAGTTGCCAGCTAAATTAAGCATATATGATGCCCTTGTCTTATCCAAAGAGATGAGAGAATCATTAATCAAGGCTCTTCTTGATCTAGAAATATACTTAGCTCAGCTGACTGCTATTGGAGAGGAGGCACATTATTCAAGAGAAGCCCACTGAGTCACATTCACCGACAAAAAACTTCTTCTGGGGGATATGGAGCACAACCGTACCCTCTACATTACACTGGATATGGGCAGATTCAGACTTTCCACGATGTTAGTTGATCCAGGTGCATCAGTGAATATTATGAGCCTGAGGACTCTTGCCTATTTGAAGATTGACATCTCTAAGCTCCGAGGAGATCGGATGATGTTGAGAGGATTCAATGAACAGGATGAGAGGGTTTTAGACTCTATAGTATTACCTTTGGAAATAGGCGACTAGAAGACTGAAGCCAAGTTCTATATAATTGATTTGAATACATCATTCATTGCTTTGCTCTGTAGGCCTTGGATACACCAAAATAAGATGGTTTCATCTTATTCATCGGCATCAAGTTTCAAAAGATGGAATTGAATACTATGTCAAAGGAGATGAAAAGCCATTATTAGGTCAAGATATATGAGCTACTATCTTCCTCAAAATCAAAATGTCTATTCTCTTGAACTTTTGAATACACAAGAAAAGAAGAAAAAGAAAAGAAAAAAAGAAAAAAAAGAAAAGGAAAGTACAAGTGAATGAGAAAGGGACAGGAAGAGGTAGAGCCGCATGTTACATTCCACCCGTAGTTTGTTCCATCATATGAACATATGGGTAGGATGACTTGACCTCCACCAGGCAGAGGGAGAGGTAGATACAGAGGAAATTATATAGGAGGATGATCCCTTGGTTGGCAGTCGGCCAATAGGGGTTATGTTCCAGTTCACAGGAATACTCTGGCTATTCACTTACACTTGGAATCTAGCTCGGAGGATGAGTCTCAAGTGATTAATACACCAACTAACCCCTCTCAGCAGGTCTCACTGGAGGTGACACTCGAGCCAGACAGTGATGAAGACCAGGCCTCCAAGCAAAGCACAAATGTATTCGAATCAAAATTATGTAAAACTAATAGGCAACAGTTGAGAACTTTATCTTTAACCCCACTTTCTTCTTAGAAAGTTAAGGGTTTAGTAGCTAAGAAAATCCCTAAATCTTCCATGGATATGAAGCCAAAGAGATTTATGTTGGGATCATCATGCTCAAGTCAAGAAGTAGATGTAAAACTTAAGGATAATTTATATAAAGATTTAATGGAATTACCTTTTGATTGGTACTCTCCTTGTGTTCATTATCTTGCAAAGAAAGGTTTGATTCCTTATGCATGGTCCAGGCACAGGTCAGAGTATTTCGAGAAGCTATGGAACAACAAAGGTAGGGATGCAACAAGACCGTGACTAGGATTTGTATAGTGGGTCCAATCGATGATGATGACCGCATTGTCACCAATCATCTGAGTTTGATAGGTTCTTCTCAAACCACACTAACTCTTATGAGATGTGTGATGATTCAAATCAAAGATGCACCAATTTGAAGAGGGAAATTCAACCATCGACAAGCTCAAAGAAATCAACCTCAGATAGAAGAAGATCCATGCCTACATCGCTTCTTGAATGAAGAAGAAACCAATGACTTAGTATTTGAGTTTAAGGATTACTTTGCATGGAGCTATGAAGAGATGCATAGATTATCTCCTGATGTAGCAATCCACAAACTAGCAATAGACCTTAACGCTAACCCTATCAAGCAAGCTCCTAGACGCATGCAATTAAAAATTGAACAACAGGTCATTTCTGAAGTCAAGAAACTAATCAATGCTGATTTTTTCATGGAAGAAAAATACCCTAACTGATTAGCCAATGTCATGCCAGTTAAGAAAAAGAATGGTCAAATTCACATATGTGTAGATTTCAGAGACTTAAATAAGGCATGTCCTAAGGATGAATTTCCACTTCCTATACCAGAGTTAATGGTGAACATTACCTCATCTCATGCGATTCTTTATGGATGGGTCATCTACAACCAAATCAAGATGGCCCCGAGGATGAAATAAACACGCTTTTGAACCCCAATGAATCTATTATTATAAGGTCATGCTTTTGGCCTTAAAATGATGGTGCTACATATCCCATGAATCAATCTTCAACTCATTCCTCATCAAGTTCAATGCTATGTTGATGATCTAGTAGTCAAAAGCAAAGAAAAGGGAGACCATCTCTTTGACTTGAGTGTAATTTTTGAATGGCTAAGATAATTCAATCACAAAATGAACCTCCTGAAGTGTGCATTCCGAGTAGCTTCAAGAAAGTTCTTTGGGTCTGTTGTCTGACATTGGGGAATAGAGATAGACCCAAAAAAGATCAAAGCTATCTTAGAAATGCCTCCTCCTAAAAGTTTAACTCAACTTAGATCATTCCAAGTTGATATCTAGGTGCTTTATCTCCAATCTCAGGGGAGATGCAAACCATTTTCAACACTTGTCAAAAAGGATGCTAAGTTCAAGTGGGATGATAAGTGCGATTCTTTGAAGACATCAAGCGATTTGGTGAAGCCACCGGCATATCTAAAGCCACTTATCCTCTACATCGCATTGGATGACTCTCGATGCTTTATTTCCAAACCAATGATGAAGGGGAAGGAGAACGCTCTCTATTGCCTCACCGCCGTCATCCCTCAAAGCAAACTACCCACCTATTGAGAAATATTGCCTAGCTCTCATCTTCACATCCCAAAAGCTACGACACTATATGTTTTTTGATAAGGTGAACTGGATTTCAAGAATCAATCCACTGCAGTATCTCATGACATGGTCGACGTTATCCGGACGGTTGACACATTGGTCTATGATTCTCTCGCTTTGATATTACATTGTAATTCCTCTGCGGTGAAAGGACATGCACTAGCGATTTTCTAATAACGCACCTTCTACCGATTCGCTAGTGATGACCTCCCCATGAACAAATCATGAACTTAGGGAGGTTGACAATCGGAGATGTATTTTGATGTGCGCTTCCTTTCAAAAGGAGAAGAACCATGATCTACTCTTCCGTGAAAGGCAGGGTAGAATCATACTTTAACTCCAGACGTGATGTGATGAGATTCTCATACTATCTCTAATCCATGCACCAACAAATGAAGATGAGGAAGCTTTGATTGCGGAGTTAGCTATTACAAGTGTGTCACATCAACATCTATGGGGATTCTCAACTGGTCATTAACTAGATTGCTAGATCCTATAAGGTTCTAAAACCTAAGATTTATCATTATCATTAGTACACCATGAAGCTATTGTCCCAAATCTCTAAGGTCACCATCTACAAGGTTCCTCGAGGAGAAAACAAGAAGATGCTTTGGCCAAACTCTGGAAGAACCGGAAGATGAGTCCATTCTAATAAGATTCCAAAATAGGCAAGTCCTATCCCTTATTGACGCTGAACTCGTCAAGAGATTCTCTCTTGAAGGGATGATTGCCCTTGCCAAAAAGGATGTGGAGCTGGATTGGAGAAACCATTCATAAATTACTTGTACAGGAAAACTACCTCAAGAGAAATTACAAGCCCATCGATGAAGAGAGCTCTCTCTCTATCTCATGCATGACACCTTGTACCATGTCTTTTGATCAAATGTGGCTATTTAGCTAAGCCGTAAGATCATGACCGGTGTACATGCCCATGTGGAGCACATCAATCCTTTGAAGATGAAAGCAAAGATCAAGAGACTAGGATACTACGCCTTCGATGATCACGCGCATGAATGTAGTTAGAGATGCCATGTCGTGCATGATGTGTCTTGCACCCACCACAACATTCTACACCCTACATTGGCCTGGCATTTGAGTTGGGGTATCGATAGTGGGTTATATCGATCCTCCTTCTTCCAAGGGTCATTCATCTTAGCTACCACCGACTACTTTTAAGTGGGTGGAGGCAATCCCACTTAGAGGTACAACTCAACATGTGCACCAATTTTTGAAACCATATCATATATAGGTTCAAGGTGCCTCTCAATATCATAATGCTATTCAAAAAGCACCAAGATCAACAACTTACCGGGAGACATAATATAGATTGGAGATACTCCACCATCTACTATCTCGGGAAAATGGCCTAAAAAAGCATTCAACAAAACTCTCATCTAGATACTAAAAAAAAGACACTTGACAATAAATGATAGTGGCATGAGCAATTGAAGCTTTGTGGGCATACGCACTACATATAAACTACAACTTAATCTATTTCTTTGTATGGGTAAGCTATTCTACCATTAGAAGTTCAGCTCCCATCACTAAGGACAGTAATGGGTAGTAAAATCATTATAGAGTAGAATGCCAGATTGCAATTAGAAGAGCTCGAAGATTTGGAGGAGAGATCCCACGCATGCCGAACCTCAAGTTGTACAAAGCCAAGATGATTCAAGCCAACAAGTTCATCCGCTCTAAGCTTTTCAGAGAGCTTATTTTAGTTATAAGGAGACCAATGGTTTCATATTGAAAGATGGGAGGCAAGTTTGAACCCACTTGGGAATGCCCTTTTGTTATAGAGAAGGTCTACCAAGGAGGATGTTAGCAACTTATTGACTATAAAGGGGAATGCCCGATGCTTCCAATCAATGGGCTCTATTTGAAGAAATATCATAAAATCATGTTTGAAAATAATTATCTTCAACATTTCATTCTAATTTATCAAAATATTCTCTTCATTCAAAGCATTGTTTACTTGTTTGCAAATCTGCCATGACGGTGTTTAGGTAGGTGTAGAACCCAAGAGGCATCCTATCCCTCTTTCATACAAGAACACAAATTAAACACGATTCTCAACTAGAGTAGGTGTAAGAGAACTCAAGAGGCATCCTATTTTGACTAGCACAACTAAGTTAGGTGAGAGAGAACCCAAGAGGCATCCTTTCTTGGTGGGATCAACTTCCATCATGGCACCATTTCATCAACTCTTAAAGTGTGTTTATGGTAGGTGTAAGAGAACAGTGCATCCTGTTCCTCTAACACAAGCACAAAAAATAAATAAATATCTTTTATCTCGGCTATTTTGATGTGGGATTGCTCAGGTCTGAACTTGCTACCTTGCAAGTATGTCACCCCGGTTCACTTATTCTGATGTGAGTCCTCAGCTTTCTTCCCGACTTGACCATTACAAATCGAGTGCCTTGTTAGTTTGGTTGACCTCACTGCACAGCCAATAAGCTACCTCATGTTGACTGCTTTAAGAGGATGTAAGCTACACACTTTCTTCTTGAACTAGCCATCATGGACCACTAGGTCGAGTATATTTGAGGTTTAGGATAAGTCCCTCTGGCTCTTTCCTCTTCTTTCTTGAGTTGATATAAGTCCCCAGGAATTCATTCAAGTCACCTAGGTCTAACACCGTCGAGAAGATAGACTATCCCGAATCGTCATTGTAGGAGGGAGATGCTTTCTTCCTAGGCCGATTGTTGCAAACTGATGGGCACTTTAGGTTGGTTGATTTTCATTATTCTGATAGCGACTCACCTAGTGGATACACCACTTGAACATATGAGTCCCCGTGCTTTCTTTAGTTGTCCACACTTATATAACATTATATTCTCTGGGTTTTGGATAAAGCCCTTAGTGGCCCCTCTGGGCACTCTACTTGGATTACTCCTTTACTCCATTTAGACACCCCTGTTACTCTTGGATTGTCCCCTTTTCTAGTAGCCCCTGGTTGGAGAATTTGTTGAGATGCATAGATTCTCCCTTGGACCAAGAACTGAGATAAGTCTAGTCGATATAAGCTCCTTCAATATGATCCCTCACAAACCAATAGGGTCCATGATAAGCAAACAAACAAACCAAACAAATAATCTATTCATTTATGGTTTAGATATTCAAGCCCCCCCCTTTCCCAAGTGCATCCTATCTTTGTGGTAATGTCAAAACTCACTATAGGAATTGCGACTACACTTGAGTTAAGATAAGTCCTGTCAAACTCTCTCTTAGGTCGCTTGTGCCATCGACAATTACCCGACGGTTGTCTTTGCTTTGAAAGATATAAGTTTATTACATTCTTTCCAGCATGATGAAACCAACGCAACCCTAGGTTGGGTTTGATTTGTTGCACAAGCAACCCATCACCCTAGTGGTTCCTTATTTAGGAAGATGTGAGTCCCCGAACTTTCTTCTTAACTTAACCATTGCAAATTAAAAGGCACCTCCTTGGTTAGTTAGTTCTACCTAATGGCTGGTAGACTATCCCTTTGGATTTGTAAATCTAAGACAGATTTAAGCTAATAATAGCCCATTCTTAGTTGATTCGTCACACACCGAGGGGATCCATTAAATTAAAATAAATAAAATTAAGACAAATGCAATTCAATCAAATGAAATTAATTTTGACTATTTTTGAGTTTATTTAAGTCCCCCATTGGTATTCACTTAATAGTCAGCCCTAGGTTGGGTTGCACAAGCAATCGATCACCCTAGTGGTTCCTTATTTTGGAAGATGTGAGTCCCCATGCTTTCTTCTTAACTTGACCATTGCAAACCGAAAGGCAACCCATTTGGTTGGATAGTCCTACTATGTGGTTGGTAGACTACCCCTTGGATTGGTATGTCTGAAGTAGGCGAAGGCCAACATGGCCTATACTCAGTGTGGTTCATCGCAAATAGATAGGGTCCATCTCAAAATTCAAAATTTAAAATATGAAATAAAATCAACCCTCTTCTCTAGTGGAGTCAGATTAAACAATCAAATCAATCAGCTTCTCCTCAGTGAGATGCAAATCCTTCCAATCTCCCTAATGGAGTCAATTCAATCCAACCCCTGCTCTAGTGGTAGGTTCACATCTTTATCCCTGGATTCCAAATTTTAATCCCCAACAGATTTCACAACCTCTCATCCTCCAGTGGATGACTTGAACCTACTTCCCAAGTGGAAGGTTCACATACATAATTCTAGTGGATTCCTTTGCTCTCTTATATTTTGACAGTAGTCACATTGCACTAAGATTTTGATTCCTTCTACACCTGGGCTTAGAGTAGATCATTTATGTGCTTGTGATCATTCAAACATTGTTGATCATCTCCCACCACCAATACGTGCCATATGCCTTGCGTCACACCACACTTATTGGGAGCCTTTGTTGACCTCACTTTGGAGTGAGCCTCAACTTCTCCATCTAGGCATAGGACTTCTTAGACACTAAGAGTTCCTTAGTCAAGACACTTCTAGTGATTAGGTAAACACTTAACCTAACCCTAGAGACTTAAGAGTTAGCCATAGGAATAGGTTATGCCTATTAGGAAGACTTGCTTACCCTATGCTTAAACCCAATCTTGCTTCCCTCCTTCAAACCAATCCAAATCAAATCTTAAATAAATTCCAACTCAATTGATTTTCAACTCATAAATCATTTCCAAAACCCAAATCTTAAAATTCCAACTTAATTGATTTTCAAATCATAAATCAATTCCAACCCAATTGATTTTCTAAATCATAAATCAATTCCAAAATCAAATCAATCATCAAATCTTAAATTAATTCCAACTCATTTTTTCTCAAATCATAAATCAATTCTAAATCTAAATCATGAATCAATCCCAAATCAAATTTAAATCAATTCCAACCCAATTGATTTTCTCAAATCAAAATTCAATTCCAAATGAAATAACTCCAAACTCAAAAGATTTTTCATAACCCATTTATATTCTCATTTATATTTACAAATATAAATGAAATATAAATTCAAATAACCATAACTAAATTCAAACAAAATCCAACAACTTATACTCATTCAAGTCAAATCCTTGAACTTAGCCAATCCATTCTCAAATCAATCCAAACCTTTGAATTTTTTCTTCAAACAATCATTCCTTCAATCACATGCCCAAATATAAACATATATTACAATCACCAAACCAAAATAAAACTAACCCATGTCAAACTCATGTTCATCCTTTTGATTTGAAATTGGTAAATGAACCAAAACCCATTTAACCAAATCACTTGCAATTTGATTTATATTTCCATCATAAGTCCATATGTGAGTTCAACCAAACCTAAATCAGGCCTTGATTAAGCCAATTGACCCACTTAGGCTCACTTGACCCAAAATGACCTAAAGCACCTTTTTGAGCCAAGTTCTAATCCAACCCAAATTGGGTTGAACTAAGCCCATCTAAGCCTCTCATTGTGAGAATCGATCAACCTAGGATGATCAATCACTCAAATTGGGTCAAACAAAGTCAAACCCAGCCTTTGACCAAGTCAAAACTTAGCCCAAATGAAACCTAAACTAGCCAAAATTCACCATAGGCTAAATTGATTGAAACCATTGATCTAAACTAATTCATAATCAATGATTGAATGATCAAGCCATCAATCAAGAGCCAAACCAAGCCTAATTGACTTGACCTAAGTTGACCCAAATTGACAAAAAAGTCAAAATGGGTCAAATCTTGATCTAAGCCAAATTGATTACAACCAATGGGTCAAATTTATTCCAAATTGATTGAACTGATCTTCAATTGACCAATTAGACCTAACCTAGCCAATTGACCATGAACCCAACTTGACCTAAAAGATCAAATCAACTTGAAATCAAACCAAATTTAAATTGATCAAACCAAAGCTTGCATTACATTTCAAATGATCAACCAAGCTTAAACCAACCCATGACCTAACCCAATTGGTCAAATAATCAAATGGGTCAAATTGGTCAACTTGACCCATTTGACCTAAATGAACCAAAATAAAATCTAAACCAAATTGAACCAAACAAATGATACCCATAGGCTCCAAATGATCATTTGAAATTGACCTAACCCATGGTTTGACCCAATTTGACCCAACTTGACCTAAATGAGTCAAATTGAACAAATTCAAACCAAATGAACTCTAAATCAGTTGAAATTTGGCCCAACCCATTTTGAACCATTTTAAATCTGTCCAAATCAAAATCATGGCCAAATAACCACTTTCCCCTAGTTCAAGTAGTATCCCATGACCAAATTCACTGAATTTGGTCATATTCTTTCTCAAGGCCACTTACACCCTTCCAAAGTGGTCCACATGGACACCAAGGAGGGTGGTGAACATGACCCAATGAGCATCACCATGACTCAAGCCAAGGCCAAACCCTCTACTAAAATTGAGCACTTGGATCACCAAATGCACTCACCAGCACATGAGCTCTCATTTCTCTACTCATCTACTAAAATGACTCACATGGGATGTTTGTCCAAAATCGAACTCAATCTCTCTTGATCAAAAATGGTATTTCCCTCTCACCATCTGCTCCAAGGTGGGAGATATACTCCTCCCCCATTCTCACCAACCTAGAAGCCATTTCCATAGAGCAAGGAGGTTGTCAAGCTTCCAAGCCTTTGTAAGCCATTCCGGCTCCCCATTTCTCCTTCCCATTTTGCTCAAAGCCAGGGAGGTCAATTGCCAACTCATCCAATTCTCCATGAAACCAAACTAACCTTGCAAGCACCATCAATGGACTTTCCAGCTCAACCAAGCCATTTCCCAAATCTCCAAGCTCGAAGCTACTTTTGATCAAGCTCCTCATCGCCATTGAAGAGGAGCTTGGTCAACCGAACCATCCACTTCAAATGATTAGATCACGGTAGATCCCATATGATTTAAGCCTAAATCACGGGATTAATCTCAGTTGTCCGATCTTAGATCGGATGACCCGTAGAGAAACCACATCCACCATCGGCTAAGTTAGATGTGACAATTTAAATAACATATCCCTTCACTCCACATGGAAAGCGCATCGCGTCAGTGCGCCATGTCAGCCGCCAGGTGGCTCGACTGGATTAAGGGGTTAATTAGGCTTAATTAATTTGATATTAATGCTAAAACTTTCAAAATTCATAACTAATTGCATAAAAATCCAAAAATGCAAATTAACATTCATTTTAAAGATAATTCAGAGAAGAATAATAATAAATTAAAATTGATTAATTTTAAATAATGGTTTTAACTCAATTTAGGTTTTATTGGAATTATAATTAAGCCAAATTACTCTCTAATTAATCACAATTAACTCTAAATTTTGAGATTAATTAGTGGGATGATCTGCCTTCCATGATTTTCTTGGAATTTATTGCTTGACTAATTGGGGAATTGCTTGTTTCATTCCTAATGACTTTCTCAATTGATTAAATGATTAATTAACATGTTAAAGAGTGAGAAATTCATTAATTAAGCTTGCTAATCATCATGGAACAGTGAGTGAACTTAGGGAATGAGATTATGACTTCTTTTCTTATAAGTCTATTTCATTTGGATAAACATTTAATTAAGTTTTAATGAATTAATGGCTTAATCACTTTATTAATTACTTTAATTAATCTAATTAAAAACTAATTCATTCTAGAACTTAATCATTCAATTCTTGGGTATATTCTTAGGTGTTCATTAACCCAAGAGGATTCCAAAGGAAATTATAATCAAACTACATGTGTTGGAGGGTTATAAAAGTACTTAATTAAACCCTTTAGCTTAATTAACCAAAATGAGCCAATCGTATTATGCTCCTTTATTTCTTAGGTGCATTCGATGTAATTTCCATGTGGTTGCATATCATATGTTGGCTCATAATTTCTTGGTTAATTATGTTAAAGTGGTGTAAGGGATAATTAATGGATTTAATTCATTCCTTAACCTAATCAAAATATAAAATCAACCTACTTGTTCTAAAATTAAACTAAACTAATTCACACATGGGGGAAATGGGTTAGGACCAACAAACTCTTTTCACATTTTTTAAAGTCAAATCGAATCCAACAATAAAAAATCTCTTTAAAAAATTTTGATTCATTTTAAATAATCCTATTTCATATGATTGTCCTTAGAAGTAAAATGAATGAAGTCATGTGCTTACATCCCTTTATTTCTTTCCAAGCATGCTAAATATTGTTCCATGTGAAATCATGCATTCATCTCTTTTGAAAAATCAATTAAATAAAATGTTTCCTTTTATGTCAAATTGTAGGCTAAAATTAAGAATATGAGTGGCTATTATCACTATTAAACAAAAAATATTTTCAAAACCTATAAATCAAAGATTATGAATGAAGCAATGCTACTTATGAATACTTATAAGCTTGCATGTGATTATAGCATAAGATGTGTCTTATGAAGCTTTCTTTCCTTTTATTAACATGGATTTACATAAGATTTGAAAAATGTATAATTCATTTGAAAAGAACATAAAACTTATTTAAATTTATTCCTATGCATTTCTATGTTATGACTTAAGAAGGATCTTCATATTACACATGCAAATTATACAACCAAATCAAATAAAAATCTTTTGCATGATTCTTCATCCATTTATTTCTTTTGTACATTTACATGTATTTAAGAAAAGTGGTATATTAGGATATCCTGAGCTACAAGGCTTTAAGTAGCCCTAAGTAGGAATTGTACCTTATGCTCCTAGTGCAGAAAATAATGGCATCGTACTCACTTATGTCTTTTATACATGTGGATGTGCATTTTGTCAATGGATAAAAATCCCCCTTGTTCTACATAATAAAGACATGCATCAATGGAATATCCAAATTTTCAAATCATATATTTTAGCACTCATCATCAAAGTGATTCCAATCAATCTTTTAGCCCCGCGTGATCATGGCTCCTAGCAAGTTCATCTTCTATTTCCTTCCGTAGATCGGCCTTGGATCGATAATCTCACCACAACTGATGTCGCACACCTGATCTATTTTTGCCATGGCTTTTAGGGGGTTTGTATTACTTGTGAGGGGATAGCCCTCACAACTGTTAATAGGGAGGAGGTGGCGGGATAGACGCCACTCATCTGTTTGGATATCCCATCTGACTCTGTGTTTTCATCATTGAAGAGAAAGGCCGCAGTGGTTCCCACACCCCCGTTAAGTGTCAATTTCAATATCTGCCAGTTCAGTTGCCCCTGCAATAGCTCCAGTGATAGCTACTACCTCCTCATTTGTCACCCCAAAGGGGAAGGCTATCTTAGCCTTTGAGATAGTCTCCCCCACTTTCGAGGTAGGTTCTACCTCGCCGCTCGCCACCAACACCCAATGTCGTAACAAAAATCAAAAGATTAAGCAGGAACCTAAGCGGCCAGCCAGAGAGCTCGATCCTACTTCCCATATAGCTGAGGAGGTTCTCCTCATGAGACCTCTCCACTTTGAGTGGTAGTAGTTCCACGCCCCTCACTGAGAGGAAGACTATAGGAGGATCGCTACATCTCCTCCACCACCAACATACTATGAGACACCTGCTAGGAAGCATAGAAGGCCCTATGCCAATCTTAGGATTGTTCTACACCAGGTCGGCAGAGCTTACGATGCTCAGAGTCCAGTACATTATTTTATTTGAGATCCATGATCCCTAGGAGTGTTAGGGGTCAGATCGATAGAGAGAGAGAGAGAGATCCATGGAGGCTCGAGTATTTACCGTGGGCAGAGAGAGAGTGAGGTATGCCGCATGCCAGCCTTGATGAATTTCCTTGATCGCCACCCTATTAGGGCATCATTTAGACAATATTATTCTTATTGGTGCACCGGGAGGAGATCTCCAATTTAGGGCGCTATCACACCGCTTCCCCCGCCCACCATCATCCGCTCATCTTACAAAGATCTACCCCACGCTAAGATTGTAAGCCCCATCCGTGAGATCATCCCCACTGATGATTCGGCTATAGCAAGGATCCCACTCTATCCATTCCACCTATTGAGGTGAGATCGAGCTCAGCTTGACCCCTCTACCTCCAGGTCAAGAAAGAGTGGCACCCATGAGCATCATCGCCGCACTCCACCATGTAGAGAGAGGGGAGTGGACATAGACATAGTTTCCATGATAATTGATCCTTCCATGAAGTCTTGATAATAAAGGTCTATTGCATGTAGCAGGAGCACGCCCCTACAACTAAAATGGGTATTTGTCCATGGTCCAAACAAGCATAGTGACCGATTGATGATGACATATTAGCATACTACTTTATCAAGAAAAGGTGATTTCTTAGAGTGACTATTCGCATCGAGGGGATAGGGTCCGCTTTGATCTTGATGAAGATGGCATGTTGGACAATGCTTAGTCCACATGGTTGATACACGATGATCCTTACAGTAGGATCTAGTTAGAAGGTGTCATGCTCGAGGAAGGTGACACTTCACTCGCTTAGCACCTCCTCCACCATCTCAGATAGAAGGATGATCACATTGACAAGATGAAGAAGAAAATTGAGGAGTTGATGGCAGTGGTCTCAACATTACAGAACTCAACCCCAATTTCACAGCCTTCTCCTATGATAGTCAACTATCCATAGTTGGTACATACCTTAGAGCATCTTATTCCCCATAGAAAATGATGTCGGTAGCTTGCATAGAAGGTTACAAATGGCACCTCCATGCATGAGAAGGATATTAAAAATATGGTAGAACAAAGAAAGAGGAAGAGATGCATGCAAGCTGGGAGCTCATCTATTCCAAAGGGTAGACCATACTAAGAGGAATTTGATGTAGTTCAATACCCCAAAGGTTTTGTGCGCCTTCAAAATCATTGGTGGTGGGAACCCGCATCGCATATTGCACAGAGCATTGTTGCACTTGGCAATGATGTACTTGTTCAAACTCTTTGTCGCACCTGGGGTTTGTAGGGACTTTTACGAGTTGCACCTATTCATTAAGAGGTTTGCTGAAGCTCATCAAAGCATGACTGTAGGTGACCTCAGTATAGCGAAATAAGTTTTTAATGAGTCCTTTGTTGATTATATTTTAGGTGGCACAACTTGAGCATGAAATGTGAGCCGTAGTTGCCCGAATAGCATGCCATTGAGATTCTGCTCAAGAATATTCATGGCCCGGTCACCTTCATGCTTAAGGACTTTACCATCCAGACATTTGAGAAGTTAATCAACAAGGTGGTCAGCCTATAAGAGAAAGCCAAATAGTTTCCCTTCCCTGACCTATCACCTCAGCACAAGCCATAGAAGGTGTTCGAGAAGAAGCCAGGGATAATTGTATTAGAGGATAGAGGGAAGTAGCTAACTGTGAGTCCATGAGACCCCAAGCTCAATAGCCTCCTTTGCCACCTTCTACGCCACCACCTCAACCATCATATCATCACCATAATCATTCCACCATTTGATTTACCCAAAGATCGACTCTGCCCACCGTAGCTAATATCCACCTACTCTTGTTGATAGTTTGAATAAGACATATTCATTTAAGAGGGAGGTTAAGAAGATCTTTAGGAATCTCTTAAAAGAAACCCAACTAGCATGAGCCTAAAATATGGAGAGTAATGATCCTAACTATTTCTCCTACCAGCATGGTTAGTCATGTCTTAGATGATTGTATTATTTAAGAACGCTTGAGCATATAAATCAAGTGTTGTAGTTATCCCAAAGAATACTTACTAGAATAACCATCTAGTTCTATTAGGATAATTCTTGAGGAAACTGCATCTTAATAATAAAAAAAGAAGATTTATATTGCCTTATCAACCTCTAAGAAAGTAGTTTCTAAAATTAAGAAACTCTCTCTACAGGTGCTTGAGGTAGCTCAAACCTCCAACATTAAGAAAGGTTTGGAAGTTTCCAAAGACAACTTGAAGAATGACAGTTGAAGAGTCCACCTTATTTGCGAGATAATTCAGCACAACCACCGCCCAAGTCCAAAGACTCTATCCAGCTGCATCTAATACTTATTTCTCCATTTCCTCTTCTACTAGAGAGGCTGAGACAAGGGCATTAAATCCCTTTCCCCATTTACTTTATTAGATTTCTATCATGCACCCACCTAAAAAATCAATGAAGAAAGCTTTCACGACATCTTGTCCACTGATACTTTAAATTTTATTCCCATTGAAAACTCTTCAAGTCTAGAAAATAATAATGGCAGCTCTAGTCATTCCGATCCACTCTCTTCTAATTCAGAATTAGACTTTTCTTTTATGAATCAATTGGGTTCACCTCTTGAGATTGACTTGGAGTCAACTAACTCAGGAACCCATAGGAAAAGCGTAGGTATGCTGATGAGAAGGTAGAACTTTCTATAAGTTCATTATTCCAAGAAGTCCTCAAGTCAACTGGCAAAGTACTACCTCATGGTAGCACCTTTGATAAGGGTAAACAAGTTATTGGTTCTAGTAATCTCTCAGATGCACCCATGGATATGCTTGTGGAGGACCATCGAGTTGATTGCAATATCTTATCTTAGAAAGTTTCCACTAATTTAAGCATACATGACGCCCTTATCTTATCCAAAGTGATGAGGGAATCTTTAGTCAAGGCTCTTCTTGACCCAGAGATATGCTTAGCTCAGCTGACTACTACTGAAGAGGAGGCACACAACTCAAAAGATATTTTAGGGGTTACATTCAGTGATGAAGACTTGCTTCTAGGAATGACCAAGCACAACCACCCTCTTTACATTATAGTGGATGTTGGCAGATACATGTTATCAAGAGTTTTGGTTGACCAAGGTGCATTAGTCAACATATGAGTTTAAGAACCCTTGCCTACTTGAGGATCGACATCTCCAAACTCTGAAAAGATATGTTGATGTTGAGAGGATTCAATAAACAAGGTGAGAGGGTCTTAGGCTCCATAGTGTTGCCATTGGAGATAGATGATTGGAAGACTGAAGCCAAGTTCCATATCATAGACTCAGATATATCTTTCAATACTTTGCTTGGGAGACTATGGATATATTAAAACAACACAGTTCCATCCTCTCTACATTAGTGTATGAAGTTCATGAGGGTGGGATTGAGTATTGTCAAAGGAGATCTCAAGCCATTCATTCATAACCATCCTACATATAGTTTGGTTATAATTTCCTTTGAGGTCTCTTATTGAACACCTAAAAATCTACCCAAGAATTAAGATGATTAAGTTCTAGAATAATGTTAATTAAGCCATTTAATGATGTGATTAAGTCATTAATTTACACATTTAATTAATTATTTATCCAAATGAAATAAACTTAGGGAAAAGAAAAGAAATCCTTATCTCATTCCCAAGTCAATTTCTTGTTTCATGATGATTAACAAACTTAATTAATGAATTTATCACTATTTAATAGGCTAATTAATCATTTAATTAATTAGAAAAGTGATTAGATGAAATAAGCAACCCCAATTAATCTAATAATAAATTCCAAGAAAATCATGGGAGAGGTCATCCCACTAATCAATCCTAGAAGTTTGAAATTAATTACTGAAGTAATTAAGAAGTAATTAGCCTAATTACATTTCTAATAAAACCTAAATTGAGTTAAAGTCACTATTCAAAATCAATTGATTTTAATTTTATATTATTCCTCACTGAATTATCTTTAAAATAAACTTAAGTTTGTATTTTTTTTAATTTTTCTACAATTAGTTATAAATTTTGGAAGTTTTAGCATTAAAAATAAATTAATTAGACCTAATTAACCCCTAATCGTCGCCATGGCCATACGCTTCATGCGATAGACGTTATTTAAGTTGTCACATTCGTTCGAGGGGTGGAGGATGCACTTTCTCCACAGGCCGTCCGATCTAAGATCGGACTATTATGATTAATCATGTAGTTTAGGCTTAAATTAAAGGGAGATCTAACGATATTTAATCATAACCATCCATTCCAATTATGCGGAACGGATGGTGTGTGATCTATCTCCTCTCGAGAGGTGAGAGATGAATATCATCCGTCGATTGTCGCTCGATCCGAGCTCACCTAAGCTCAGATGGAGTTCAAACTCACCCCACACCTTTAAAGGAGCACAAGGAAGGTATCAAAGGGTCAAGATCTAATTGGATTACAATTTCTTTCATAAAATACCAAGAAATTTTTATCTTAGGATCTATTTTGAGCAATACCTCACCGGAGGCTATCACCACGCTTCCAACGGAGGTAGCTTCATCTAGAGAGCGAAGGTGTCAAGCTTTGATTTCAAGTGGATAGCTTGTTGATCAAGCTCCCTTCAATGGCAATAGCTTTGATCAAAGTCCTCCTCTTGGTGACTTGGGAAATAACTTATTGAGATGAGGTCCCTTGATGGTGCTTGCAAGAGTAATTTGGATTTGATGGAGAATTGAGTGAGTTGGAATTTGGATTGGCCTCCCTTATTTGGGCTTGAGCAAAACTGAGAAGGAGAAAATGGGGGGAGCTCGGGAATGCTTGCCAAGGCTTGCAGAAGCTTGGTTTGGTTCCTATAGCTCAATCCAATTCAGTTTATGTAGTTTGAGTGGGAATGAGGGGGAGTATATCTCCCCCTCCTTGGATCGGATGACTGAGACTAGCTTTATCATTTTACCTCAATTGCTTGGATTGAATGATCATTTTGGATTGTTAGATAGTCCATGTGATTCATTTTAGGCAGAGGAGTGGAGAAGAGGGAGTACCCATGTGCTAGGTGAGTGTATGAGGGTGATCTAAGTGCTCACTTCCCATAGGAGAGGTCAGTTTGGCCTTCAGGGTAACCCAAACCCATTGGGCCACCTCCGCAAGTGGACCAGAGGAAGACCAGTGGCCATGACCAAAATTCCAAGTGAATTTGGCCATAGAATACCCTTTGACCTGAGGGTAAAATAATCATTTGGCCTTGATTTTGATTTGGGCAGATTTGAAATGATTAAGAAATGGGTTGGGCCAAATTTCAAGTGATTTTTAGTTCATTTGGTTTGAATTGGTTCAATATGACCTATTTAGGTCGAAATGTGTCAATTTGGGTTAGGTTGACCAATTGGTCAAATTAGGTCAAACCATGGGTTAGGTCAGGTTCAAATGATCATTTAGAGCCTATGGGTGTCTTTAGTTTGGTTCAATTTGATTTAGATTTGGTTTTGGTTCATTTAGGTTCATTTTGGTCAAATGGGTCAAGTTGACCAATTTGACCTATTTGACCCAATTGAGTTAGGTATGGGTTGGTTTAGGCTTGGTTGATCATTTGAAATGTATTACAAGTTTTGGTTTCAATCAATTTTGGTTTGGTTTGATTTCAAGTTGATTTGACATTTTAGGTCAAGTTGGGTTCATGGTTAATTGGGCTAATGTCCAATTGGCCAAGCTTTGGTCAAGTTTAACAAGTGATTTCGAATGAATTTGACCCATTGGTTGCAACCAATTTGACTTAGATCAAGATTTGACCCATTTTGACTTTTTAGGTCAACTTGGGCCAACTTAGGTCAAGTGGCCAATTAGACTTGGGTTGGATCAATTGATGGCTTGGTCAAGTTTAATCATTGATTATGAATTAGTTTAGATCAATGGTTTCAATCAAATTGGCTTATGGGGATTTTAATTGGCTTGTTGACTTGTGGGCTTGGAATTAATTTGATTGATCATCCTGGATGATTGTTGCTCACAATGTGAGGCATATATGGGCTTAGTTCAATCCAATTTTGGATTTGAATTTGGCTCAAAAGATCCTTTAGGTCACTTTGGGTCAAGTAAGCCTAAGGGTCAATTAAATGGCTTGATTCAAGTTTGGTTGAACTCACATATCAACTTATGATTAAAATATAAATCTAATTACAAGTGATTTGGAGTCAAATGGGTTTTGATTCATTTGACAATTTCAAGTCAATATGGTGAACATGGGTTTGACTTGGTTAGTTTTATTTTGGTTTGATGATTGAAATTTATGATTATATTTAGGCATGTGATTGAAGGAATGATTTTTTGAAGAGAAAATCTAAAGGTTTGGACTGATTTGGGATTTATTTGGTCAAGTTCAAGGATTTGACTTGAAAGAGTATAAGTTGGATTTATGTTGGATTTGAGTTTTGAATTTATTTTGGTTATTTAATTTATGTTTCATTTATATTTGTGAATATAAATGAGAATATAAATGGGTTATGAGAAAATCTTTGGAATTTGGATTTGAATTTGGTTTGTTAAGTTCAAGGATTTGACTTGGAAGGGTATAAGTTAATTTAAGTAGGATTTGGACTTGAATTTTGAGTTTAGTTTTGGTTATTTGAATTTATACTTCATTTATATTTGTGAATATAAATGAGAATATAAATGGGTTATGAGAAGATATTTTGAATTTAGAGTGATTGGAATTTGGTTTGGTTAAGTTCAAGGATTGAAATGAAAGGGCTTAGAAAAGATTTTGGATTTAGAATTTATCATGGGTTTTAATTATTTGGAATTGATTCATGATTTGAGAAAATCAATTGAGTTCGAATTGATTTAAGATTTGAATTTGAAGTTTGGTTTGAAGGAGGGAAGCAAGGATTGGGTTTAAGCGGTAGGGTCCAATTACCTCTAAGGCATAACCTATTCCTATGACTAACTCTTTTAAGTCTCTAGGGTTAGGTTAAATGTTCACCTAATCACTAGAAGTGTCTTAAGACTATGGAGCTCTTAGTGTTTAGAGGAGTCCTATATCTAAGATGGAGAAGTTGAAAGCTCACTCCAAAAGTGAGGTCAATAAGGGTAATTCCTTTCAGCCTTAAAAATACTGGTGCTACATACCAACGAGCCTTGATTCAGATCTTTGACAAACTCATTCATCATCAAGTCAAATGTTACATCCATCTCCTTGACTCAGATCTTCGATGATCTTGTAGTCAAGAGTAAAGAAAAGGAAGACCATCTCTTTGACTTGAGAGTAGTTTTTGAACGGTTAAGATAATTTAACCTTAAAATGAATCCCCTGAAGTGTGCATTCGGAGTAGCTTCAGGGAAATGCTTTGGGTTTGTTATCCGACATCGTGTAATAGAAATTGATTGGGATAAGATCAAAGCGATATTAAAAACTCTAACTTTACTAAGATCATTCCAAGGGTGGTTGGTGTATCTAAGATGCTTCATTTCCAACCTGTTAGGAAGACACCAACCATTTTCAGCACTTGTCAAAAAGGATGCCAAGTTCAAGTGGGATGATAAGTGCCATCATGCCTTTGAAGATATCAAGCACTACCTAATGACTCTGCAAGTTCTAGTAGCCCCTATCCCTGGCAAGCCATTGATACTATATACTGTTGCATTAGATGACTCCTTTGGAACTTTGTTGGCCCAAACCAATGATGAAGGGAAAGAAAATGCACCCTACTATCTCAACCATCATCTAATTCCTGGTGAGGCAAACTACCCACATATTGAAAAACACTGCATAGCTTGAATCTTTTCATCCCAAAAGCTACGGCATTACATGCTTTCTCATAAGGTGAATTTGATCTCTGGGATCAACCCAGTACAATATTTCATGACATAGCCGATGCTATCTAGATGGTTGGTGCATTGGTCCATGATTTTATCTCAATTTGACATCACTTTCGTATCCCTCCGTGTGGTAAAAGGGTAAGCACTAGCAAATTTCTTAGCAACACACCCACTTCCTGCTTATTGTCCGCTTAAGGATGACCTCCCTGATGAATAAATCATGAATTTAGGGGACACTAGTATTCTCCGTTGGGAGATATTTTTTGTTGGTGCGGCTTCCTTTCAAAAAGGAGAAGAATCATGATATACTCTTCTAGGGAAGGCGTAGGATAGTTCTCTAACTCGAGATGTGATGTGATTCTCATATCATCTGTCCAATCCATGCACCAACAATGAAGCCGAATATGAGATTCTGATTGCCGGTCTAGAGTTATCCACTACACTATGCGTCTAACGCATCAACATCTTCGAGGAATCTTAGTTAGTCATAAACCAAATCGTTGGGTCGTACAAAGTCCTAAATCCTAAACTCCACCATTACCGCAAGTTCACTATGGAGTTATTGGCTCAAATCCTAGAGGTTTCCATCTACAAGATTTCTTGAGGAGAGAACGCATTAGTAGATGAATTAGCCAAGCTTGCCAAAGATTTGGCATGTATGAAAGATGAGTCCATACCAATAAGGGTCCAAAATAGACAAGTCTTATCCCTTATTGACGTTGAACTCATTGAGAAATTCTCTCTTGAAGGGGATGTTGCCGTTGCCAAAAAGAACGATGAGTCAGATTGGAGGCAACCATTCATGGGTCTTTGACTATACTAGAGATTTTTTCCCAACTTTATATGGATGAATAATGTAGGGTTTATTTAAACTGAGTTACAAAGTTACTTATGGGGGCAAGCCCTCATAGTTAATTACATCCTAAGGAAAGTGAATCCCTTAGGAATACTCTTGATTAAAGTAGGCAATTATTGTTTCCAAAGATTTCAGAGATAGGACTATCACTAAATTGGTTATATTTAAAAGATCAAGTGAGATCAAAGAAGAGACTTATTATGAAGCCAAAGGAGATGAGTAGGGAATGTTCATGATACTAGGAAGCAGAACTATCACATGGTTGGGCTTTATGTTTTGAAATTGAAGATATTTTATATGTTTAAGTTAACATTTCATTAGAAAGCTATAACTTATACTCTAATAACACAATATTATTAGGATGTCTAAGAGGTGAGAATTTATGCTTGTAGCCCGAAGGAAATAGCTACCTCGGATCTTAAATCTAGGGGATTCTAACACAAGTTAGAACATGACCTAAATCTAAGAAAAAATGGGTATAGGATCTACCTCCACAAGAGAGGGTAAATCACCGGACTGCTGGACTTTTGGAGTGGCAGCCAGCTAACTCCTCCAACGCTTTAAATTCATGCTTTTGTAAGATTTTGGTTAGGTTGTTATTATTTAGAAAAAAAACTAAGTCTTTAAACTCACTCCCTAAGAGACTAGAGCATGAGTGGTATGAATAATGAGTTAATCTAGTGCAAATCTTATCAAATTTTATTTGATTTTTGAACTTCAATTGACATAGGCTATAAGATTTTATATACCTAAATGCATGATGAAATGGGTTATGGGTTAAATCAAAAGAGAACAAGGTATTCTCCATCATAGGCTCTCAAATGTCAAGCTTTTTCCCTATCTGGAAAAGATGGAAACCCTCTCTTAGTAAGAGTGAAATAAAATGACATGCATGATATTAAGCCTAC
The DNA here is from genome assembly GCA_021442155.1 of Cymbidium sinense. NCBI lineage: Eukaryota > Viridiplantae > Streptophyta > Magnoliopsida > Asparagales > Orchidaceae > Cymbidium > Cymbidium sinense. The sequence goes on along the minus strand of CM038230.1, from coordinate 100,750,525 downwards.
AACTTTCAGCTAAGAGGTTACTAAATCTTTTATTATCTTGATTTAATGCCTAAGATTTATATGAGGCTATGAGTTGTTTATAAAATTTAGTTCTGAGTTATAGTTGGGGTAGAAAAATTAATTTTTATCTTAAGAGCCTAATCGCATCAAGGCCATACAACAATCACTAATCATAAATAAATTATGAAAATATATGCTTTTTCTAATGCACAAGCTAAACAAAATATCAAATAATTTTATAAAGCTAAAAAATAATAAGAGTTGCGGTATTACCAGATGACTAAAAAAAGGGTAGGATCTCTACCCTTATACAACTGTATAAAAGAATAATTATAATTTTCAAGTGAATATATGTTATGGGGTCTTCAAATCTTCAAGTCTTCTTTCTTCCTTCATTTGATTTGGCAAGCTCAAAGGATCACATGGTACATAAGACTTGGTCTTTAACCAATGCTTATCTAATCCCCATAACACTAATCTAATTCTTAATGCAAATACATTAAAAAAGAAAAAGTAAATCTAACTACATGCAAAATAGATATTAGCTAAACATACCATACAACCCAGATATTATGATATGGACTTAACACCCCACACATGGGTAACCAAGCCCTCCTGTCCTAACTTGGATTATGCTTAAGGGGCTAAGCAACCTGCACAACAAGAGCCTTTATATTTTTATTACAGCGGCTCCTTAAGCACAACCCCATGCATAAAACATAATTAGGCTAATATCAGCCTAACATCTAGACTAGGCACATACACTCTAACATCCAGTCTACAATAGTACATCACAAAACAAGCATATATCAAACCATGCACCACCCTAACATTAGGCTAAGTAGTGACTTAATCTAATGCATTAAGGCTGTGTAGTATGTCCTATTTTAGAGTTAAGATTTTCTAAGTATGAAGGACATTTAATTATAAAGGGTGATTTCACTTTAAATGGTTTAATTGATTTGCAAATTTTACTTAATATTTCCTTTTGTTTCATATGGCCTACACTTAACAACTAAGTGTTATGAAGAGAAAGAAAGAAAGGATCACTCTCTTTTATCCCTACCTTAAGTCATATCTAAAGCAAGTTAATTAATCAATTTACTTTTGTGAATGACTTATTACCTATTTTAATTAGTCCTAAGTTTGGGTTCATTTTAAATATAGTCATTCAATAAGAAACACATCTTAAGATTATTTGAGATGAATTACTATCACATAACACATGCTTGTTCATTTCTTTCAATCATGTATATCATGCATATGATTAAATCTTAAGTATAGTTATACATGCAATTTATATCTTAACACACTTAAATGATGAATGTGAGTATATGTAATTAGAATTAATATTTTATTTGGTTGAATGATTTTTTTTTGTCATATCAATTTAAAGCTCTATCTAAATTCTTATGCAAAAGCATAAGGAAATGACCTTAAATCACTTGACTAATCAACTCAACCAATCAAACAAGGTATGAATGCATATCTTTTTAATAGAAAAAAGGTGGGGGGGGGGGGGAGGGGTTCATTTATTAGCTAAGTACACATTCACATGTATAAAAGTTTTAAGCAAGTGCGTTGTCATTATTCTGCACCAAGGGAACGAGGTAGGAACCTCCTTAGGGTTACTTAAAGCCGTGCATTCCTGGGATGTCCAGACTAATATACTTGCTATTCTTAGATACATATGGATGTATAAACAACTATAGAAATAGAAAAAAAAAACCATGCAAAAGTTGTGTTTAATTTGTTTAATTTATTTGTGTGAATGAATTAATGTTCTATCTAAATTCTAATGTCCAAATGCATTAGAGTGAAATCAAACAGGTACGTCATCATTGTTCTGCACCAAGGGAACGAGGTAAAAACCTTCTTAGGGCTACTTAAAGCCATGCATCCCTGGGATGTCCAGACTAATATACCCGCTAACATTCTTAATTATACAAATCTACACATGAATATAAGAAAGAAACTTTTCTTCATACACTAAACTTATATTCACATGCATTCCTATGTATATATAACTAAAGTTACAATATATATATAAATTCATTCATTACGAAACCTTTTAAAATATATTTAGAATTTAATAGTGATACTAGCCACACATATTTTAATTAGGCCAACACATGCAAATTGACATAAAGAAAATCATTTTTATTTGATTAATTTGAAAGAAATGAATGCATGAATTCAAGTGGCATACAACATCTAACATGAATGGAAGGAAATAAAATAACACAAGCATTTGATTTCATTCAATCCAACTAAATCCTAAGGACAATCATATTAAACAAACTCATTTAAAACAAGCCAAAGTTTCTTAAAACTATTTTTGATCTTTATGTTTGATTTGATTTACAAAATGTGAAAGAGGTTTGCTAATCCTAACCCCATTCCCCATGTGTGAGTCAATTTGATTTAATGAAAAGTAATTAAATTGATTTTATGGTTTAATTAGGTTAATGTATGAATTAAGTGAATTAATTAAACCCTTACCTATATCACCTTAAATTAATTAACTGACTAATGATGAGCCAACTTGATGTGCAACCACATGAAAAATAAATTAGCAATGCTCCTAAGAAATGAAAGGGGCCTAATTCATGATTAATAGTTAATTTAAAGGGATGATTAATTACTTTTTTGGCTTTCTTACACATATAAGCTAATCATAATTTCATTAAATTCTTTTAGACTATTGAACATCTAAAGAACTACCCAAATATTAATTAAGGATGCTTAAAGATGATGCAGATTTTAAATCAATTTAATTTTAATTTTAATCAAGTCATTAATTGGCTAATTAAATCTTTTGATTATATCTCTTAATTAGGATGATGAAGTTAACTTAGGGAAAGAGATCAAGAGATAGGTCTCAATCCCAATCACTAAGTCATTCAATTAATAAGGCTCTAAAATAGCTCACATCTTAATTAAGTTAATTAATCAAAAGGTTAATTAATCACTTAATCTTTAATTAATTGAAATGGATAAAGAGGCTTAATGAAATGGTCATAAGGAATGAACATGAACCATTTCTCTAAGACTCAATATTATTAACAAAGGGCCATGAACTTAATTTGTGGATTAAGTTATTGTTCATTTGCTTAATTATCATTAATTAAGATAGGAGAGTAATTAAGGCTTAATCAATCAATTTCACTAATTAACTATCTAATAAATCCCAAGAAAAATAGGGGAGGTAGAGGTCATCCCCCTAAATAACTCTGGAAAGTTTGAAATTAATTGGATAATTAATTAGAGAGTAATTAGGCTAATTTATTTTTTAATCAAACCTTAATTAACTATTCAAAAATAATTAATGATAATTTTAATGGATTCCTATCTAAAATATCTTTAAAATGAGTCGTTATTTATATATTTTTTAAAATTTTTCTATGATTAGTTATGAATTTAGGAAGATTCAGCCTTAAAAATTAATTAAAATAGCCTAATTAAAGCTTTAATTATGGCCATATGATGCGCACATGAGCACTTTTCACATGGCATTTTGGCTTATTTATTTAGGCATATTTATCGATTTACGGTAGACGCGTCATTCCCGTGGACCATCCGATCCAAGATCGGATAGCCACGATTCAATATGTGGTTTAGAGGAGAAATCAGAGCGGATCTAATGTGATTATATCACAATCATCCCTTCTGATCACGATTGATCCCATTCAAGCGGGTGAAAGATGGATGTCGTCCATCTTTTCCCATTTGATCCAAGCTCACTAGAGCTTGGATTATCTCCAAATTGATCCTACACCTTCGGGGAAGGGAGATGCACACATCCAACAGCTAGGATCAATTTAAAATCCCATTTTCTTCATAAAGGACCAACCTATTTTTGTTAAGGAGCTCAGTTTTGCAAAATTACCTCATCGGAGCTAATGTTCGGCGGTGGGATTAATGGAGAAAGCTTCGTCTAGTAGAGATGAAGTCTTGTTGAGAAGATTCAGATTTGATTTGGTGTAGAATGCTTGGTTGAACAATCCACATTCCTTGGATGCTCAGCCTTGGTCGAACTCTGATCTCTGGTGGTCAGGAAGGCTTGGGGAGCATTCAGTTGTCTTCGACGACACACGAGGATGGTGTGTGCATGAAGAATTTGGATTTGGTTGTGAAATGGGAGATTATTGATGGAAAGAACCTCCTATCTTGGTTTCATATGAAAGAGGGAAATTTTGATTTGGGAGAGCTCGAGAAGGCTTGGAATCACTCTAAGGGATTTTAAAATTTCTTTGGGAACTCATAGAATGCCAAATGTCATGTTTTCCGCTCGAATTGGAGGAGTATACCCCGAGATTGTATGTGATGGACTGACGAGATCGCTTCCAAAAATTCAGCCGATTCACCATCGTCTGTCCATCGGAGTCATCACCATCGATGCCATGTTGCTCACCATCGATGCCCCTCTTTTATTCAAATTTGAATTTCTCCATTTTTTATTCAAATTTGAATTTCCCCCTTTTTTATTTAAATTTGATTTTTCTATGACTTTTATTCAATTTTGATTTTTCCCCCTCTTTATTCAAATTTGATTTTTTCCCTTCTTTATTCAAATTTGAATTTCCTCAATTTTTATTCAAATTTTAATTTCCTCTTTTTTTATTCAAATTTGAATTTCTCCCTATTTTATTCAAATTTGAATTTCTCAATTTGATTTTCCCCTTCTTTTTTTCAAATTTAATTTTCCCACTCTTTTTGCTTCTCCCAATTTATATAAATAAGGCAAAAGGGGGTGTTGCCTATTCTATCCCATTTATTTGAAATGTTAGAGTTAAGGCATTTGAAAGGAAGTAATTAGGAACTTTAGTGAGCTTTCAATTCTGCTTCAATAAATTTTATAAATGATTTTTACCATTCTTTTATTTTGTTTTATTTTTATATATGTCGTATGTCATTTTAATTTCCCCCCTCTCTTTTTTTTTTTGTTTGCTTTTTAGTTTAAAATTAGCTACAGATTTTTCTACTTAGTGCTCCTGAGTCAACTCATTTTATCCTCTCATTTTTTTCTAAGTTAAAAGATTTGACGCAATTTTGGCAGCCTCCTGGCGTCATCCCCGTGTAGGGGACTGCATCAAGAGTAGGGGTGCAACCGAAGTCGAAGCTTTCATGGCTTTCGACTTGATAACCGACTCATTTACTATTCAAATCGAGTCTCAAGCTCGAGCTCGAGCTGAAAGGAACGATCGAGTCATTTAACGAGCTCGAGTTCGAGTAAAGAGGCTTCGGATCACTCTGCCGTCAAGCCGCTTCGATATTATGTGTTCCGTGATAATCCATCGACTCAGTGATATTCTTTTCACGGTGACTGCACCCTAATTCCGCAAGCCTCTAGAGTCTTGCCTCTTGTCTCTTGGCTCTCGCCTCTCTTCAATCGCCTTCGCCGCTCTCGAGTCTCGACTCTCTCCTTTCTCACCTATGGCTCTGCTTCTTAGGCTCTCACTCTCGACATCTCGAGTCTCGACCCACTCTCACATCTAAGTTCCTTCATCTTCCTAGCCCCGATCATGTTGGAGTGTTGGACGGTAGGGGTGCAGACAAGTCGATAGCAAGATCGACTTGATCTTGGTTGGTCAGGTTCATTTTCTTTATGCTCACATCTGGTATTTCAATTGGATGATGATTCAGATTAGGTGTGTGATATCTATCTTCGGTTTTGATGTTCTTTTGGATTAGGTGTCTAATGAGTAATGGTTATGTTCAGTTGTGATGATTATTTGGATTTAATGATGTTGTAACTATTGTTCAACAACGAAAATCAATTTTATTGCAGTTTAGTAACTTTGGTTCCTTTATCCTCTCACTGGCATTCAACTACTGTGTATCTTACGTTTTGGCTTATGTTGTGTAGTGTGTACCGTATGTGTGATCTTTCAGATTAGGTGTGTAATGAGTATGCTCGATTTTGATGATGATTCGGATTTGATGATGTTGTAACAGCGGAATTAATTTTTATGTTGGGTTAGTAACTTTGGTTCGGTGTGTATGTTATATGTTATACTCTTGAGTCTTGAATCTTGATAATAGAAAGAAAATTATAAACCTAGACTAAAAAAGGTTTTCTTACTTTCAGAATTCTAAAGCTGGCATTCTATTATTCTCGCTGCCCGCTGGCATTCTATTTCTAAATGAATTCTTTATGCTGGAATTCTTCACGTTGGAATTCTAAAGCTATGTAGCATGAGAATGGTGATGATGCCGATTTAATAAGTTGATGCAATAATAATAATAATCGTGACATTTCTCTTATCATGGATAATATTATTTTAGGGTTGCACTATTCAGACCTTTGAGGCTTGGATAATATTATTTTAGGGCTATTAGACCATTCCATTGCTCTTATCATGGGTTTTATATTACTTTCCAAAAGCTTCATGTATTCTTCTAAGAAATACAGGTACTATTGGGGAAAAAATCATAACATATGCCACTCTTGAATCTTGATTATATATCAAACACAACCTATGTCACTCTTACTTATATTTGCTGACAATGAAATGATTTTCTGTGTTGGCTTCTATGTTGCAGTGAATTACAGGGTTATTGTGAGTATTTATACTTGGATAAAAGACATAGTATTGGGTTTTTGATTGTTACAAAGTGCAAATATACAGTGAGCAATTTGGTATTTTTTAAATTTTTTAATATTTAATAAATCAATTATCTTCTTCATTCATTGAGTTGTCATTTATTATTTTTGTTTTAGATTAAAAATGGCAACACCACCACTTAGAGAGGATGAGTTATTGGATGTAAACAGTGATAACCCAGTTGTGGGTGTCCAAATTGGTATTGAGAAGCATAATAGCAATGTAGATGGTAATAATTATGAGGGGGAGAATGATGTTATTAATGATTTAGTTGACAAGGGTGATGATGAAGTTGATCTTGAAAACCCAATTGAATTAAGAAAAAGAAAGAAAACATTACGTGTTCGGGAGGAGTTTAAAGAAGTTGTTCTTCCTGATGGCCAAAAAAAAGGGGAATGTTGTCATTGCAAGAAAAGCTTGCTATAGGTATCTGGTGCAATTCTTGATGGATGGCTTGTACTGTCTTACTAGGCTTTATTTCTTTTTTATTTTGGCTTGTTCTTTACGGATTAGATTTTTTGCCACTTTGGTTGGGGTCGTGGATGCTACTTTTCTTATCTTGGGTGGTTTTGGCTTGATGGCTATATTTTTTTTTTATTTTGGATCGGTCTATGATGGCTTGTAGTCATGTATCTCTAGCATGATAAATAAGTTTCTATTTATGGGATTGAAAGGTATTGCATCATGATTAGTGGATATTGGTCAAAGTTTTTAAAGGTGCTTAATAGATCAACAAATCTATTTGTTGACTATCATTTGTTATGTTCTTTCAATGTCTCCAGCTATATTTGATTTGTACATTTCAGTTTTCTTTCTTATATTATTTTTAAATGTGTTTAATCGATTAGTAACTCAATTTGTTGACTATCATCCTTTATGTTCTTTCAATCATGTCTCTAGCTGTACTTGACTTTGCTGTTGTTATTTCCTCCTGCTATGTGTTTCCTATCTTATTTTTAGGTGTTTTACTTTGATGGTGGAAGATTTGAATACTTGTGTTTCTCTTGTTTGGTTGGCAAGCTGAGTTGGTTAGATGGGTGGCTGTGTTGGCAGGTTTTTTCTACTATATTATTGACTTTGCTGCTATTATTTCCTCCTGCTATATGTTTCCTCTCTTAGCTGTTTGGCTGAGTGTTTTTACTTTGATGGTGGAAGATTTGAACACTTGTGTTTCTCTTGTTGTCAAGGGATTTTTTTTTTGAGTTTAATGAGAAGTTGCTATCATCTTCCAACTATGTTACGTAGACAAGCTCAAGGTTGTGCTTATATCTCCTACATTTGTTTTTATGTTGCATATTGGTAGATTCTAAATTATTTTAATCCCTTCTTATTAGTTAAGCTTAGATTGTAATGATTCAGCTTTTGGGAGATATGTTGCTTGAACGATCAAATTCTCATGCTATGACTAGATATGTGAGCTCGAAGGATAACTTGATAATTCCTATGAATCTTCTAAGAGTATGATTTCTACTTATTAATGCAGTTTATTTCTAAGAGTATGATTTCTACTTATTAATGCATCTCTCCCCCAAACCATTTAACATAAAGGTTCATCCTTATTATTTGCAGTTCTCTCTGATCCTAAACATTACTAGTCTGGATGACCACTGGAATTCTGGATAAGCATGAACTACTTGATCTTATTGTTAAATTTAGGACTTGCAGACTCTTATATATACTTCTATCTTTGATTGTAGTTGTCATAAATCACCTTGATGTGTTGTTGGATCTGAGATAATTATTTAACTTAGAAACACTAATCATTGATTTCTTTCCCTTTACCTATCTAATTCCTCATGCTCTCACTGCTGGTGTTTTCTGTTCTTCCAAAACTAACCTTTTCAGCTTTTTTATGTGTGAGACTAAATTTTATGAATTTCTATGCTTCTTGAAAGGAGCATACCACACAATTCTCATTCATTTACATATCCAACTCTAAAATATTAATATTTATATAAATAACACTTAAATCTTTAATATTACATCAAAAATATCATCTTTTTAAAATAAAATACATTATTTCATATATAAAAAAATACACTATATTTATAATTATCAAACTTTAGATGTCAATTATGTAAGTATATAAGAATTGTATTGTATGTATGTAAAATTTAGATAGAATTGAACTTAGATTTTTTTTTTAAACAAATTTTCTGAATAACTTATGTGTATTTTTCTCAAACCGATGAATTTATTTCTATGCTCGTGATAAAAGCGTAAGCATCCAAATAGATGCATTTCATGTATTTAAGGTTATTTTTTGCCTCGATTCAGTTTGATTATAAAATAATATTTACCATTTCTCTCATATGGATTATTCCTCCTACCTTCACAATTATTCGCTAAGTTATATTACCGACTTTGTCTATTTCCTCCTACTATCCTTGATGGTTTGATTATTTGCCATATTGGACTTGGTTGTTTTGGTTGCTTTGTGATTGGCTAATGGCTATTGTATTTGCTGTTTAGAGGATTTTGCAGGCTTGCTGGATGATGGACTTTGGATGATGGGCTACACAAGGTATGTTGGCTATGATGGCATTGATGTTTCCCTCTCTATCTTCTTTTAGCTGGTAGCACTATATGTAATTGTAACCTTTCTTCTGAAGTTTGGATGCTTACATATAGTGTTGCTCTTTAAGATGATTGTAATTTGTAACTGAGCCTAAGCCTTTTCTTAACTTTGCTCCTTTTATTTTCTCTTATTCTTTATGCTTACTTAATTATACTCTTCCTTTCATTAGTATGTTGCAGAATTCTTTTATTCTACTTATTTATGAGACTATGATTATTTTCTCTTTATAATCTTGTAGAATTTTTGATTAGGTGGTTGGATACTCGAAGACTTCAAGTTGGAGCCTTGGATTACTTCAACTTGAGTGATATTTTCTTCGTTGAAGACTGTAAAATGCTGTGGCATCTGCATTTCTCAAAGGGATCAAGAGAAGATGTTGATTTTAATTTAATTCTATCTTTTCCTTTTTATAAATATATGGGAGATTGAGTGTTTAATTATGTAACTTGTACGTAGCTCTTTTGTTTGAGCATTTAATTTTTTCTTTCAATATTTTGTAATTTTTTTATTGTACTTTCTTTGAGTTGGAATTGCATATATTTGTAATAAAAACATCCAAAAGACTCAAATTAATTTAATAAATTTTCTGTAATTTATCTTAATTGCTCTTCAAATTTTTTTAGTGCTCTTTTTTAGTGTAATTGACTTCAAATCGAGCCTATAAACAAGCCAAGCTCGAGCTTCTCATCGAGCCAAGTTCGAGCTTCTAATCGAGCCCGATAAATCGAGTCGAGCTCGAGCTTATTTTACTGTACACCAGCCGAGTTCGAGCTTGGTACATATGCTCGAGTCGAGCTCAAGCTCGAGCTCGAGCTCACAGTGAATAGTACAAGTCAAGCTCGAGCCTGACATGGCTCGAGCTCACTGCCCCACCCTAATCAAAAGTATTTTGGCCTACGACGCCCTTCGTAGGCAAGTGGTGTCTTACGACACCGCATCCATCTCTCCGCTCCTCGAGCACAACGAGGTATTCGAACCTGATAGAATGCATACAATGCAACATATAATTATTCCCCCATTTTTCTTCTAAGTCTAAAAATTAAAAAATTTCATAAAGATTTCATCTAGGGAAGTTTACATCTAACAAGTGTTTGGCTTACTCGACGCCTCTTGAGTGTATGAATGGCGGTGTCTTGCGACAACCTATTTTTTTCATCCGTCAGCCCTCTGAGCACAGAGGTTTTCGACCAAGAAAGTAACACAAGCATGCATATATATTCACATTCACAAATCCCACATGTTCTGACTTATTTTGCGGCCAAAGCTTCTGATAGAACGGTTGGGTTGCATTGAGATGCAAGGTGCGACTAAAAAATCGAAGAAGAATTCATTTCTGACGATGTTCTTCCCCCGATTTTGCAGTGAAGTGAAGGTAGGAAGGCTACGGGGAGTGCGACGCTAAAATTGAAAGAAGAATTCGCCTCTTGATGATGTTTCTTCCGATTGTGCGCAATGGCAAGGAAAAAGGTGAGGAATT